>CM063505.1:148386406-148401406 GCA_032207245.1 Pardosa pseudoannulata
GTGTTTTCTTACGGATGGTAGTCATTGAAATGGATTGATTTTGGACGGGTAGTGCACCCCATTAATTCGGCGATCCAACTCGTTCCAGATGTTCTCGATAGGGTTCAGATCTGGGCTCTGGGAAGGCCAGTCCATTCGATGAACTCCATTGGCGCCATACCAAACCTTGGTTAACCTCGAATCAAGACAACTGGCATTTCGTCCTGAAAGTAACAGGGGTCCAACCCGTAAAACTGCCACAAGTACGAAGCCCATTGTCATCCAAAATATTGCAGTAAGCTTCGGTGTTGAGCTTGCCATGAATGAGGACCAAGAGTCCCAGTCCATACCAGGAGAAACACTCCCAAACTATAATTCCACCTCCGCCAAACTAAACTGTTGGCACAATGATGTTGCCTGGAGACGTTCTCCAAGCAGGCGCCAGACCCAGATCCTGCCATCCGAACGGTAAAGGTTGAACCTTGATTCGTCGCTCCAAAGAATCCGTTTCCACTGATCTACAGTCTACATTAACCGAGCAGCGCGGTTGGACTTTATGGTAAAAGGCTTATGGGCAGCAGCACGACCATGAAAACCAAGCAGATGTGCTTCTTAACGGATGGTATTCATTGAAACAATACTCCCGGATGTTTGTTGAAACTGCTCGCGGATGAGGGCTATCAGTTGGGTGCGATTCTTCCGAATTTCTCTGGATAGCACTCGTCTGTTTCTATCTCCCAGTTTCGTTGGTCTGCCGACTCGGGGCACATTCCGACAATCACCGCTCACCTTCCACTTCTTAATCACATAGGCCACTGTCGATTTTGGATATTTCAGATCGGTAGATCTGTCCCTTAAGGATCGGTCACATTTGTGATACCCGATAATTATACCTTTCTCGACATCAGAGAACACCGAAATGAGCGGCGTCTTGCATGCGACTAATGCCGATGCTGTTTCCTAGACGGTGCATACCGACGGAGGCCGTGACGTACCTCAGAACCGCAGATATCGTCATTTGCATAGGTGTCTAATTACTTACTGGTAGACAGTGTATATAATTTATTAAACAATGCTATGTTCAAATCAATTATGTATTTTCAAATTAGCAGTATATTTTGTACCGAGTTATGAACGGGTTTACAGCTTAAAGAGAACAGGATTTGTTTCTTTTTCGTGTGAAAATAACTAGAAAGAATACTTCGCCAAAACAGAAGTTTCAAAAGAGCCTGCAATTTCCCCCCATTTTTAAAAATACGCATAGTATTAAAATGCACACAATATTTTTCGCCTCAAGTGAAACACCAAGCAAGGGAAAACAAAACTAACTTTGCTCGTTTAAAGGAAAAGAAGTAACACTTTAAACTGTGGACACAGTTCAGCCATTACAGGACTATCTTAGTAATGTATTACAAACATTGCAAAATTAAAAAAAGGGAATAAAATACAAAAGCTATTTATTAAAATCTCTGTAATTACGAGAAAATGAAAAGAGAAAAAATACAGGAATTCGACTGACTGGCGTATAAGTAATCTAACCGAACAGTATATAAGAGTGTAGTGATAAATATAGATAAAAATTGAAACTAAAATTTTAAAGACTTATGCATGCGTTAAAACAAGGCTTAGTTTTTTTTCTTTTCAGTCTGAATTACGATTCTGCCTGATAATATTTACCCTTACTAAGCGCAGAGATAACGCTCCAAACCATTGGAAATCGCTTACAAAACTAGAGGTTCTCTCGCTTATTGATAACTCCGATTCTATCTTTCCGATATGATATGAAAAGCATTTCAAAACTGAAAGATTGTAGGATATATTTTAAAATCATCAGCTGTTTCCTAAAATACACTTTTATGTTTTTCAGTGCTGCGAATGCAATGAGATAATGAATTTAGTTTAGATATTGCACTATTAGAGAACTTTAGTTGCATTTTGATTTGGAGCATTACGGTCCACTAGAGTGCAGTGCGCCAAAAACCACCAAATTATCTAATAAATTTAAAAACTCTTAAAAAATTAGAAAAAATGTTCATCAGTTTAGTTTGTTGACCTATCTCGTTTTGAAAAAGTATTTGAAATTTGATGATTTTGATGATGATTAAATTTTAAATTTAATATGGTTCTGTATTAATTAAATTGATGAATTTTATTGATTGCACAAAAATAAAAACATATCTCTAAACAAAAAACCTCTCTAAAAATATATTATAGAGAAAAGCATATCTCTAAAGGAAAAACATATATCTAAACTATATATTCTACAGAGAAAACATATATCTAAAAATATATTGTACAGAAAAAGCATATCTCTATAAAAAAATTCTCGAAAGAAAAATCATTGTGTAAACACTATGTTCCAGATTCGAAATGTTCCATATAGATAAGTTTTAGAGAAAAACATATTGTTTATTTACGCTAAAGATAAACCATATTACTTACTCTAAAAAAAACATTATTTACTTTTCAAATCATTATTTACTCTTAAAGAAACATATTATATACTCTAAAAATATGTTTTCTAAAAATATGTAATCAACAAAATTCTTCAATTTAATTAATGCATAACCATATCAAATTTAGAGTTTAACCCTTACCTGTGAAGCCCGAACTCTGCTCGGGCAACGCAAATGCGTCAATTTTGGAATGTCCGACTTGAGTTCGGGCAAAAGAAAAAAAACGGTATTTCAATTTCACGAAGCCCAAAATTGGCTCGTTCAATGCATAATATTTAATTTGCCATTTTCCCTATAGGTAGAGATACTTTCCAGAGAAAAGTTAGGCAGTTTTGCCCCATTTGTCGCTATTTTTAGTATACTGTAAAGGATTTGTGAAATTCAAAGGAATCTGAGGAACACGGAATTTATGACAGTTGATATAGATAATAATATTGTATTAGTTAATTATATTTACACAGTAAATTATGTAATTTGATTTATTTTGCTGCAATTTGAGCAAAAATTACTGTAATCCATTAACATTTCCCATATATGTGAAAACATTGAAAATAGTAGTTATTTCGTTGAATGTTTTTTTCAAAAATAATCTATTTCAAGCATTTTGAGAATAATAATGAACAAAATTAAAGAAATTTTTTTTCCATACTTGGTAAAATTTTCTCAAATATAGGCAAGGAGTTAAACATCATCAAACTGATAACATTTCAAGTATATTTTTTTTAAAAGGTTTATAGACAAACTAAATTTATAAAAATTCTCCCTACTTTTTTTTAAAGAATTTTTAAATTTACTTGATAATTCGGTGAGCTTTTTTTGCATACTGTACACAGCATTCCCTTAGGGAAGGTGGTGGTGGCAAGGTTAGAGAAAAGTGTCACAGACAGATAAATTTTTATAAAAGTATCTCTAATATTATAATTTGACAAAACGCAAGTCGGGTGCGAAAAGACCTAGTTTACCGCTGATTATTATTATTAGACAAATATAATTTAACATTTCTAAAAATGCCTACTGTTATAAAATACACGTGAACAGAAAGAAAGTCAGTGTTTATGTTTTACACCTCTAAATCACTAAAGAAATATATGAAAATTATGAAGATGAGATTTCTAATGAGTTTTTTTAATGAAGTGATAGAGAAATTTTCGTTTTCTGACGAAGGTAAGTAATGGATAATGAAAAGATACATTACATTATTTATTAAATGTATATCTGGGAATATTCCTTTGTAGTTTAGAGGGTTTAAAAAAATTTTTTCTTCTTCAAGGGTAACAATGTTAATTTGATTTATAGAAATCTGAAAATACGAGTCTATGATTTAACTGTATTTTAGTGCTGCCATCTATTGCCGTTTATATGAGCTAACTTGATTTTTAAACAGATTCATATGTATTTTAACAGCTAAAAATTACATCAATTATGTAGAATATTTTATGTTATTAATTATATAAATATATGTATAATTCATTATTTGTTATAAAATTGGTTCAAATTTTTATAATAATATTCTGGTAATTCACATATAAGGGGAAGAACAGATGATTTTTAAAATAAAAAATTGTAGATGGTATGGATTAAATAAATTTTTTTTTTATCTTCTTTCTCAATAATTTATAAATACATATTTACTTTATACCTTCATTTAAGTATCAGTAATGTAGTTATTAAGATATTTGAATAAAATATATATCCACTAAAACTTTCTAATCGTTCTGATAGTATTATTTTGTGTCGCCATCTACAAAACAGTCCAAGAACTAACATGCATTGAACGCATTGAAGGAGGTATATTTAATAAAATACTAAGAATATAAAATTGAAATTATTTGACAAAAAGTAAAAATGTAATTTTGAACATTTAATAGAAATGTTAAACAACGTATATATCGTAAAATCTTAAAATATTTAATTTTGATAAATTAAATGGGATTAATTTTATTTATTTTTAGGATGAAAATAATAAATAATAACATAACTCTACTAATCCTCAAAAGAGTGAAATCTACACTTAAAGGTCCATAATGTATACCTGAATTATTATTTTTAAATGAAAGGCGTTATTTACCGGAAACATTCAATTTTCAAAAATTTTATTCATGGGTAAATCAAAAATTTACTTTGATTATAGTTTTTAAGAAATTCCATTACATATAAATAATAGAGATTATTTGAGCTTTCAAGTTCTAATATAGATGTATGAAAATACGTCATCTGTTACATATACGTCAAGATTTTTCCGTTTCTAATTAAGAACTTTTACTTTTTATCTATGCAATAAACAATTGATTAATAAAAGTATAGTTATTTATCAAAGCGGAGCTTTAAGCATTGGTATTTTATTAAGATATGTCCTCAGTTACACGTATGGGGGCAAGAGACTTCTCAAAAACGTATAGGAGCAAAATGATAGGGTTAACAGGTATGGAAAAATTTACTCTTTAAAACTAGTTAAATGGCTTAATTAACTTAGAAATTTAAATTTTAGATACAAGTCAATTACTTACATACAAATTCATGTATATAATGGCTTAAGTTATTTATCAAAGCGGAGCTTTAAGCATTGGTATTTTATTAAGATATGTCCTCAGTTACACGTATGGGGGCAAGAGACTTCTCAAAAACGTATAGGAGCAAAATGATAGGGTTAACAGGTATGGAAAAATTTACTCTTTAAAACTAGTTAAATGGCTTAATTAACTTAGAAATTTAAATTTTAGATACAAGTCAATTACTTACATACAAATTCATGTATATAATGAAAAAAATATAATTTAACCGTTTGTTTTTCTCTTTGTCTCCGAAAAAAATATGCATTTATGTAATCCGGGGAAATTAATCAGATGGGTACAAAACATTAGCGCCTATTAATTTTAATTTCCAAGGCTGCAATAAAAAAACTTGCATAAGTACATAAAAATTGGGTTTGCTTTGGTTTGGAGCGCTAATGCTACTGTTTCTGAGACACGGGGGCTAATGAGACTGGGAACTACATCTTAAGCCTATCCAAAAGTCTCGTGAACATCTATGCTAGTACAGGAATTTCGAGCCCACAAATTCCAATACCGAAGAGCATCGCCCTACCCTTTCGGCTATTGATCGACCTTGGAAATTGGGACTCTTCAAACTATCTACCCTCAACTGATTCTTACAGATATTGTGGACAAACAGAGTTTAGGTAAGAAAAAATATAGAACTTTTTTCCTCTCACTTGTTCTTAATGCAAATGTGCCAAATCCGGATTTCAAATTTGCTATTTCATAACGACAATCACAAAAAATCCCCCTAAAATCTTTTGACCTTTTTTCAGCGTTTTGCCAAAAATTCTACTACTCTTTTTTTCGAGATGGACCATGCTGTACAAAAATAAAGTAAATTAAATTGCCTACAAAAAGCACCCCTCATATGTCTTTTTTTTTGTTTAATGGTGTGTCCACTAGAGCAAGCTCAAAACACCCCAAAATTTCTTGATTTGTAAAAAACACAGTTTTCTCATTAATTTTTCGCTTGTAACTTATAAACTATGTTTAAATTTTTAGAAAAATGGGATTCTACTGAAAATACATTAAATTCCATACAAATTGCACATCTTAATCACTCAACTTATATATACATATATATATATATATATATATATATATATATATATATATATATATACAGTTGAACCACGTTTAACCGAAACTCTTTATTAATCGAAGTCGGTTTCTTCATCACTTTTTTCTTTTAGCTTTCTCCTATCATCCAAAATTTTCTCTTTATAAACATGCATTTTCAAAGTTTTGTTTTTTCCCACATTCCTTTTGTATGCAACCTGCCCTTTCCAAATTACGAATGTAGATAAATATTTTGGAATTCCCTTTTTAGAATTCCTTCTCGCAAGCACAATACTCGGTATGAGTGTACTCTTCCCCATTTTCAAACATCCCTGTTCTAAACAAAAACACACCCTATTTTGAAATTTGGAAGGTAATACTGCCGAGTTCTAGAACAATGGAATGATATATGACGATATTACATATTAAACTAGATGATTATTGATAAATTCTCGATTGCCCGAAAATTTCAATTATCCGAGGTAGGTTCAGTCCCAGTTACTTCGAATGATGGAGGTTCTACTGTATATATATATATATATATATATATATATATATATATATATATATATATATATATATATATATATATATATATATATATATATATATATGCACTCAAGAGCTAAAACATCATGACCACCCCTACCTTTTGCAATGAACTCGCCTGGATGACGCGGAAGGCACGTGATCAGGTAGTAGTGGTATTTAACTGCTGCTGGAGAGTCTGAAGAATCATTCTTTCTCTTACTTCTGTGTACGATGAGAAAGGCTGCGATCTAAGCGATTTTAATAGAGGGCAGATTGTAATGGGTCGAAAGCTCGAAACAAGTGTTTCCGAAACTGCATGACTAGTGGGTTATTCGCGATCTACAGCTGTTAGTACTTATGCAAAGTGGTTGAATGACAGTGAAACCAGCAGTGGACGACATGGTGTTGGACGTCCACACGCTGTCAAAGAAAAAAGGTCCCCGGAGACTGTCTCGCATGATGAAGCAAAACCGGAGCCACACAGTGGCTCAGCTGACAACCCAATACAATGCAGGGCAAAGTAGAATAGTATCGGAGCACACTGTTCGGCGGACACTGTTGGATATGGGGCTAAGCAGCAAACGTTCCACTGGTGTGCCTTTGCTGACCAAGCGTCATCGCCAACTGTGCCTACGCTGGGCCCGGGAACATCGAGACTGGTTCATGAATCAGTGGGAGACAGCTGTGTGGTCAGATAAATCACGGTTTGTCATTATTTCAGCCGATGGCCGTGTCAGGATACACCGTCTTTCAGGCGAACAGTTGCTTCTTCAATGTAATAGTAGGTCATACACAGGTCGGTGGTGACGGTATTATGCTTTGGGGAACGTTCTCTTGAGCGTCTCTGGGACCCGTGATTGTGGTAGAGCAGACCATGAATAACACAGCGTATCTGAATATCATTGCGGACCAGTAGCACCCTTACATGGCCTCTGTTTTTCCAGCTGGAAATGGAATGTTCTACTAGGACAACGCCCCTTGTCACAAGGCTAAAATTGTGTTGGAGTGGATCCAGGAACATGATGCTGAATTCCAGTTAATGTCCTGGCCGCCTAACTCACCGGATCGCATTCCGATAGAACACATTTGGGATGTTATGGGACGGCAGCTCAGAGTTCAAAGATCCCCAATTCGCAATATCTCGGATTTGAGTAACCGTTGCTTAAACGTTTGGTACAATCTGTCTCCGGCCATCTACCAAGGACTTGTGGCATCCATGCGAAGGCGGGTTGAAGCTGTGTTGCGAGCCAAAGGTGGGCCACTTCGTTATTGATAGGTGGTCATAATGTTTTGGCTCTCGTGTCTATGATGTAACGAATTCTCGTTACATTAAATTTCCTGATACAGACTTAAATATGACCGTAAGAAAAAACAGCATGATGTAGAAGAATAGCAAACGCGTCTTTTGTGAGCACTTGAACTGAGCTCTTCTTTACCTAGTGAAAGGACGTTGTTTCGCGCAGAATAGGATGCTGAATAGAGGAGTGTTAACATTGAGGACCATCTAAATGATTCTGTCTGAGATATTCATTGGGATGCTGGCGAAGTGTTTCCAGTGTTCGTTTCAATGGCATCCCGATGAAAGAGTCTCACACGACTGAAATCCTCTGCATTGTAAGGGAAGCAACAATACTTTCCTACCTTGTTCTCCAAGGGTTTGTCCAGGGACATCGATTAAGGATCGGCGAGATTGCTCCCGATTACGGCAAACATCCCTTGCACCTGTCTGGCGAGAGCAAGTCTACAAGCGGTTTCCCCACCACGTCATCAACCAGTTTTCCAATTAGCTGAGATGGACATTTTGCGGAGACGATGATATAAAAAGGCCAGAGTTCGAGGCCCAGAGGAAATTTTTCTGACCGATCGAGTCTCCTGTGAACTCATCGGCCGAGAACGTCCAGGCGAGCGACTGAGTGTCCTCCCCCTTTTCTTCTCTCCAACGACTAGGAAGCTGATTCCTGCAACGATCATCATTTTCATTTGTAGATATTCATCGTTTCATCTGTATTTATCATACTTTCAACTTTGTGTTTCTAAATAAATATCATTAGTCTGTACGTAGGCCTCCGCTATCCCTTTTCGGACTCACTTAGAGCCCCAGTACGCTACAATATATATATATATATATATATATATATATATATATATATATATATGTATATATATATATATATATATACATATATATATATATATATATATATATATATATATATATATATATATATATATGTGTGTGTGTGTGTAATATATCAAAATTATTTAACTTTAATATTTCTTCAAAAGCCTCCTCTCTCCAATTTTGATTCACTTAAATATCTTTAGCAGCCTCTAAATGGTTTAATCAACGGAGTATTTTCCACTTAACATTCCTTTCTGTCCTAAAACTGTAAACTTTCTGTCTATGCAGCAGTTTCCCAGGTGTTGGCGGAACATGTTTTCGCATTTTTCTGATATTGCATTTAATTCGCTTATTAAGCTGTTTTTTTGTGGGAAAATTTTTGTTGTCAGCGCTCTTGGGTGTACTTGTGTCAGAGCAGAGTGAACTCTGTGGGCTTTTGATTGTATATTTTCCAGAAGGATAGATGTGTGGTGTTGTCTCTCTGAAATAGAGTTTTAAAATTAGACTTCTGAGTTCTCTTAAATATGAAGCCGACTGCATTCTCATTACTTATAGCTGTTGAGCTTTCTCCTTGTGAAGGAGTGTTATAAAAAATGGATTACATATATATATATATATATATATATATATATATATATATATATATATATATATATATATATATATATATATATATATATATATATATATATATATATATATATATATATATATATATATATATATATATATATATAGAGAGAGAGAGAGAGAGAGAGAGCTATGTCTATCTATCTGTCTTATCTCTATAACATGTATATGAACCATAAAATTTTTAATCCATAAAAAACATTACTAAAAACATAGACTCAGTCATTTTATTCTTCTTAAATCATTGTTAAAAACTGACTACCATAGATGGCAGATAGCTATTTTCAAAAAATTGTGCGAAGGGACACGGGGTACCCTTCTAACTCAAACGCCAGCTCCGTAGTAATAGTTTTCTCTAAGGCGTGCAAACCTTTAAAACCTATGGCAAGGTGATTCATTTATTTTATTCCTGTTATTTATATGCGTAAAACAATTTGTATATCGTCGATTAAAAGAAAAAAAAGAATTTTGAATTTAATAATTAATTGCGGTAATCTTGTGGTAACACCCACCCATCCACTCACATCTCTGTATACATAAATGCATGATCTTACTCTGTAGGTTGCCTTAGCTAAGTATAATTAAAAATCCAAGAATATTACTTTTTGGTTTTTTAAAATTTATTTATTAGCCAAACAATTAACTCCTGTTAATAAAAGCTTGAAATTATTTAAAAAATATTTAAGAGACTGAATAAATAATTGATTACTTTTATATTTATTAAAATCTTAAGCAAATAATTAATTTCTCTTCTTGAATGAGAAAAAATATTAGATAAATGAACTATCATAAATTTTTATTAATACATTTATTATTTTTAAGACGAAAGATTAAATTGCACGGTATTTTATCCTATTTATCAAGAATATTTTTATAGCTTATTTCTGTTAAGCGTTATGTTTCGGGAGTATAAAATATTAATTTCTAAATAAAGTAATTAAATCTTTAAAGAACGACTAGAAATTAATAAAGTAGTTATTAACTATTAATAAAATATTAATAAGATATTAATAAAATATTCATTAACAATTTATTTGGGCACGATTAAGTTATTATAACATAAATATAATTTTAAGCAGTTTACTTTAAAATTTAATATTAATTTTCGAATATTATTATAGTATAATTTCAAAATGTTAAGAATAAAATTTTAATATAAATTTTTAATATTAATCCTACAGCGGCCCATTTTTTTAAAGAAAATTTAATAGTCGCAGTTATGACTTTTATGATGTAAGAGACATCTACTCATAAAATGCACAAATAAAAAACAAATGTTTTGAAGCTTAAAAAAAAATCTTCTTCAATATTAAAAAGATTGGTTTATAATAAACACATTTTTAAAAATTTCTTTATTTCGGTCTTAAATTGTTTAAATAATCTGAATGCTTTTAGGGGTATTATAATTTCAAAACCTTCATCTAAAAACATTTAAGTATTAAATTGCAAACCACTTTTTAAATAGATAACACTTTACCATTGTTAAAATAAAAACTAGCTGTAAGTATTTAGATACTAGTAACTGGCGAAATGTACATATTTAAGTGTAAGTCACCTTTTCAAAAAGAGAACATTTAATAGTTTTTAAATGAAATCTAGCTATAAGACATAGCTATAAGATATATAGAGACATCTATTCATAAAATGCACAAATAAAAAACAAATGTTTTGAAACTTAAAAATAATCTTCTTCAATGTTAGAAAGATTGGGTTATAATAAACATATTTTTAAAAATTTCTTTATTTCGGTCTTAAATAAATTGTTTAAATAATCTTATGGGTTTAGTGGTATTATAATTTCAAAACCTTCATCTAAAAACATTTAAGCATTAAATTGCAAACCATTTTTTCAAATAGTGAACCATTGTTAAAATAAAAACTAGCTGTAAGCAATTAGATACTCGTAAATGGCAAAATATACATATTTAACTGTAAATCACTTTTTCAAAAAGAGAACACTGCATTGATTTTAAATTAAAACTAACTATAAGCAAATATATACGTGACAAAATTTATATGTTAAACTCAAAATGTCTTTTTTTACAAATATCGAACATTATATATTTTTTTAAAAATTAAAACTAGCTTTATGTATTTCATAAAGGACACAATTTATATATTAAACAGCAAATCGTTTTCTCAAATAGCTAGCAACATATATATTTGAAATAAAAACTAGACATAAGTAAATATTTAAATGACAAACATATGAACACGCAAATCACATTTTGAAAACGAATCTCGAATTAATTTTGAAAGCTATTAAATATATAAATAACAAAATTTATATTTCAAAATGAAAATCTTATTTCCAAACAGCGAATAATATATGTTTTAAAAATAAAAACTAGCTTTAATTAGTGTATAAGTGCTAAAATGTATACAGGAAACTGCAAATAATTTTCTGTAATAGAGAAAAACATATATTTTTTAAAATAAAAACTAGCTTTACGTATTATATAAAGGACACAATTTATATATTAAACAGCAAATCATTTTCTCAAATAGTTAACAACCTATATTTTTTAAATAAAAACTAGACATAAGCAAATATTTAAATGACAAACATATGAACTCGCAAATCACTTTTTGAAAACGAATCTCGAAATAATTTTGAAAGCTATAAGTAAATATATAAATAACAAAATTTATATTTTAAACTGAAAATCTTATTTCCAAATAGCGAATAATATATGTTTTAAAAATAAAAACTAGCTTTAACTATTGTATAAGTGCTAAAATTGATACAGGAAACTGCGAATAATTTTCTCTAATAGAGAAAAACATATATTTTTTAAAATAAAAATTGCTATAAATAAATATTTAAATGGCAAAACTTTTATATGAAACTGCAAACCTCTTTTTCAAATACCGAACACTACACAATGTTAAAACAAAAACTAGTTATAAGGGGTTAAAAAATTGGAAAAATGTACATATTTAATTGTAAATCACTTTTTCAAAAAGAGAACACTGCATAGCTTTTGAATAAAATCTAGCTATAAGCAAATATATACGTGACAAAATTTATATATTAAACTGAAAATTTCATTTTTACAAATATCGAATAATATATATTTTTTAAAATAAAAACTAGCTTTATGTATTATATAAAGGACACAATTTATACATATTTACTGTAAATTCCTTCCTCAAAAGGATATAATACTGTATATTTTTAAAATAAAATCTAGCTATAAGCAAATATATATGTTGCTAAATTTATAAATTAAACTTAAAATTTCTTTTTCAAATATCGAATACTATATATTTTTTTAAAATAAAAACTAGCTTTATCTATATATATAAAAATGAATTTGTGTGTGTCTGTCTGTCTGTCTGTCTGTATGTATGTACTCAATAGACTCAAAAACTATCCATCCAATCGCCGTGAAAATTTGGGAAATGTTTAGGTATATCCCTGGGAAGGTTTTTGTAAATTTTCAACGTTCGAAATTCATTCCTTCCCCCTTTTTCGAGCATTTCATGTCATTATTCCAAGCATTATTTTCCCCGGTTAAACGCAAACGATTAAGTTTTTAATTTATCGCATGATAACTAAGGAAAAGAAGCAATGTTTCTAGCAATGTGACGTCATCCCAAGTAATTGTTTTAAACGCAGTTTTCCACGGTTAAAAGCAGGAGATTAAAATGTTCAATTCATCACATAATAAATAGGCGAAAATGATATTTTTCTATCATTATGACGTCATTCATTTAAATATTTCATTTATTCATTTCTTATTTTATATTATTTAAAATCGTCTGCTTAGTATCTATTCGATTTGAACTGAAATTTGAGATATAAAGTGATTCACTTTCATTTCTATGTGACGCCAATTATAGCATTTTTATATGAGAACTAATTTTAAATTTAATTCTTGGTTCATTTTTATGTTACAATGAAATGCATATCAACAATATTCTAAGTACAAAAAGTACAAATTTCAGTGACTCTCATGGCCAAATAAAACCTATCATTTTATATAGTTATCTTCATATTCATATGGTTGTCGATATGAATATGTGTTTCTGTTTCATACAAAACTATGTGGTTTGTCATAAATTTCCTTAATTTTGGAAAACATTTATTACTACCAACAAAATTAGCACTGTTGCTGTCAAAACCTGTGCTTCCTATTCAATCACGTAATATGGCAAGATCTGTTAACTTTGCTAATCAAAGTACAGTAGTAATACAGTAATGCAATTTAGGGTTAAGCTTATATTTTACAATAAAAAAAGTTTGAGCAAATTTAATATAAGACAAATTCGATTATAAAAACTGAATAATGTTATAATACGCTTATGATAGAAATATATAAACATGCCAATGACTCGAACTGAACTGTGACGAATTTAGAGAGTTATTCACGAAAAATAAATCTTTGTTTAAAAGTAATATATTAAGTTCACCGTAGCGAAGCACGGGCAAACCTGCTAGTGTACTATATAAGGGACACAATTTTTATATTAAACTGCAAACACTTTTCTGAAATAGTGAGCAACGGATATAATTAAAAAAAAAAAAACTAGATATAAGTTAATATTTAAATGGCAAAACTTACGAAGCTGAAAATCACTTTTTCGAAACGAGATCACTATGTATTTTTTAAATAAAAACTAGCTATAAGTAAATATATAAATAACAAAATTTATATGTTAAACTGAAAATCTTATACATAACTAATTTCGGGCATTCCAAAATTGGCACATTTGCGTTGCCCCAACTGAGTTCGGATGTCACAGGCAAGGAGTTAATAAACTTAAGAAAAAAAAAAACAGGTTATATTGAGCAACTTATCATTAAACATGGATATTTTGTTAAATAATTTAAAGGGAACTAAAGTACATATAAAAATAAAAGAATATTAAGGGTCTATCTCATTAAAGTAGATTAGATATAATCAAAGATAAGTTATAAATAGTCTGTGATTAGTTCTAATTGCCTGTAGTGTAACGTGGCCTAAGTGAATGAATAAATGAAATGTAAAGCAGCTTTACACACTGTAACGATATGTTACATGATCCGAAAAAAAAAGAAGAAACCAAAGGTCGACATTAAAAGACATCTGGAGTGGAGACCTATTGTTACGTGTAGGTAGAAAGCCTAGACGGAGCGAAAAAAGGCCGTTGTGTACCGGGTTTCTGTACACAAAACAGAGGTAGTCGTTTAAGTGGAACTAAATTAAAAACTTTCAGTACGCCGGAGCCAGAGTGCCTACGTTTTTATAATGTCTATTGCGTCAAGAGACTCTGATAATAATTATAAATCGATTGACGGCTGGGTCCACTGTTTCCCACATGCGGACCAAGTTAATGGTACCACTAATGTGTTGATGATGGCCGGTTGGTTAACTTAAAGGAGAACTTCGGCAACATCTTTAAACGTGTCAACTGAACCAAGGTTTGTCGTTTGACAGCAAAAATGCGTCACCCTGTATCTAGAAGGTACCCGAAAGAATCATGCCAGGGGCAACCGGGACCCATATATAAGAAGATTGGATGAGAGGAGAAGGGGGGGGGTCTTTCCTTGGTCTAACACTGTTAAATATTTAGGAATTACTCTTGATAAAAATCTCACCTGGTCCACACACATCAATAACATTAAGAATAAATTTCGAGCTGCTAAAAAACTACTCTACCCCCTAATTGACCGAAATAGCTTTTTAAGGGTAGAAAATAA
>CM063505.1:148406406-148436406 GCA_032207245.1 Pardosa pseudoannulata
ATGTTTTTAACATCTTTAGCTATAAGAAAATAAATTATGATTGAAATCAGGGAAAAAATAATAGTGATCAAGTGTTATAATGTATTTGGAGCTCGATACTCTATCTTTTTATAAATTAACGACGAGAAATATAAATAAACAATGCCTAAATAAAAGGCAAAATAAAGTATGATGAACGCAGTGCTTACAGAATGTTCAGCTTCCTTTACGAGCTGTAGTATGTATTCTGTTATTACTGATATAATATTATTATTAAAGAATAATGCTGTGCAAGTGTTATAAGAAATCTGCAACTTATTAACTGAAGAATATTTATGTTTTGGTGGTTGATTTAACATCTTTCACTATGCAGTCTGAAAAATTAGAGCTTCAGATGAAAAAATAAATTATGATTGAAATCAGGAAAAATAATGCCAATGATGTCTTACAATCTATTTAGATCTTGATAATCTATATTTTTTATAAATTAACTAAGAGAATTCAAAATAAATAAGGCCTAAATAAAAGGCAAAATAAACTATGACGAACACAGTGCTTAGAGAATGTTCAGTTTCCTTTACGAGTTGTAGTATATATGCTGTTATTACTATTATATAATATTATTATTATAGAATAATTCTATTATAGAATAATGCCATTGATGTCTTAAAATCTATTTAGAGCTTGATAACCTATCTTTTTATAAATTAACGAAGAGAATTATAGATGAATAACGCCTAAATAAAATGCAAAATAACCTATGGTGAACGCAGTGCTTACAGAATGTTCAGTTTTCTTTACGAGTTGTAGTACATGTGCTGTTATTACTAATATAATATTATTATTATAGAATAATGCAAGTGTTCGAAGAATATTTATGTTTTGGAGGTTGATTTAACATCTTTCGCTATGCAGTCTGAAATATTAGAGCTTCAGAATAAAAAATAAATTATTATTGAAATCAGGGAAAAATTATTGCTGATCACGTCTTATAATGCTTGGCAATCTATCTTTTTATAAATTAACGAAGAGAATTATAAATAAACAACGTCAAAATAAAACGCAAAATAATCTATGATGAACACAGTGCTTACAGAAAGTTCAGTTTCCTTTACGAGTTATAGTACATATAGTGTTATTACTAATATAATATTATTATTACAGAAAATGCTGTTCAAGTGTCCGAAGAAACTTCCAACTTGCTAACTGAAGAATATTTATGTTTTCCCTGGAATTTTATAAAATGCTCGGAGGCTGTTTTTAACATCTTTCGCTATGCAATATGAAAAATTAGAACTTCAGAAAACAAAATTATGATTGAAATCAGGAAAGGAAAAAAATGTGTAAAGTCTTATAATGTATTGGAGCTTGATAGTTTTTGTTTTTATAAACTAACAAAGAGAATTAAAGATAAAAAACACTTAAATAAAATGTAAAATAATTTTTGATGAACGCAGTGCTTACAAAATGTTTCCTTCACGAGTTGTAGTATATATACTGTTATTACTGGTATATAATATTATTATTATATAATAATGCTGTGCAAGTATTTAAAGAAATTTGCAATTTGCTAACTGAAGAATATTTATGTCTTTCCTGGAATTTTATAAAATGCTCGGAGGCTGTTTTTAACATCGTTCGCTATGCAGTCTGAAAAATTAGAGCTTCAGAATAAAAAATAAATTATGATTGAAATCAGGGAAAAAATAATGGTGATCAAGTCTTACAATGTATTTGGAGCTTGATAATCTATTTTTTTACAAATTAACGAAGAGAATTATAAATAAACAACTACTAAATAAAAGGCAAAATAACCTATGATGAACTCAGTGCTAACAGAATATTCAGTTTCCTTTACGACTTGTAGTACATATGCTGTTATTACTAATATAATATTATTATTATAGAATAATGCTGTGCAAGTGTTGGAAGAAATTTGCAACTTGCTAAATGAAAATTATTTATGTTTTTACTGGAATTTTATAAAATACTCAGAGGCTGTTTTTAATATCCTTCTCTATGCAGTCTGAAAAATTAGAGTTTCAGAATAAAAAATAAATTATGATTGAAATCCGGGAAAAATAATGGTAATCAAGTCCTATAATGTATTTGGAGCTTGATAATCTATCTTTTTATAAATTAACGAAGATAATTATAAATAAACAACACCTAAATAAAATGCAAAATAACTTGTTATGAACGCAGTACTTACAGAGTGCTCAGTTTTTTTTATGAGTTGAAGTATATATGTTATTGTTGCTAAAATATAATAATATTATTATAAAATAATGCTGTACAAGTGTTCGGATAAATTTCTAACGTGTTAAGTGAAGAATATTTATATTTTTCCTGGGATTTTATTAAATGCTCGGAGGCTGTTTATTTCATCTTTCGCTATGCAGTCAGAAAAATTAGGGCTTCAGAATAAAAATCAATTATGACGGAAATCACGAAAAATAATGCCAAACAAGTCATATAATCTATAAGCAGCTTGATAATCTATCCTTTTTATAAATTAACGAAGATAATTATAAATTAATAACATCTAAATAAAATGTGAAATAACTTCTGATGGACACAGTGCTTACAGACTGTTTAGTTTTCTTTATAAGTTGTAGTATATATACTATTGTTACCAGTATATTATTATTATTATTATTAGAAAATAATGCTGTGCAAGTGTTTGAATAAATTAGTAACTTTCTTATGGAAGAATATTTATATTATTCCTTGAATTTTATCAAACTCTCGGAGACTTTTTTCACCTATCACTATGCACAGTTTAAAAATTAGAGCTTCAAAATAAAAGATAAACTATGATTAAAATCAGGAAAGGAAAAAAAAATGCTGTAAAGTCTTATAATGTATTGGAGCTTGATAATTTATCTTTTTATAAACTAAGAGAATTAAATATATAACACTTAAGTATAAATTACACTGTAAAATAGTTTATGATGAACATAGTGCTTACAGAGTGTTCAGATTCCTTTTGTAAGTTATAGTAATCATATACGGAATCATATACTGTATAATAGTCATATTTTGGGGTTATGCAAATGCTTTAACTAAAAACGATTGTTGTTCAACAGTTAAACCTATAAAAACTGACAGAAGGCAATGCTGGAGTAGTACTCAAATAAATAATTTGACATGGACACTGCACGACACCTATTAAATTATACACATTTATACCATGCATCATTAGAATAATCATACTTCTTTAATTGTTGAAAGTATGTATCGTTTCTCAAGGTTACAGTGTTGTCTGAAGCATCGTACAATTAAAATAAAAAATGTGCATAAATTAATAGGTGTACAAGGAAGCCATGATGTGTTCCCATGAGAATTTTTGCAATGTAAGTACTGCTAAAATACAACCATCTGTCAGTAACAGGTAGTTTTAATATCCGTTACACTTGATATTTATTCATTATATGCTTATATCGTTATAAACATAAAATTTTCATGATTTGAATGTTTCCTTTACTCCAGATCATCGATTCAACATCGATGCAATATTTTCAATCCTGGAATATCTGTTATGAGATCTATGATTCCGTTTGACTAGCACAAAGTCTTCATCACACGGTAGATGTGAAAGAGTTCTGGTTGAAAGATATCAGACTCAACACATAACACAGTTATTACACATAGTAAGTTGACAAAGTAAGGTATTTGTAATCTTTAAAAACATTTGAAGAAGTTTTATAGATGAGAGATCGGTTCTTTAAAGAATATCGGAAGTAGGGAGGGTTTATTAGATAAACCTTCCCCTCAAAATCAAATTAAATTACCTTTTTTTAAGTTAAACACATGAATTCAGTTAGCACCATATCTCTTACGATTGGCAAATTTAAATTTTATTTCACAGAAATGTACTAGCGAGTCTTTTTCTCCTAGTCAGACGCGAAAAAGTGCCTACAGTTCTGCCATCCAGTAGATGTTACAGTCTACTGTAAATAGAAAGGACTTCTGTATTGGATTAAAGCCCGTTATTACTGGCAACAAGAAAATTGACTCCTCTGCTCTATATCAATTAAACTTTAAACCAAAAACTGGTCAAAAAGCATGGATCGAAGAGGATTTATTTATTCCGATTCAACTTTATGAATTTTAATTAACCCCTGAGGACACGCTTCGGGCTTTTGAGGCCCGAGCGTTATTAAAACATTCCACACAAAATGAACCATTAGAAATAAGTTTCCCAAATTTTCAGCAGCTATCTGATAGATCTTCTAGACCCCAATATCATGTTTTTCTGCAATTTTCTCTGAATATGTTTCTAGTAAAGATATACTTTTAATTTATTCGGGCTTCAGAGACTCTGTGCTTGAGCATACACTTTTGCATATCTATTTAGTGTTTGTAATGGGAGGAGATATGCTGTCAGAAATGCATCGTTATTTCGTTAAAATGAAGAAATATGAATGGTGATAAGATAAATGATGTGATTTAAATTTTTAGCTTGTGTGTATCTTATATTTTTGCTTTCGGAATGCTAGTAAAAAAATCTACAGTTCAAAATGCTTTTAAAAATTAATGTTTCAAATAATCCGAAATATATTTTAATAGACTTATTTTTGGTAATACAAATTTTCTGTTCATCATCAAAAGCAATTTTGTTGGTATTTTGATGAAAAAAGTTGTACTGTTTCTCCGAGACCCGGCGTGTGTTCTCGTGTAACTGCGGGTAACACCAATTCTCACGGATTAAGATAAACCTCATATCATCTACCAAATGTCACGTTTACATCAATTCTAGTGTAAAGACCAATTACATATCCGGAAAAAAAGAAGAAAACCAAGGTCGGCTTCAAGATAATTCGGAGCGGTGAACTATTGTTACCTTTGCTCACCAACTAAACAGTACAAACAAAACCCTTTGTGTACATATTTTTCATACACAAACAGAAGCGAGTCAACTAACGTAGAGTTAAAATTACAAATGTCAGTTACAAATGTCAGCCGAGCTGTTTGCCGCTTTGTTCCGAGGACCTTTGATGACACTATAGATCTGAGGGACGGATGGAGTCCACTGTTTTTCACATATGGACCAAGTTAATGTGTTGACGATGGCCAGTCGGTAAAACTTAAAAAGAACTTCGGCCATATCTGGAAACACTTCAGCTGAGTCCAGGCGGGTATTTTGACCGCAGAATTGCTTCACCCTGTTTTTGGAAGGTTCCGGAAAGAATCACGCCAGCGGAAACCAGGACCCCTATAAAAGAAGATTGGATGAGAGGGGAAGAGGCTGTTTTTTGAACTCGAGAAGAGTTCACTTGTCTCTCCGAATTATGGTAGTGATTATGGTAGTTAAACTTATGAAATGTGTAAATGAAAAATCGACCGCACTAACATTAAATAAATTTAGATTCTCTAAGTGGTTGATTTGTCAGTTACTAGAAGCAAAGGTTAACTCGATTAGTCGATTTTTTCCTTATAAAACACATTTTAAAGACCAATAAATATTAAGTTTGTTTTAGTTATTTATTTTTGTATGTCTTGAAATAGCCTTCTTTTGGATATTATTTGCTAAAATAAATATCATTTTGAAACTTTCAAACTCAAAATGTTGATTTTACACATTTTTATAAAACTAACTGCCTAGTTACCATTTCATTATACAGTATTGTATTTAATTGGTGATTAGCTTTAAGTGTAATATGGTGCAGAAAGACTTTTGTCTGAGTTTAACAATCCGATAAACACAACTTGCAAATTATTGACTACGAATAGAAATGGTACTTAATTTATGATTTGATGTAATTAAATGCAATTAAAGGATAAAAGAGATATTTTATAAAGATTAATGCCTATCAAATCATATTTATTGCTTTTTTAAGTTATTCTGTTATTTCATTTTAAAAGTAATCTAATTTGACTCGTTTAGCTTCCACTGGATGAGTAATATGATTTCACTCTTCTCTGTGATTTATAGTTCTTGTTGAGCAGCTAGGGCCGTGTCGCTAAATTTTTACCTTCCCGACTTTCAAGACGAAGTCATTTAAATCGTATGGGATAGCAACTTAATGGATATTCACGAGAAAAGAAGAGTTACTTCATTAATCTTCGACAGCTCACTGAAGCGCTTAACAACATTAATATTTTAAAAGAACTAACCGGTTTGTAATTATGTCACACACACTATACATCATGTCAACAACTCTTTTCCTGTTTATGTTGCTCAATTGGGTGATCATTAAAGAAAATGCAATTACTAAGAGGATATAAACAGGAAACATTGAGGAAGATTGACAAAATTATGACAGAAAAGAACAGACAAAATGTACAAGAGCTCTCTCCCTTTTTTTTGAAAAATTCCTTGAAAAAGGGCTTATGTCCTTTTTTTTAAACTGCTTAACTGTTGCTGTTTTTAGAAAATCTGTCAAAAAATAATAATTACTAATAAAAAAATTATAATTTCCGAGTATTTTAAATTTAAAACTGAAGTCACTGAAAAGTACTTTATCCACGTATCTACCACTAAGAGTTTGTTCCTGTAGATTTTTGTTTGTTCTTCGTAAATTCCAGATTCTTGACAGTTACTCTTATTTTAGTATGTCTTTACATACCATGAATCTCGATTTTGTTCGCTATAATCGTAATTCTTTTGAAAATTTTAGAAACAAAATGAAAATTTTCCATAGTATTATAAGACTAACCAATGCTTAATTACCATGTAATTATGTAGTATTTAGCTGTTGGTAAACTTTAATTTAACATGGTATAAAGAGAACTTATATCTGGTTTAACCATCAAGTAAAGTTAAGTTGATGAAATAACTACGATGAAAATTAGAGGTTCTTAATTGGAAGTTGGCTGTTATCAATTCCGATATAAAGAGATAAGAGATATTGGAAAAAAAATTGATTTACGAAATATGTTTCGTTTTTCAGTTATCCCCGCATGTATATACGTCTGATATTGCGTTTTCTGTGGAGGTTGGGTTTTCTATGGGGAACTAGGAGTCGAGCAAAACATAAAAAGGTTTGTAACTGAAAAAGAAACCCATAGAAAAAACAATAAAAATATATTATTTGAGTGGGTGATGTATAGTAGTAATACGCGTTATATCCTTAACCAGATATTTAATATATAAATTGATTTTGGCTTTTCGCCAACTTAAGTTTAATCTTAAATTAAAAAAAAAAACACACAATAGGCATTAAAAATAAAAGAGAGGAGAAGTTACTGAATTAATGGATTTTATTGATATTAATATAAAATTAAAAAAAATTAATAGAAGACAATTGATTGAATTTTTTTAAAGATAGAAATTAATAAAGGAGAAGACAAAAATGGACTAAAAAAAGTAAGACGATTATGGAGGATGGGACTCCGAGCTCCTCTTCTCGTTTCGGGATCCAGGTCTCTCTCTCTCCTCCATCCTGTCTGTCCAGATGAGAACCGCCAATCTGGAAAGCCAGTCAAGTCAAGTGAAGAAATATCTTTTGCGTTTGCAGGACTGAAACGGCTGGCAACCGCTGATGGCTGGAAAACTCATCAACATTCCAGTGGTCTGGCGGCACAGTGGAAGACCGCCAAGTGCAGGACTAAAACATACCATTGTGTGGAATGGGGATATGTCATATCATGAAAAGGGCGAATTTATAAAACTATAGCAATGCAGCGCTCGCCAAGGAGAACGCCAAGTGACGCTCCTGGTATGTGTGATGTCATCTGATTGAATATCCAGAGCGGATTATGCGATAAAAAAAATACGTTTTTCGACTTACCAAAGTGATAATTGGGAGCATGGCAGGAAAGTTACAAACGAGGAATTTTTAAGGGAAGCTTATAGAATTAATAGAAACTAAATGGAACAGAATTAAAATTAACTAAATGGAACGTTGTGACATATCGTATATACACATATAGTGTCACACTCCTTACGATTAACAAATATAAACATTATTTGGTAAAAATTTAATGTAACGGTACTTCTCAGAGAGAAACCCAGAAATTAGTAACATAAAATTAATAAAATATTACTAAAAATTCCATATCACTTTATCAAAACTTAAAATAAAGTAATTCAGTATAAGAAAATAAATATAATTTATAAAATATTTCAGGGTCTTAGAATTAAAATTAAATGAAAAAGATTATTTTTAAGATATTAATAAAGAAGTACCGAATCAGCTTTTTTAGAACGGAGTAGTAGCTTCATATACAATCTTTTATACTTCTATACTTTTTCAATCCTTTCCTATTTTTGAAGGAAAATTCCATCAGTTCTTGCTTTTAATACATCTTTCTAGGCAAATATAAAGCAGGACCATTTTTGCATCTTATATCACAGTGCCTGGAAGTATAGACATTTCTTGGATTGATTTTAAAAATTTTGTATGAAAGATATCCATTCTTCGTTTCAAGCAGCTTCTGGAAAAAAGTATGTTCTCGCGAGATTTTTACATCTCCATTTTTTCCCTCTGCATGTTAAGGTCTCTTAAGAATAGATAATAAATTCTCAACAAAATATCAATGGAAGAAAAGCTAATTTTCTCTCCTGACGCATTCTCTATTCAAACAAAATGACTGCACGCTTATATATTTTGCTTATGAATATTCTTTTTGTTTAATACAAACTTTTATCAATATTGACGGAAGTCTCTCCCTCCCAACTTTGAGTTTTGAAGATGTTAAATATTATATTAAATATCCCTGAAGGAAAATCGATGAGTAAAATAGCTTTCTTGTGTACACAAACGCCAAGAATTTTCTAAGTTTTTGTCCTCTGTGAAACACGTTTAAAATTAATTTGCTCCAAGCAGTTCATTATGGAAAAAACATTTTACAGATGCAAAAGTTTTCGTTTTACTGGAAACCATACATAATTCATTCTAATACTTAACATATCAGTTCGAAGGGTACCTCAAAGAGAATTTGAAAGAAAAGATTTTTTTTATTGATACACTGTATAAAAAGTGAGGATTTTGTAACGATGAACTAATATCGATTTAAGTTAATTTTGTTTCCATGTTTAATTTACTGAGTAACGATCTTGTTGAAAGAATTGTGAGATCAATTAAGTTGTAAAGTTGAAACAATAAATTTTACATCCATCTAATATTGTGAAATTTTTTATCGTTTTGCAATACATTTTGTCCGAACGATGGCCGATTGGTTAGGGAGCTGGCCTTCGGTACCAGAGTTCGTGGGTTTGAATCCCACTGTGGAATACATGTTCGTAGCCGTTCGGAATCGACTTTAAGCTGTAAGTCCCGGTATCATTAGCTCTCGTGTTGCAAAAAGTAGACCGTAGCAATCCAAACCTAGGTGCAATATATTTTGTCAAACAAAGCCTAATACACAAAATATAATTATCGATTATCTAAATGGGAATTAATAGAAAATACACAATTAAAAATTCTAATCTAACTAAATATTTTCTAATAATATTTATAGTTTTTCTGTCATTTAGTATTTTGATAATAATTCTGCTGATGCGGGATTTTATTACATGCTTCTAAGTAAACTATTATAAAGCCTGAAAACTTTGCATATCATTCCACGATAAGTATATAAATGGTTCTTGGAATACTACCTTCATTTTAAGTAGTTTCTATAAGAAACATATGTTCACCAGAGATTTTTGTCTATTCCTTTTGTTATACGTGCCAAGATTTCTAAAGATTAGACAAAATATAAATGAAGCAAGAAATAATTTTTTCCTGTGACACATTCTCTATTCAAACAAAATGGCTGCACGTTTATGAACTTTGCTTATGATTATTCTTTATATTTAAAGGAGACTATTGTCAACATTTGCGAAGTTTTCCTAACGTTGTGTTTGGAAGGTGTTCAATATTGTTTTAAACATCCCTGAAGGAATATATGAGAAAAATAGTTTTTTATGTGAATGAAAGTCAAGAATTAAAAAAAAAACAATTGTCTTCCACAAAACATGATTAAAGTTAATTTGTTTCAAGCTGCTATTATGGAAAAACATTTTACACATGAAAAAGTTTTTGTTTTATTAAAAACCATACATTATACAATCTCGTACTTAACTTATCGATTTTAAGGATAATTCAAGCAAAATATTTGAAAATTTTCAATTTGTTGAAATAATTTTTTACTGGAGAAGGCAATCCCTTTGTGTAAGAATGAACTAATAATGCTGGAATAATTCAATTTAATTTCAACTTCTTTATTAGATGTTTCATTCACTGAGTAATGGTCTTGGTAAAGGATAAAGAATTATGAGGCGTATCAAGAGGTAGATTTGGAGGAAAAAATATTTTAGTTTAAAATCTAGTTTCAACATTTTGCAATGTTTATCTTTTATGATATTTTTTTCGTATTAAGCATAGAACATGAACTGATTTTCAGATATTTAACACTAGATTGCCCAAGATTTCTTGTATACCTATATTACCCCAAAACAGTCAAAATGACTGCATTGTGAAAAAATAACAAACATATAAAGAAATTTGTTTAAAAGTAATTTTTAACATTATATAATAAAGGAGGGCGGAAGTAACTACAATTATTCATAAACCCATTTATATGTTATAGAAAAGTCACCAAATTCTAAGAAATTGTGTCATTATATTTCATAATTGTTTTCTAATTAAAATTAAAAAACAGTCAAAATGACTGCCTTGGGCAATCTAGTGTTAAATAGCTTTTAATGGATTAAATCTACTATTGAAATAACTTATTATTTTGAATGTATGTTTTCTAATCTTTTACAACCATTTCAGATTTTTAAAAATAATTCTGTCAAGGTTTTAACTCCACCTGCTAAATAATTGTAAAGCAAAAGCAATTTTTCATCCCATGCCACGGGATACGATAACTAGAACAAGTAATATGTAAAAAAAAATTGAAAGTCAATTCCTACTTAGGTCAAAAAAGAAATATTTTATTTTAGCTACTTTTTATTAAATAATTACAATTAATATTAATATAATAATGCCACATTTCAAACAGAAACCGCTGAGATCCATGGCACAATAAGGCGATTTCACGAAGTAGGGCATATCTCAAATTATGACAGTTCTGGCTTTAGTTTCAAACAGAAGGGCAGTTTATTGTGTTATTGTTTGTTTTTTCATTATTAGTTCGTGTGTTTATTTCCTTTTCTTTTTTATTCACTTTTCTTATTATTAAAATATACTATATTCTGTTTCTTGTTTTCGATTGCCTATAGCTTTTTTTATTAAACGCTTATTTTTTAACTTTTTTTAGTGTTTTTTATTTATTTTTCGATATCATTATTGCATTTTTTTTTTTTTTTTTTTTTGTTTCTATATTTTTTTTTTTTTTAATTTATTTTTTTATTTTTAATTTTGAATTTTCATTTTGGTGTTTTTTCATTATTTATCTTCTTTTTTTTTTTTAATTTATTTTCAATTCCATGTCCATAATGATTTCTCAGATAATCTGCAGGATATCTTGCATCTTATGTACTGTTGATCTGATATATAGGTAGTATTCTTCGTTCGCATTTTTGGTTGGCATGTGATATCCGATTCAGTGAAAATAGTTTTAGTTCACAGATATGGAAATTTTAAATTTTCTGTATTAATAAAAAATCTAATATTTATACCATCCATCTAAAATATATTTGAACAATGGTATTTGAATTAAATATTTTTGTAACGACTGATTTGAACAAGATATATAAATTTATATACAGAGAGAAAACTATATTAAAAATAGATATTTCTTATAAAAATATATATTTCTGTTTTTCAAAAATTTATTTTTATTTTAAATCATTTTGAATATTTGAATTTCTCTATATTGTAACATTTATAAAATCTTATATTTGTTTTAAGAAGATTTTTAATATTATAATATAGTAATTTAATGTTTTATAAAATGTATATATATATAATATATAATATATTTATTATTTTATATTAATATTTGTATATTTTTTAAAATTTTTAAAATATATATTTATTAAATATTATATATAAATATATATTTTTTTTAATTATATTAAAAAAATATAAAATTAATAATTAAATATAAAAAATTTTTGAATTATATAATAAATTTTTTATTAAATATTTAAAAAATATAAATATATTTATATATATATATATATATATTTATATCTTTAATATTATATATATATATATATTATAATAATTTTTTATATATATATATATATATATAATATATATATAATATTTTATATATATATATATATATATATATATATATATATATATAAATATATATATATATATATATATATATTATATATATATATATATATATAGGAAGAGTATGAACTAATAGTAGGAATTAAAAAATAGATGGTTTCTTTCTTCTCCCTTTTAAGAAGTTTTTAAAAACATATAAGTTCTCCAAAGGGTTTTTCAAATAAATTTTTTTAATCTACTAGCTAAGGTCTCTTAATATTGAACAAAGCATTGATGGATGTAAAGCTAATTTTCTCTCGTGACACCTTCTTTATTCAAATAAAATGATTACATGCTTATAAATTTTGCCTAATTCTTTTTTTATGTGGAATTTTAACAATATTGACTAAAGTGTAAATTTGAATTTGAACAATATTATATATATATATAAATGTATGTATATAGATATTGTATATATATATAATATATATATATATATATAGAAGTATGAACTAACAGTAGGAATTAAAAAATAGATTTTGGATTTTCTTCTCTAAGAAGTTTTAAAAAAACATATAAGTTCTCCAAATTTTTCAAATTAATATATTTTTAATCTACTAGCTAAGGTCTCTTAATTTAGTATTGATAGATGTAATAATTTCTCTCGTGACACCTTCTTTATTCAAGTAAAATGATTACATGCTTATAAATTTTCATTTTTAGTGGCTGTGATATTGACTAAAGTGTTTTCTTTATTTGTCTTTGTGTTCAACATTGTATTAAATTCCTAAAGGAATAATGAGTATCAAATTTTTGTATTAGTTTTTGTCTTGTGAAAACATATAAAATTAATTTGTTAAGAGAATGTTATAAAAAACATTTTACAGGTAAAGTTTTTATTTAATTGGAAAATACATACAATATATGGTAATTATATATATATTTCAAATAAAAGAAATATTGAAAACATTTTGTTTAAATAATAAATATTATTTTATAACAAAAATATAATATGGATAATATTAATTAAATTGGGTTCTATAAATTAATTTTAATTTAAAATTAAACAATTAAATTTAATAATTAATTAATATAATTTAATTGGATTATTTAAAATTCCTTAAATATAATTGTGATTAAAACAGTCATAAAACTACTTTTTCTTTAAGAAATTAATTGCTCCTTTAACGAATATTTAAAAAATTTAATTTCTTTTAAATGAAAATTAACAAAAAATGAAGCAAAACCCTCTAGTGAAAACGATAATAAAAGTAATCAAATATTCAAATTGCATTTTTATTTTACTTTAGAAGAAGTTGCTCCTGGAAAGACTTTATATGTACATGATGAAGACTGTTTTACTGTGCAACAGTTAATGAAATGGTTGAGTTATCGGAACCAGTGAATAGCGATTCTGACACAGAAATCTATAATGAAACACCTAGTGAAACTTTTACTTTTTCTAATACTTTAAAGGGTTTGGGAACCGTGAAAACGTACATCATGGAACATGATGCAAATGACACAATATTTTCTTCTCCCCATAAAGTCGATAAAGAGCTTTTTCGAATCAAGAATCAAGATAATAGTCAAACATCGCTTCATTAGTACTTTCAAATTAATTAGGGTGTGTAATTATTCGCTGTACATATTTTAGCTGCTGAATAATAAGCATGCAGTTTCTTTGTATGGATATTTTTGTGTAATTGCTTATTAGAACTTTTCCATAAGGTAACTACGGCATTTTTTTATTTGTGGTTTTGGACCCCAATAATACAAATAATCCCGATTTAACAACAACAACCAAAAAATCATCCCGATGAATTCATTAAATCGAGGTCCGACTATATATAAACTACGTATATGTGTAATATAGGTATTTTGGGTTTATTTTAAAATAAATAAAATACGTGTTCTAGGATAATACAAAATTCAGGGTTATTATAACTGAATGTTGGTTTTCTAGTAAATAGAAAAAAAATTAAAAATAAATGTTTTAAACATTGAAAGATAATTTTATTATATTTACGTACAATATAAATAAATATTAGTAAATTCTTCTTGTGTGATAAATTACGAAGAAGAGAATGCAAAGTCCAACATTACAATGTGGACAGTAGTACCTGTATTCCTTCTTGCATTTCTTATTGCTTTCATTTGTTCTGGAACAGCCAACATTTTATTCTCTTGATGTTTGCTGTTTCTTATCAATGAAATATTAATAAAATTCTTTTCAATCAAATGGTTTAGATCAGTGGTTCTCAACGGAGGCGATGCCAACCCTCGGAGGGCGGTGGGAAGATGCTTGTGGGTAGTAAACTTGTTTGGGGCTGTTGGGCGGCGAAGTGGGAAGGTTTCAGCTTTCAAATTTAATTTTAAAAGCACTAAAAAATTTATTACATTAATTATCTAATTTACACAATCTTTACCAGTAATAAGGAATTAGCGCCACTAAATTTCAAACAACCAACTAACCTTTACCAGTAATAAAACAAACTTACCAGAACCAATTAGTTTCGGTTGGTTGGTTGGTTGAATGAAGTTTTATGGCACTGAGTCCTCGTGGAACATATTGTGTCAAACAAATAGTTTAAACTTTAAAAATATAAACAACTGGTCCAAACAGCCAATTAGTCCAATTATTTTCATTCCTTATGTTCTGCGTGAAATTGGGCCGACATTCACAGAAATATATTTAATCAACAGCATTCGTTTGGTTTGGTTCGGAGATCTAATCTCTACTCTTCTGCAACACGAGAGTTAGTGAGACCGGGACCTACACCTAAAATCCAAATACGAATGGCTACGAACATCTAAGCCTAAGTAGAATACGAACCCATGAACTCTGGAGCCGAAGGTCAGCGCAATAACCATTCGTTTGAGCGTTGTTCAGCGCTTCTCAGTAACAAAAATTTGATTTGTAACTATTGAAGAAAATTACTTATTATTGCTTCTTATAATTGAGCACTTCTCCCACTTTACACTTAAAATTACGGGATTTTTACAAAGGGAGACACTGAACACATTTCGGATCTTTAGTTAGGCTTTGATCCCATTTCAGGGGTGGTAGCTTAATAAAAAAGGTTGTAAATCTCTGGTTTAGATTATAATCTAAGCTTGCCCTCCCCCTCTTTTTGCAATAATATCTGATATAATGTTTTTTGTAAATAAGGTATGTGTTCAGAATAGTTTGATCTAACACATTACTCATAGTCTGGTACTGCCATTGGGTATATAGATTGAGAAATACACATGATTCAGGGGATAAGAAATAGATTGTTTTAATAATTTTTGATGAGTTACTTTTAAGTTACTGCTCGGAAATATCACGGGTGAAATTTCATTCCGTCATTTTGACGGTAGCGAGAAGGACGGAGTTAAGCCAATTTTATTTCTATTATCTATTAGGTATTTCATTCACTGATTAATATTATTTTTAAAGGATAAAAACAATAGAGAATTATTAGATCTATTATAAGGTAGAATTAGAATAAGAAATTTACATGATTTCAACATTTTGATAAGTGGTTAAGCCAATTTCAATTCTAGTTTTAATCAGGTATTCTATTCACAGTTTAATACTATTTTTAAAGGATAGAAAGAATAAGGAATTATTAGATCTATGATAAGGGAGAGTTAGAATAAGAAATTTACATGATTTCAATATTTTGATAAGTGGTTAAGATAATTTCAATTCTAGTTTTAATCAGGTATTCTATTCACAGATTAATACTATTTTTAAAGGATAGAAAGAATAAGGAATTATTAGATCTATGATAAGGTAGAGTTAGAATAAGAACTTTACATGATTTCAACATTTTGATAAGTGGTTAAGATAATTTCAATTCTAGTTTTAATCAGGTATTCTATTCACAGATTAATACCATTTTTAAAGGATAGAAAGAATAAGGAATTATTAGATCTATGATAAGGTAGAGTTAGAATAAGAACTTTACATGATTTCAACATTTTGATAAGTGGTTAAGATAATTTCAATTCTAGTTTTAATCAGGTATTCTATTCACAGATTAATATTAGTTTTAAAGGATAGAAAGAATAAGGAATTATTAGATCTATGATACGGTAGAGTTAGAATAAGAAATTTACATGATTTCAACAGTTTGATAAGGGGTTAAGCCAATTTGAATTCTAGTTTTAATCAGGTATTCTATTCACAGATTAATACTATTTTTAAAGCATAGAAAGAATAAGGAATTATTAGATCTATGATTATGTAGAGTTAGAATAAGAAATTTACATGATTTTAACATTTTGATAAGTGGTTAAGCCAATTTCAATTCTAGTTTTAATCAGGTATTCTATTTACAGATTAATACTATTTTTAAAGGATAGAAAGAATAAGGAATTATTAGATATATGATAAGGATATAGAGTTAGAATAATAAATTTACATGATTTCAACATTTTGATAAGGAAGGGGTCAAGCCAATTTCATTTCTACTTTTAATCAGATATTCCATTCACAGGTTAGCCGAACGATGGCCAATTGGTTAAGGTGCTGGCCTCCGGTACTGGAGTTCGTGGGTTCGAATCCCACAGTGGCATGGATGTTCGATACCTTTCGGAATCGGCTTTAAACCGTAGGTCCCGGTCTCGTTAGCCCTCGTGTTGCAAAAAGTAGACCGTAGCACTCCAAACCAAATCAAACCATTCACAGATTAATACTGTTTTTAAAGGATAGAAATAATAAGGAATTATTAGATCTCTAAGGTAGAGTTAGAATAATAAATTTACATGATTTCAACATTTTGATAAGGAAGGGGTTAAGCCAATTTCATTTCTAGTTTTAATTAGGTATTGCATTCACAGATTAATACTATTTTTAAAGGATAGAAAGAATAAAGAATTATTAGATCTATGATAAAGTAGAGTTAGAATAATAAATTTACAAGATTTCAACATTTTGATAAGGAAGGGGTTAAGACAATTTCAATTCTAGTTTTAATCAGGTATTCTATTCACAGATTAATACCATTTTTAAAGGATAGAAAGAATAAGGAATTATTAGATCTATGATAAGGATATAGATTTAGAATAATAAATTTATATGATTTCAGCATTTTGATAATTAAGTGGTTAAACCAATTTCATTTCTAGTTTTAATCAGGTATTCCTTTGACAGATTAGCCGAACGATGGCCGATTGGTTAGGGTGATGGCGTTCCGTACCGGAGTTCGTGGGTTCGAATCCCACAGTGGCATGGATGTTCGTACCCGTTTGGAATCGGCTTTAAACTGTAGGTCCCGGTCTCATTAGCCCTCGTGTTGCAAACAGTAGACCGTAGCACTCCAAACCATTCACGGATTAATACTGTTTTTAGAGGATATAAATAATAAGAAATTATTAGATCTATGATAAGGTAAAGTTAGAATAATAAATTTACATGATTTCAACATTTTGATAAGAACGGAGTTAAGTCAATTTCATTTCTAGTTTTAATCAGGTATTCCATTCACAGATTAATACTATTTTTAAAGGATAGAACGAATAAGGAATTACTATATCTATTATAAGGTAGAGTTATAATAATAAATTTAGATAATTTCAACATTTTAATAAAGAAGGGGTTAAGCCAATTTTATTTCTAATTTTAAACAGGTATTTCATTCACTGATTAATACTATTCTTATAGGATAGAAAGAAATGAAAATTATTAGTTCTAGGATAAGGTAGAATTAGAGTAATAAATTTACATAATTTCAATATTTTGAGAAGAAACCAATTTTAAACCAATTTTATTTCTATTTTTAAACAGGTATTTTATTCGCTGATTAATACTATTTTTAAAGGATAATATTATTAGATCTATGATAAGGTATATAGTTCGAATAATAAGTTTACATAATTTCAACATTCTGAAATTTTTATCGATTTTATAATAAATTTTTCCATATTAAGCCTAAAACACAAACTTCAATTTTGAATTATCCAAATGGTCATTAACGGAAAAAAAAGACTGTTAAACTATCTGGTGGTTTTAATTGTACATTTTCAGGTAATTTTTTATATAATTTTTCTTCCATTTCTTTTTTTTTTGAATAATAGTGCTAATACTTGGTTTTAATATATGCTAAGTGGAAAAAAAATAAAACAATGTTACATCTTATATCACATAAAATAGAAATGGTTCTTGAATTTCATTCTTAATTCTAAGTAGGAAAAAAGTATGTTCTCCTGAGAGTTTTACATGTTTCTTTTTCTTAGTGTCAAGTTCTCTGAATATTAGATAAAATATCACTGGAATAAAAGCTAATTTTCTTTCTAGACTGGATTTCTATTCAAATAAAATGGTTGCATGCTTATAAATTTGTTTGTGAAAATTCTTATTGTTTAATGTAGACTTTTATCAATATTAACTGAAGTCTCCCCTTAAGTTGTGTTTTGACATGTTATATATTGTATTAAATGTTTTTGAAGGAAAATCGATGATAAAATAACTCTCTTATATAAGCGGGCTTCAAAACTGAAAAAAATTGTTGTTTGCAAACCACGTTTAATATTAATTATGATAAAATCATTTTACAGAAGCAAAAGCTTTTTTCTTTACTGGGAAGTACATTGTATTTCCTCGTACTTAACTTAATGATTTCAAGGAATATTCAAACAAAATATTTAAAATTAATTATTGAAAAAGCCTGTCTTTTTATATTAATGAACTAATAATATTGTATAAAGTCAATTTTATTTCAAATTTTTAATCAGATGTTCCATTCACTGAGTACTGAGTAGTAAGTTGTGGAAGTTTAAGGAATTATGAGATCTATCAAGAGGCAGAGTTGGAACAATAAATTCAACTGTTTAAAATTTTTATCGCTTTATAATACATTTTGTCATATTAAGGAAAGAACAGAATCTTTAAATTTTAATTACCTTAATGGATATTAACGAAAAAACTATAATTTAAAATAACTTGCTATTTAACTTGATGTTTTTCAATATTTTTTTATACTTTTTCTAACTTTTTTAATTAATCTGTCTATTTTTGCTTTTAATACATGCTACTAGGTAATTATAAAGCAATGTGATAATCAAGATGCCAGGGTTAATTTAAAAAAAATTTACTTGCACGAAACATGAACATATTTACACACAAAACAGAAATATAAACAATGGGACAGAAATTCAACAGTATGCGACCATTCCGGTCGACAGCAAGTCTCGAATTCTGTTTTTTCTTGGTATATCCCATAGAGGGCGCTGTAACCTACGTCACAGTCTAGAACAGAGGTGGGCAAAAGCCGGCCCGCGGGCCGGATCCGGCCCTTTTGCTTACTTTATCCGGCCCGTTGAAAAATCCTGCATGCAATTTTTTTAATCTCTTATATGTGATTTTGTTGAAATCAACAGTATTTGTATGTGTAGTGTACATATAAATAATGAAAATATATAAATAATAGAGAGTATTATAATTTGAACAGCTGTAACCATATCCCTACTTTAATGTATGCAACATACATACTCTTATAAAGCGTGTGGTCGGCTTACTACATAGAATTCAACGTGTACTCCTCTCACTCTTCGATTATTCTATTTTATCGAACTATTCTATTTTAACGTTTGATGTTTGTCTTTTCTTTTTATAATTCTATTTACTATTATATTTACAAAATGTACTATAAATATAAAAAATGTAACAACTATGATCAAAATAAAATAATTTGTATCGTTAAGATTGTAACGGCGTGATTTAGCGGTGTATCGTCATCAAAGAGCTTTGCTTTGAAAGGTGGACTTGTGTGGATACAAAAGGATTGTTTTCTAAGGCACCACGATGTCTACATTGCCGTGCCCTATAGTAGAGGAACAATATGCCAGACAACACGGCACCTTCACTGACAGCCAAAAATATGATCGCTGCGACGACAAAGGATTAGCCGCTTCTCAGATGTAGCCGCTAAGAATTCCAGGGACCCCTGGCTTCGCGGCCAATGATTGTTTAACCCGGACCAATCCAGTTGGTCGGAGGTGAGGTCATCGCTAGATGACCAATAATGAAATTGTGGGTGAGGCCCCACTCTTAGAGGCCCCTCCCCTAGAAAGAGACGAGAGAAGATTTATTTTTTAGAGAAGAAGTTAGTTACCATACTAGAAAAAATCTCAAGATTTTCTCAAAAAAAAAATCTTAAGAAAATCTTAAGTTATTTGGCCCACATCTTAAGCCTAAAATCTTAAGATTTTCTTAAGAATATAATCTGCAGAAAATCTTAAGAAAATAATCTGCAGAAAATCTTAAGAATATAATCTGAAAATTTTCTCTAAATGTAGGCTTATGTGGGCCAAATAACTTAAGATATTCTTAAGATTTCTTTTTTGAGAAAATTTTGAGATAATTGGATATATTCTAATACTTACAAGATTTTCTGAAGAATTATAGAAATTAAATAAAATCAAATATTCTTATGATATTCTGAAGAATAAAAATTTGAATTGTAGAAAAATGCTTTAAAGCGTTTTAAAACTTCTTTTCAATGTGGAAATAAAAATTTTAAAACAATTTTTTCCTTGCCTTTTCCTGCTCACAATTATCTTTTTTTTTTTTTTTTTTTTTTTTTTTTTTTTTTTTTTTTTTTAAGTATTAGTATGAAAGCCATGTGATAAAAATATAATTTTCTATAATATCTGTTTACTGTAAATAGTATTTTCATTTGATTGCTGTTGTAATATTTATTATAATGTATATTAACAATTAACAAATTTTATTAAATATTTTTTTCTTTATAACAAAAAGAAAAAATAAAATATATGTTATGATGTCAGTTCATACTATTTATAGAATTATAGAAATTGGATACATTAAAATATTCTTAAGATATCCTGAAGAAGTATAGAAATTGGACACATTCAAATATTCTTAAAATATTGAGAATTACAAAAATTTGGAATTTTGAAAAAATGTATTTTTTCTGTGGAAAAGCTTTAAAACTGCTTTTTTATGCATTTTCCTCCCTTGTATATAATCATTAAATTTTTATAATAGTATTAATAGCTAAGTCATTTCATAATAAAGCAATTTTCTATATATGTCAACTGCAAATACAGTATGTGTTTTCATTTGATTGCTATTGGTATCTTTATTAATATATAATATAAATTGCATACCAGCTTCAATTTAAAAATCTTTAATTTTCTTTTTCTTATTTTAAATTTTCAGTTCACATCATTATACACTTAAACAGTAAAATTGGAAAATGTAATAAAGGTATTCAGGAATTTTGCTTATCATTAATGCAACATTACTCAAAAATTACTTAGAATAAAACCAATACAGACTTGTAATAACTAAATCTGCATAACTCTGATGTTGTGTTAGTACACACTTTTATTTTATCCTGTTAGCGGAATAAATAGCTCACTATTTTTGTTACTATACCATGCCGATATATTGAATGTACTAACAGTAAAATTAAAAAATGCAATAATCTATTCAGGAAGTTTACTTATTCGTAATCCAAAATTACTCAAAAATTACTGAGAATAAATCTAATATAGAGTTATAATAACTAAATCCACATTACTCTGATATGTTAAAAGGCAATTCTTTTGTATCCTCTTAATAGAATAAATAACTCACTATTTTTATTATATCATGTAGGGATACATTATAATATACAAACAGTAAAATTTAAAAATGCAATACTCTATTCAGAAAGTTTACTTATTCGTAATGTAGCATTACTTAAAAATTTCTTAAAATAAAACCAATACAGAATTGTAATAACTAAATCCACATTACTCTGATATTGTGTTAATAGGCAATTGTTTTGTATCCTCTTAATAGAATAAATAACTCACTATTTTTATTATATCATGTAGGGATACATTATAATATACAAACAGTAAAATTTAAAAATGCAATACTCTATTCAGAAAGTTTACTTATTCGTAATGTAGCATTACTTAAAAATTTCTTAAAATAAAACCAATACAGAATTGTAATAACTAAATCCACATTACTCTGATATTGTGTTAATAGGCAATTGTTTTGTATCCTCTTAATAGAATAAATAACTCACTATTTTTATTATATCATGTAGGGATACATTATAATATACAAACAGTAAAATTTAAAAATGCAATACTCTATTCAGAAAGTTTACTTATTCGTAATGTAGCATTACTTAAAAATTTCTTAAAATAAAACCAATACAGAATTGTAATAACTAAATCCACATTACTCTGATATTGTGTTAATAGGCAATTGTTTTGTATCCTCTTAATAGAATAAATAACTCACTATTTTTATTATATCATGTAGGGATACATTATAATATACAAACAGTAAAATTTAAAAATGCAATACTCTATTCAGAAAGTTTACTTATTCGTAATGTAGCATTACTTAAAAATTTCTTAAAATAAAACCAATACAGAATTTAATAACTAAATCCACATTACTCTGATATTGTGTTAATAGGCAATTGTTTTGTATCCTCTTAATAGAATAAATAACTCACTATTTTTATTATATTATGTAGGGATACATTATAATATACAAACAGTAAAATTTAAAAATGCAATACTCTATTCAGAAAGTTTACTTATTCATAATGTAGCATTACTTAAAAATTTCTTAAAATAAAACCAATACAGAATTGTAATAACTAAATTCCCATTACTCTGATATTGTGTTAATTGGCAATTCTTTTGTATCATCTTAATAAAATAGAATAAATAACTCACTATATTATATCATATAGGGATACATTATAATATACAAACAGTGCTAATATAAAATGCAATAAGTCTATTCAGAAAGTTTATTTGTAATGTAGCATTACTCACAAATTTCTTAAAATAAAACCAGTACAGAATTGTAATTAAATCTGAATTACTGTGATGTGTGAGTAAGCACTTTTTTTTTTTACTCTGTTACTAGAATAAATGGTTCACTATTTTTGTTTTATACTAGGCAGGGATACATTATAATATACAAAGAGTAAAATTCAAAAAATCTACTCAGGAAGATACTTTTTTTTTCCTGTTCACTGAGTATGAACATTAAATATTTATTATCACTTATCATAGTCTAAGTAAGCAGAAGAATAACCAAATATATCACTTACCTTTTAATTAATGAAGGAAACTTTACAAATTTAAAATAAAACAAAAAACTCAATGTTTACTTTAAAACACACTTTATTTAACAATTTCAATTGTGTTTGCGGAATGTTAACTATTATTACTTAACACATTTTTGTGTTCTACCGCCAGAGGTATCATTTGAATTTTGTGAATATTGTGACCATGAACCTATTTTATGTGCACCGACAAGCATATGAATATAAGTCTTATGTCATCTCAGGCATCTAACCAAGATAGGACAGAACTGACACCACCTTCTTAGCACACAAAAAATTCAGCAGATTCATTTTCTGAATTTGCTGCAGTTTTCTGAAATTCATGGCAGTATTTATATATTTCACAATCAATAACAATATATGCTTGAATGTCGAAATTTACACAATCAGTTGTTTCCTCTTTTCTGCAATATCCTATCGTATGAAACTCATATGCCTATAATTTATTACATTTTGAATCAAAAATCTTATGATGTGATTTTACAGCTTCTTGTGGTTTTTGCTACACATTGAATTTAATAACCTTTTTTTTTTTTTTTTTTTTGCTCAACAGATTGCTATGCCAGCAACATTAAACTGCAAATGCAAAAGTATCAGATTATTTCAATATCTAATACTTTGCTGTTATAACTGATAGGCAACTAATACAGTCATTTATAGATAAGTAACAATTTCCATCCATTGTCACACCACTTACCAACCTGTCATCACATTGAAACTTCACTAGCTGTATTCATCCTGCTGTCTTTAGTAGCATTTTTTATATTTTTTCTTCTAAGAATTACTTTACTAAGTAGGAATAATTTCAACATGCAGCATAGTTGTTTTTCCTCTTGTGTATACTTTTTCTATTAATATTCCATACACAGTAATTGTTTATATGATCACACAACCTTCAATACATTTATTGCCTTCCTTTTCAGTTGAGAAAAATTCTTTATAAAATTTGCAAAAGTTGCACTAAAACCACACTATCTTCCCCACATATACCGAATATCGTATCTTCTGATAGGCCTAATCCACTTTTGTAGCTGTGGAAATAGTTGAAAAACATTAATGTTCGAATATTGAAGATACGGTTTCTAAATAGTTCAGAATTACATTCAATAAAAGATTCAAGACAATGCCAGCTTAGTAGAATCAGCTTTTGAAGAATTAGCAGTAAAAGTAATTTGAATTCAGATCAAACTACTGAGTTTGATATTGTATTACGGTTCATCATACAACTCAATCGACATGATTGTATGCCGATTTCCATAAAATTTCCTCCTTTATGAAGGGTATTTTTTTTCTAAGGGAGATAAGGAGATCTATGTTCGATTTTAATACCACAGAATAAGATTTTAAGTAAAAATTTCGTTGCAAAATGCAAGAAAAAAATAAGGAAATCACCAAGCCAAATACGATCGTTACACACGTGGCGCGATGTAAACAAACGCTAGACTGAATGGCGATTCAAGGATAACGATGCTGCAATTCTATAAAGAAATTGATTGTAAATGTGCAAAAAAAGTAAAGACACATACACAGATTAGATCTAGCACACATTAGATTATTAGACATTAGATTACACATTAGATTATTAAAAATAAAATAAAATAAAATCAGAATTAGGATTAAAACTAACATATCAGTACACTTTTTTTTTAAACATTAGTTAGGATATTTCAGTCTTAAATAAATGAACTTAGTAAAAAGTTAAAGCACATTGATTTAAAATTGATTAAATTATTCTATAATATATTTAGAAAAGAGGAATAGTAAATTAATATAAATATAATTTAGAGGAATTTTCATTAATATATATACTTATGTTTTTAAATAAGTAATGAAAAAATGGATAATAAAATAAACATGTATGTTAAAACACATGATACCACAATGATTTATGTGAAATAATTTAAGCAAAATAAAACATTTTATTCATTTTTCAAACACATGCTACCACAATGATTTATGTGAAATAATTTTCAGCAAAATAAAACGTTTTATTCATTTTTCAATATCTGATTATTTTATATTTTTGGGAAAATTTTTAATTACTATCATTTTAAAATATCTTATTACAAAGTGCTTGCAGTTTCTTAAAATATACTGTAATTTGCATAATTACTATAACACAGTATTTTGCAAAAAATCATCTTTTCCACCTTAAAACCACTTATTAAGAGACTGATAATTTTTCTGAAGAATATCTCAAATTATTGTATCCCTGAAAAAATTCTTATTAGTTACTAACTTATTTTAAAGACAAAGTTACTAGCAAAGGGTAAATAATTTTCCTTATGAATATCTTCAGATACATGTCATTCACCTTAACATCTTCAAAATATCTGAACAAATTCTTAACATAATCTTAAGAAAAATTAAATCTCAAAAAAATCTTCACTTTTCTGAAGATTTTCTTAAGAAAATGGCACTTTCTTAAGAAAATCTTCAGATTATTTCTAGTAGGGAGCTAGCAACCAGCTAATTCAGAGGTCGCCTTGACCAGTCTCTCTACCGGAGAGTTTTTTTTTCTATAATCTCACCTTGGGATCTTTTCTTTAAGGAGTAGCCCGCATCGGCTAACTCGGAGGTCGCCTCGACCAGTCTCTCCATTGGAGAGTTTTATTTAGCGGAATCCAGTCTTGGGATATATCTCTTGCTGAGATTGAAGGGATACCCTGTGATTTAGGTTTCTTTCCTTTTCTAATATAATCCTCTTCAGGATTGATTGCAGTTCTTCAGAACTAACTGTGCTCAGATCTCCTACACCTATACTTCAGCGAACTTTCGAGAGAGCTACGAATTGTTCTTCCGTCTAATCACCCATATTTCGGCAGAGACTGAATTTAGTTTAGGTACCCGCCTCTACTCAGGCCTATGTGTACTAATCACTTACTTGTGATTAAAAATTGTTTTTATAGTGGTGAAATGATGTATATAGCAGAAGGGTAAATAAATTCATTATTCAAGATACACCTGATTCTTCCTTGTGTCACCTGAAACAGGGACCGGATACGTTACAAGATATAAATAAATATCAAAATAAAGTCTTTCATTAACTGATTTACTTAATGACCATTAATTTAATATAATGGATCATATTTCTTTAAAAATTAAGTGACATATTTTACTGGGCATAAATTGTTCGCATATACACCTAAGTAAGACAATTGATTATTACTATTATTTTTTATTAACTGTCAAATTTCTCTGTCCAATTGCTTTAAAATGATACTTATAGTGTTCTTGTCAAAAAAATTTCTTGGACAGGGAAAAACTCCACCCAAAACATTCGCGTGTGCACAGAGTAAGCGGTATAGTCCTCCGGCCCGGGAGACATTTTGAAAATTTCATTTTGGCTCTCGCTTAAAAGTATTTGTCCACCCCTGGTCTAGATTTATTTGTTACAGCAAGAATTTTGCATCTCATGTCCCAGTAACTGTAGATGAATTCAATATTTTATTTTGAGTTGTTTCTGAAAGAAAAAAATATAGATGATCTAAAGATTTTTACAAATTTATTTATTTTTTAATAAGTGTTAATGTCTTTTAAGATTAGACAAAGTATCAATGGGGGAAAAGCTACTTTTCTCCCGCTACGCGTTCTCTATTTAGACAAAATAAATCTGCTTTACAATTTTTGCTTATGATTTTTTTTGTTTCATTCGGACTTCTGTCAATATTGACTGCAATCTTCACATCCCCAACCTTGTGTTTAGAAGATGTTAAATATTGTATTAAATATCCCTGAAGGAAAATCGATGATTAAAATAACTTTCTTGTGTAAACGAAAGTCATGATTTTTTGTGAAGTTTTTGTCTTGTGCAAAACAAGTCTGAAATTAATATGCTCCAAGCAGTTGATTATGGAAAAATATTTTACAGATGCAAAAGTTTTTGTTTTTGCTTTAAACCATACGTAATTCATTTTAATATAGAACATGCCGATTTCAAGGTTCATTCAAACAAAATATTTGGAAACATTTAATTTATTGAAATAATTTTATTGATCCCTTTATAAGAATGGACTAATAATATTGGAATATTCCAATTTAATTTCAATTTCTTAATCAGATCTTTCATTCACTGAGTAGTAATCTTGATAAAGAATAATGACTTATTCGACATATAAATCTGTAGTGTAGAAACAATAAATTCAAGAGCTTAAATATTTGAGAACTGATTATCTTTGGCTGAAACTACAGGAAAAAGATAATGATAAAAATGATAACAATGACAATATGATAACAATGCACTAATAATTTTGTATTAAGCCAATTTTTTTATTTCTTAATGAGATGTTTCATTCACTGATTGAAATGCTTGTTGAAAGATAAAGAAGTATTAGAACCCTTAAACAGGTATATTTTAGAACCATAAATTCTTCTGTAGTTTCAAATCTTTATTTTATTACAAGAATTTTAGCACATTATAATGTATTTTTAATGTTATACGATAGTATTCTATATTATTCTAATAGTATTCTAATAGTAGTAATCCTGTTACACAATTCCTATTATAGAAACAAGAACTGTGTGTATTATTTAAATCCGTATTATTATTAAATTGAAAAATAAAATAACTTTAAAGACTTACTTCGTACAAGAAATTACACTTCTACTACCTTAAAGTACACTAACGAGACAATGTCCCTGCTTAAAAACTTGTTTTCTAAAAGCCTCTTTTTTTTTTCTTTTTTTTTTGCTCGAGATTTTTTGTTCAAATATCTCCACTGACATCAAGGAATTTTAACTTAATTTAATGACGTTTGACTTTATGTTAGTTCTTAGAATTACTAGAATATCCTGTACTACACTAGAACAGGGATTCTGAATATTCTACTATAGTTTAAAACAACAGTCTTCTGTGGGCTTTTTCTCCGGACAACCGAGTGGTGAGTGTTAAAGTGTTAAAGAGCTTTGCGTTTCATTATTTGAGATTCGTTTCAATTCTGCGGCTATCCACAACACAATATGCATATTTTATAGATAACATTATGAGAGTACTTAGGTTATGAATATCTTTTTTCATTATTTAGATTACCTGACTCAAACTTGACAATGTAGTATACTTTTATGACGTAGGATGTGTAAGAAGAATGTATGTAAGCGAACATGTATATCACGTATTTCAAACTATTTTTTTTTAAATTTGTAACCTTTCATCAGGTAATTGGGTAAAGGATACTGCGTACCTTTTCATATTTTTATAACTAAAAATCAGAAACAGTAGAAATATACAATAATAAATATGAGAATTTCAACAAAATTTATACAAAATTACGAATTTCCTAAAAATATCGTTTTGTTTTTCCAAAATTTTAATTTATTTTATAGTTTGAAGAAGCTTTTGAATTATTCTATGTACATTCCGCATTGCTTATATATTTAAATTTTTAAACTTTTATTATCTTTTATACATAAATTGAATTGAGTTTTACAGTAACGTATAAAAAATTCTGTAGTAAAATATTTCTAAAATTCTATATGCATTTCATCTACCCATATTAGAAACAATATTAATAACGTTGATAATATTACTAACACTTTGTGCCAAGACAGAGAAAAGCAATCATGGAGAATAAGAGAAAGAAAAAAAATAGCTATCAGATATTAATATGAGATTTGCTGATATGAAACAATGTTTCTCAAATGTAATTGCCAGCACTCTTGTTGATTCCAGATTTTTACTAGGTGACTTATGTAAAACTCTCACTAGTTCTTATTATAAAATAGTCAATATCTTGCGCATAATTTGGATTAAAGTAAAAAAAGACATTAAAGCTTTTACGAAGAAATTTTACTTAACACATTCAAGATCGGATAATTTTTCGCAATTCTATTTCTGAAGTATTCTGAATACGATCCTAGGTGCCACTGGCATGATTTCACGTCTTACAATTTCTGTTTGTTTTCTGTTTTATTTTTCTGTTTTCTTCTCTCTAGTTTTTGAATTATTCTGTATATATTCTGCCTCACTCATTTTGTCTATAGGTTAGATAAAAATGTTGTTTTGTTGTTGTTACTAATCCCAGATTGGCTAGCAAAGCTAGACAATCTCCATAAATTCAAAAATACCCAAAAAGTCCAAAAACAATAGAGGATCCCGAAGGATCTCACCCTGTTTAAAGTCCAAGCAAACTAAAATATGGGCCGAGGTCACCCTGTCAACCCCACAATAATGGCATTCAGAAAAGATCTTCTATCCCTGCTTAAAAAGGAATATTCTGACATGATGACCATTCATGAAGCGCGAGAAAGCCGTTTGATATTTTCTAAGCTAAAGCTGAAAGGACCCACCGGGGCTCCACAGATGATTGGGAAGAATCCTTCCTAAGTCGATTTAATTCCATCTTGCTAAGGGAAGAGATCTCGCTATATGTGAAAGCCCCACAATCTCTCACATCCTCCTCAACAGTCATCCTGGACATGTGATTGGCCCTTTCATTTCCGTCTATCCCACCTTGAGATGGGATCAATTGAAAATGTATAGTGTGTCCAAAAAGAAAGCTGTACGAGAATACCTAAAATGTCCAGGTTTATCTTTTCCCCTATAGCAGTCCAGTTAGGTGTTGTATCGAAGCAGGACTATCAGTCAAAATCCAGGTATCATTTAATTGTCAATTTGATACGCATATTGCAAGCCCTTCCTGATAGCAATAAGCTCTGATCTAAAAATCGAACAAAAGTAGGGATAAAACACAATAAATGAATAAAACCCATACACATTTAGTGAAAAAATTTAATTAGACACTTGCGACCGATTAATTTATTGCCTTCTAATACTGATTACCGGTTAAAATAATGAAATTCTAAAGCTGGTTGCCGAAGTC
>CM063505.1:148441406-148448906 GCA_032207245.1 Pardosa pseudoannulata
TATTCATTCTGTGTTTCCCCCTTGTAACGAACACTGGCGTATAGGTTGTATGTACATTACAACAATCACCTAATGTATAATTTGACATGAAAGGTTAAAAATCTAAAATTTTCTCTAATGCAAAAACTATCATAGAACATTGATTGATAAAGTGATCTGATAATTGAATTTTTGAGTAAATCGAAAATATAAATGAAACAGCAAAAGTTTTTTCCACCTCATTTGCACAGCTTCAACAGCCATAAACTGCTTTTATCGATTATGATAATTCAGGTGCGAGCATTCCAAATTTGTTTTTGCAGTTTGCCCCGCTCTGTACAGGAAATCAAAATTCTCGGAAATGAAAAATCAGAACTTTTTTTTATTATTTATTCAAGATATTTATTCCGTTCACCGTTATAGCCCAATCAGTATATACATCACCATTTCATAACGAAATTTAGTTCTCATAAATTATTAATATATCCCAAAGTAAAAGATTTACTCAACTCCAGTTTGCTTGTGTGTTTACTAGTCCCGACTGGAAACAGTTTTATAGTCCATTCGGATATCGTTTGCACTTTACCGGGGTATACAATCAAGGAATATTTTAACGATTTTCCGATTAAAATTTAATTATCCTTTTTACACTTTCCCTAAAATATTTTCCCCTTTTCTCAATTTAAACGAATTCTGTGATAAATAAACTAGTAATTTAACATCAAGTAACGTATTTAATTTATCTCGAAGTAAGCATTTACGCTTGCATATTCTCCTTTATTCGGCTGCACTCCACTTTGAATAATTCTCATTGGAATTTCCGAAAAGCCTTGATTCTTTTATTTTTGTGGGGCAAACATAAACTATTTATTTAACTTTCAAGGAGAGAACTTGGATTTTATTAATTTTCTTCATTGTAAATAGTATCTATTTGTCGTATAAGCTTACATTGTTATACTAAGTATACATTTTAAAGAACACATAATCATTACATGTTAGATTTGAATATATGAATTTATATACTGTATTTGAATACAACTTTCTGTTTTCCTGTTCCTGACATTTTTGTTTATACCGATGTATTATGTGTATTTCTGTACCCCGTTTCTTTGTCTTCAAAATTTGTAACTAACCTCCATTTATACTTATATATGTTGCTGCTACTAAGGAGAGACAGACTTGCTTTGCTAAAAATTTTCATGAATCTTAAAACACACAAAAAGTCAATGATTAAAGTCGAATCGTATAAAATATATTTTTTTTTTGCAAAACCCAAACAATAAAGAATGCTTGAGGGGAATGCCAATTCACCAATGGCAATCCGGAAGGAGTTTCCGCACTTGTTGGAAAGTAAGTGCATTGGTGTGTCTACAAATAAAACGTGGGAGGGCCATCTGCTGTTTTCTGGACAGCATATTCTTCAATCGAAGAGACCCATCAGGGCATCTACCAAAGTACAATGCATTGTTGAGTTGAGTTTTTCATTTCTTATTTCTCATTTCTCTTTTTGATTGAGGAGATCTTAGACAAAGTAAGGGCTTTATCTCCATTGGTGATTCCAGTAAGAATAGTTTTGGCGAAGGTATCAACTAATTCATTGGCATAGAGTCCGACGTAAGATGGCATCCATAAAATATTCTCATAGAAAAAAGTGCCTTACAAAAATCACATTTTACACACACATTATATATATATATATATATATATATATATATATATATATATATATATATATATATATATATATATATATATATATATATATATATATATATATATATATATATATATATATATATATATATATATCGGTAAAATGAGTACATTGGTAAGTCCACTAATGAATTGTGAGAGAGCTGTCTGCTGTATTCTGGAAATTGTTTCGTGAATTGAATAGGCCCATTTGAATAAATTTATATTATAAATATAGATTAATGATACAGGGAAAATTCTAAGCAAAGCAGAATCTTTTAGTTTACATTGAATCAAAAATAGGTTGTTGTAATGAAGATTTTTCTGATCGAGAGGTACTATGTTTCCTTAAGAATCCTGCCTTCTCTAAGCAAATGTATGTGTGTGTGCTTAACAGTTCGATATGGGCACTCCGATGCCGTAATGCACAAATTACTCTCCGATTTGGATTATATTTCACAGAAGAGTGTACAGCAAAATATATAAAAATATCTCTATTGTTGTTGTAATCATTAGAATAATCAAGATTAAATGAATATTTATTATTATTACATATCAAACTCCTATTTAACTTTTATTTTCTGAGCACAAAAGTATATTGATTTTTGTAAATTCAAGAATTTCTCTCTAGCCATACTTAAAGATTTGAAAATTTAATAAAAAATAACACTTGATTTTATATTTTCTGTATTATAACTACTAGTTACTAATAACAACAGTAAATTTTGGACAGATAAACAGTTAAAGAATATGAAATTTATGTAGAGTTTTCACTGATTTATATATAATTTGGCTCATGAAATATATTGAATATAAATATTGATATTATTTTTATCAGAAAGAAGTAATGATACTCAATATTTCCAATATCAATGTACTAAAATTAAATTAAAATCTTTGTGTGACTGACTATTAAAAACTATTTTAGTTTAGTATAAAACATAAATGATCGGATGGAAAAAGTTTAAATTCTGTTTTTAGTTTGCTATACAAAAAATCTTTTAATAATAATAATAATAATAAAAGTTTAGATTCCGAGAATTTTTTAGTTCTTGGAAAGTGAAAAGTACAACTTATATAGAATTCATCAGAACTGAAAACTGAGATTTTACTTTTAATATCGATATTTTTCTCCGAAACTCCTATATAAAGTTAGCTTAAGAAATGATTCAATCTCAGTAATTGCTGTTAGATATATGCTATTTCTGAAGATCATTATTTCGACTAACAGTTTTTTTACAGTTTATGAAAGATAATAATCATCATAGGTTATTTTAGGTTAATTATATAGGAAGGACAATCAATGTGTCTATGTTTAAACATAAAATATGGTAGTAAAAATGTTTGTTTTGTTATAAGTACAGAATTGCAACTAAACTATTAAAAAATATCAACAAGTAAATCGTTATTTTTCGAAATAATTGAGCCGTTGATTATATTTATTAACATTAAGTGATTTTCAATGATTAACAATGTATGTTTATAATTTAAGTATATTAAAATTTTAAATGAATTTTCTTCCAGAGTTTATGTATTCTAGAAATGGGAATGATAATTTTAAACGAACTATTTAACTTTTATTTTCTGAGCACAAAAGTATATTGATTTTCGTAAATTCAAGAATTTCTCTCTAGCCATACTTAAAGATTTGAAAATTTAATAAAAAATAACATTTAAGTTTATATCTTCTGTATTATTAATAACAGCAGTAAATTTTGAGCAGATAAACAGTTAAAGAATATGAAATTTATGTAGAGTTTTCACTGATTTATATATAATTTGGCTCATGAAATATATTGAATATAAATATTGATATTATTTTTATCAGAAAGAAGTAATGATACTCAATATTTCCAATATCAATGTACTAAAATTAAATTAAAATCTTTGTGTGACTGACTATTAAAAACTATTTTAGTTTAGTATAAAACATAAATGATCGGATGGAAAAAGTTTAAATTCTGTTTTTAGTTTGCTATACAAAAAATCTTTTAATAATAATAATAATAATAAAAGTTTAGATTCCGAGAATTTTTTAGTTCTTGGAAAGTGAAAAGTACAACTTATATAGAATTCATCAGAACTGAAAACTGAGATTTTACTTTTAATATCGATATTTTTCTCCGAAACTCCTATATAAAGTTAGCTTAACCCTTTAACGCCCAAATTAAAATTTTTTTAAATTTTTCCTTGAAATTGATAGATGTGGGTAGAAATGCATAAATTAAAAGTATTTTAAAAGCATTTTGAATTTTTTTAACTGCAACCATGTTTTTTAAGCCGTCCTCATTTGATGACGCTGGGCCTTTGTATGTAAAAATGTAAACATTTTAAAAATGATTTTTTTTTTACATAAAATTATACAGTTTTAATGTATAAATCAAGTAATAGTAAAATTTATTTTTATACATACAAGAAAACTTTCTATTTAACATTTTTAAGGTAGAATTTTTGTATGAAAAAGAGGAAAACATTGGATACATAATGTTCCATTGCATTTCATACAATATGTTCTAGGTTTTGAAGAACAGTTATCATATTGGCAACGTCTTTGTTTATGTCTCTTGCCAATAACATGCTGAATGTTGTCGAATTTTACGTCAGGAAACACATGTGATCTGGATATTATCTGCCTTTGTGTTGGTCTTCCTGAAATTGCTTTTTAATCGGCTCCATTTTTCAAATAGGTTATTGCAACATATATTCTAAAATTTTTGATTGGCATCGACTTATAACAATGGATCTTTTTTTAAATGACATAGTCATTTACAACAACCATATCTATCGTCCTACTGATAAGGCAAAAGTTTCATTCGTCCATACAACGGACTCTTTTCTTTTACGTTCATGGGAATTGTTTTTCTTTTTTTTATCCAGAATAATATCATTATTATGAGGTATTCTGGTATTATCTGGGCCATAATTATTATCTGGTATTGTAATTTCTAATGTACCTGCAACGTCTGATACAACAGGAGTACCCAAATTATCATCAAATTGTTCTTCATCTGTTAGATTATCGACATCAGGAGGCATTGCTATAATGTCTCCCTCTTTTCTTCAGAAAAAAGATAAGCAGCTGCATCTTCTAAGGTTTTAAATATTTTATTTCTACTCATTTTTTAGTTTTTCTACATAGATTATCTGCAAAAAAATGTAAAAAACACTTGACAAAAAATTCTGAATACTGAATACGAATTATAGCCAAATGCCCAGAGTCCTCAAACGATGACGGACAATTTTTCCTGATTACTACGGACACATTAACATTTCTAAATAATAATAATAAACATTCTAATGGCAACAAATGGACTATCTAGATTACATTTATACCAAATTGAAAGAACTTACCTCATAAATTATTTGCCAAACTACACTATACAAAATGTGTGGTGTGATTATCAAACAAGTGGGAAATTCTATTTCATTTTTCCCTCACTTTTTTTACTTAATTCCAAAGAAATATCATATCTGATACTATATAGTGCTTCCATCTATCAGAACTATTGGTAAATAAAAGAATACTTTTTCACTTAATAAAGGAAAATGCGGTTTTTTACAACGTCATCATATGAGGACACTGGGGGCTAATGGGTTAAGAAATGATTCAATCTCAGTAATTGCTGTTAGATATATGCTATTTCTGAAGATCATTATTTCGACTAACAGTTTTTTACAGTTTATGAAAGATAATAATCATCATAGGTTATTTTAGGTTAATTATATAGGAAGGACAATCAATGTGTCTATGTTTAAACATAAAATATGGTAGTAAAAATGTTTGTTTTGTTATAAGTACAGAATTGCAACTAAACTATTAAAAAATATCAACAAGTAAATCGTTATTTTTCGAAATAATTGAGCCGTTGATTATATTTATTAACATTAAGTGATTTTCAATGATTAACAATGTATGTTTATAATTTAAGTATATTAAAATTTTAAATGAATTTTCTTCCAGAGTTTATGTATTCTAGAAATGGGAATGATAATTTTAAACGAACAAATTGTTGAGAGGAGGTAATAAGAGTGAGATAATACATACGAAAATTCAGTTTATTATGTAATTTTCTTTTTGCCCTGAATTTCTAGAAAAAGCAATCAATGTGCAAATGGAAGGATCAGTCTTTAATTCCAGTTTTTATTATTTGAGTACATCGCCGATCCCTTATTTTGGTGAAATGTCTTTTTTCTCCTATGTTCTGGAAACTCAGTTCTTTATTGACTTAGTTTTCACGCTTCTGTCATTAATGTTTTTTATTGCATTACATAGACTGTTAATGCGGAGTCGAGGATTTTTTTTCAATGCTTGTAGCAAAAGAATGTCCAAATATCTCTCAGAGAAGAGAATGTCGGGAGAAGGATATTCCAGAGATTAAAAAAATAATGCCCAATAAAAGCAAGGAATTATTGGCTCTGTATATTTGTAGATCCTACATCTTTGAAAAGTAGGATAAATCTATTTCACGAAGAAATGTATCAATTCCTTTGTTTTAAGAATTTTGAAATAACACTTTTCTTAGAAATGAACTTAATTCATGTAAGAAAGAGGACAGGAAATGTGTAAAGTTGTATTAGGAGTTCAAAAAGTTTTCAGAAGTAGTATGTAAGGATTTATATTGCTTCTTTATTAATCTGAGCAACGGCTATGAAATTGCCTTTGAATTAAAGTCTTTAGCATGTTGTATTTTTCTGAGCTACAAATTGATTAGTAAGGAATAATATGAACATACGATATACAACATGCGATATATGCAATATATAGTAACGTCCCAGTAACTGAGGTATACTATCTTAATGACTCCACGTGCATGTAAGTCAATTCTATGCGACTGGGTCTCTGACGAAATGTTTGTTTCTAGACGTTAAAGAGCTCTTCTGTGAACATGTGGTCCAAATATACATAGTTTTGCTACCATTTAACAAAGTTATTACTATTTCCTAAAATAAATGCATGACATATGTTTTTTTTTCTGTATTTAGTACATAAAAATGAATATTTTGAACAAATAAATAGGATAAAAATGTTTTTAAAGATATTGTTGTAAGGTATTTACAACATATACACCAGTGTTCATTCTTCAAAGGGTAAACACAGTAAAATATACTCTATAGAATTAAAAGTAAATGAATTATATTTAAATCAAAACATTTATTATTTACAGATTAATATATGACATGACATTCATTATTTTGTTTTGATATTCATCAATATTTTAAAAATGGTATTCCTTAATCAAAATGTTATGAAACCCACGTAACAATCATGAATATTAAGCAAGTTTACCTCCAGGTATTCACAGGGAAACAGGACAGGGTTCTAGGCAGGCTGAACGTCGATGCTGTCTTAAAGGTCGTCACTTTGTCTGATACGGGATCTGGGAAATATTGCTGCCCCGGGCTCTCTGGTTTGGTCACGAGATGCGGATGCACCCGCCTACTCTGGCTTCTGACCCCGATTCATTTTCCAACTTTTTTCCACAACTTTACACCTCGGCTCCACGGCACTTTTTTTCCTCTTTTCCAATCACTTGTTAATGAAATTTTCTCACATCTCCATCTCCTTTGAGTGTGTGGGTGTGCAGGTGTGCAGGGTGTTGGTGAAAACTGACATCATTGCTTATCCACTGCCCCCATATCTCACGGCTGCTTCCCTGCCTGGTCTTGACCGTTACAATTGCGCCACTCCATCAGCTATAACTCCTCCGCAGGGATCTCTGTTACGTACCAACGACTAATACCAGGTCATACTGAGATAACACAAAGAGTTAAGACACCAGATACAAATGAGCGAAGACTTACCGTTTTGCAGACATTTTTTATTTACAA
>CM063505.1:148453906-148463906 GCA_032207245.1 Pardosa pseudoannulata
GATCTTTTATTCATTCTTTCACCTTAGCGAAGATATTCAACCCAAGGGCATCAATGTGAGAAATTAATATACGATGAAAATAGTATTAAAGAAAGAATTCTGGTCTGTCTCAGACCTTAATATTTATGTGTTTTTTCTTTGGTTGAACATTATTACTTGCTCGATTGAATCACAAATAAAGAACGACACTGAAATTGGATGCATTGTATATTTAATAGATTTACTGTTATATATCGAGAATTAAAATATTGTCAAAACATAATGTATTAACAAGAACGAAATTTGTTCAAAGAAAAGAGTAAAACTGTTATGAAAAAAGTTCATTATTATGCGAGAGGTTGACAACAAAAGAATAAAAACGAAATCGCATCACATTCGAAGTTATGAACCAACACTTTTGGGAAAATGCTGTAACTCATGTAAAATAGGCACAAGATAAAAATGAGAGAAGATTCATCAAAACGGTAGACCGTATGGCTACAAACCAAATGAAAAAATGTTGAAAGTGCTTTCTTTTATATTAAGCGAGATTGATGCAACTACATCAAAAGTTAATTTCTAACGAGATACGCTAAAGTAATCTATACATCCTCTATATGTGTGCATATATGTGTGTTTGAATGATCGCTATCGGTCTTTAAGAAATGTATCGTAGTGATTAAAGTAAACCCTTGGGAAGTATTAGGGAGGTCATGTTCATTGGAGGTTATGACGCAGTTAGAAAGCATTTTTACCCTCCATCGAGGGTCACGACGATTGGTAAAGTTCAGTTAGATATATTTTTATTTGGATTGTGTAAAATAGTAAAATAATCGAAACCTTTTACACAACTGAATTTGTCTGATAGTGCTTAAATTGTGTCTAAAATAATCTATACATCCTCTATATGTGTGCATATATATGTGTTTGAATGATCGTTATCGATCTTTATGAAATGTATCGTGGTGATTAAAGTAAACCATAGGAAAGTATTAGGGAGGTCATGTTCATTGGAGGTTATGACGCAGCTAGAAAGCATTTTTGCATTCCATCGAGCTTGACGACGGTTTAGTAAAGCTCAGTTAGATATATTTTTATTTTGATTGTGTAAAATAGTAAAATAATCGAAACCTTTTACACAACTGAATTTGTCTGATAGTGCTTATATTGTGTCTAAAATAATCTATACATCCTCTATATGTGTACATATATGTGTGTTTGAATGATCGCTATCGATTGTTCGAGGTGTTTAAAATAAACCTTAGGAAAGTATTAGGGAGGTCATGTTCATTGGAGGTTATGACGCAGCTAGAAAGCATTTTTGTCCTCCATCGAGGGTCACGACGGTTTAGTAAAGCTCAGTTAGATATATTTTTATTTGGATTGTGTAAAATAGTAAAATAATCGAAACCTATTACATAACTGAATTTGTCTGATAGTGCTTAAATTGTGTCTAAAATAATCTATACATCCTCTATATGTGTGCATATAACCCTCCATCGAGCTTGACGACGGTTTAGTAAAGCTCAGTTAGATATATTTTTGTTTGAATTGTGTAAAATAATGAAGCAATAGAAATCTTTTACATAACTGAATTTGTTTGATACTACTTAAACTGTGTCTTTAGATGATATGTTGAGGTGCTTTAAAGAGATTTACTTTAATTATTTAATTTTAATTCAGCATAATTCTTTCTTTTCAACTTCAGTTTCTCCATTTTTTTTAAAATGTCGAATCTATTTTGTTCCTATTAGAAACGGCATTATCGCTTGCAAAATTAAAATTAAAAGTAAGCAGCATTTTATTTCATGTAATTAATAATTTTATTCTGATACTTATCATCTCGGTTTTCTCTAAATAATCTCGCTATAAACGTAGTTACTTTTATGCTAGTACAAAGATTAATCCCCTATGTAATAATTGCCTAAGTTATTTGTCCGTCTGTCCTGGAATTTATGAAGCGGTTGGACCTGAAACGGATAGAGACATCCATATTGGATTTTTGATCAATTAGGGCTAGCAAAATTCAAAGCGAGTAAATTTTATCTTCTCCTATCTATCCGATTCTAAAATAAATTGCTATAAATATGCTTCACATCGAAAAATACACTCGTCTTCAAAACGTTTGAAATCCACCCCTTCAAAAATAACATTTTTTCTAGCATTATGCCTTCATTCCTTTAACCACTCACTTAATCATCTCTTATTTTAATTTATTTGAATATCGTCTGCATTATTTTCATAATTTTATTACTGAACTTAGATATTACGTAAATCATTTTCTTCTATATTTGGTATAAATAATAGATGAGGCACGTATGTGATAATTTTAAATTTAATCATCGATTATTTTTTGTTGCAAGGAGAATTTTTTCGTTGGTATTAACCACCAATTCTATCTACCTCCATGGTGTAGTGAAAATGATAGTTTCATTCCTTTACTTCCATTAATTACTCTAGCAAAAAAATTGGGATGAACTCAACGATAATTTCGACGTAGCTAAAGAAACTTTGAATTATCATTCTAAATGAATTTAACGTGATTCTAAACTACATTCACGGTATCGGGAGACTTTAGAGGTGTATGACGATAAACAAATTATTAAGCGTGTACCAAATAATTATCCGCCAAAAGACAAACTATTTTTTTATTTGCGTCATAAGGTACTTTACGATTCTGGAAAATTATAAAAATTTACTGATTTCGTCATATGACGGGCCATATGCTAGTTATTATATATCGTCAGATAGCTCATATTTATTTCTTAGTTTATATTTCTCATGTTTATGAATAACATTAAGTTTCAATAAAATGTGTTATTAACTTTATGAAAGGGATTTATTTTGTTTATATTGATGCTATGTAATGTAATCTAAAACTTAAAGTATCCGTCCCCGTTCGGAGAACCTTTTTCTTTAAATGTAGACACTAGTTCATATTTTTCATTTTTAGATTTGTTTTTTATATAATCATAGAGAATTGCACTTAAAAAATTTATTCCTGTAGAAGTTTTTATAAAATTTCTAATAAATGAAGAAAATTTAGTAAAAAATTCGGGTTCTTTCTAAAGGTCTAATTTTTTAATTAATTAAATTATTTCAATATTTTTTGATGCAACACATTTCTTATACACTGGACTAGTGAATCACCTAAAATCTTTGCTTAATTTACATTTGGTAAAAAATTTGGTCCTTCAAAATCGTACAAATTGAATTTCTAATGAATTTCCATTACCTTTATATCTAACTATGAGTGTAACATCATTAAAAATTATCCAAATTTAAAGCTTTTAGGTCATTCACTAGTAAATACTATCAAAAGCATTCATAATAATTTTCAACAAAATATTTTAAGAACTTTTTGAGAAATCACATTTCAAGTTTCAACACTGGATTAAAAATATCATTCTTAGAAAACGCATGTGAAGTTTATGAAAGCAACTTTAACTGTTTAAAAATTAAAATACATGTCTCAAATTTCCCACACTTTCTTGCTTCAAAACTTTCTAATTGCCAAGTTGCTAATTATTAAAAATACTAGAAAAATGTTTAAACTAGTCTTCATGAAAATTTAAAAAGTTTTGTCCAAAAAATGCTCTTTAAAAGGCTTTAAATTCCCAACTTCCGGTTTCGAAGTCGCTACTTTCGTTTTGTTTTGACAGTTGTCACTGATGTTTAAACAGATGTAACTTTTCTTTAAAATACCGTAGAGACAAAACAAAAACAGATTTAGAAGCCTAAAAGTTGAAATATTACAATAGAGAAATAAAAAAATTATGTTTTCAGCATAGACGGATACTTTAAAGTAAATGTTAAAGTAAGTATATCCTTTATTTTGAGAAAGTCCATTAGCCAAACCAAATACTGAAGAAGCGGATACTATACAATAAATTTAAGTAAATTTGAAAACCTTAAAAATTATTCCCCCAGAGATCAAAAACTCAAACCAAAATACACTAAACACTTAAATAGTTGCGAAGGGACCATCAAACCTGTTGAGAGAGACACTATGTGATAGTAGTTTTTTTATTGAAGAAATTTCTATGTAGTTCATCTTAGTGGTAAACGGTTTTCTGACAAATGAGTTCTGGCCTCTGTCCATCTGAACTTAGCTTCATCAGTCTTAGATAACACAGATTTAACTTTGTTCTGTCATTTTTCTCCACAGGCAGTTTAACCTGTTAACAGATTCTTGAAGATAAGATTCTACACATTTTCATGTCTCATATATATTATAAGCTATAATTGTAGCAAAAGGAAGTATATAATGAAAACAAAAAGCCACAATGTGGTACACTGAACAAAATATAAGATTCTACAAATACTTTTGCTTGGTGGTATATTGTAAATTTTCCTTGTTACAAAAAGAATGATATATTGAAAAAAGCAAGCAATTAATATATGATGCACATTATGTGTAAAGTTAAGTTAAAATATCTTAAATTGAAATATTGTCTTTGATCCAATAGAACATATTTCGAACAATATCACCTGCTATAAATACTCAAAAATTATGACTTATATTCAAATAAGTAGTTAAAATCTGAATTACTGATGAGTTATTATGTAGACATTTTTAAAACAGGCATATTTTAATTTCAATTAGAGCTAAAAAATATTAAGAGCCATATTTAAATGACAGTTCTCCCTTATTAATTTTTTTCAATAGACTTCATAGTGTCCGTCGCCGCCCTTTTGTAGGGGTTCTAATTACAGAACTTCAATATCCATTTTTAAAATTTAAAATGTTTCGCTAACAATCAAAAAAATTATTCTAAAGTTCGCTGGTCACCGAAATGGGGAATGATTTGCTAAAGGTTGGTCAATTGCTAAAAAATATGAAAATTTCCTACCTGTCAGACCTAGAAGAAGCAGGCGACGATGTCACATTTATTTCACGACAAAAAACAGCACACTACAGCAACACACAACAAAAAAACCATTCTCCTCACATCTCCTCCTCGCGCGTTGTCTCTCCAATTACAGGAGTTACAACCAGATATTAATTCAATTAGAGCTTTAAGAAAAGCTACCCGGGTGGCCATATTTAAACTGACAGTGCTCACGGGGCGATCTAGGGAGAATGACGCCACATTTTGTAGAAGATTAAACAAAGGGGGACGAAAGATTCGCGAAAAAACAAATTGCCAAAAGTCACCGAAGGAATATTGGCGCTGTGTTATAGAAAGATTTACCTCGAAGTACAGAAACTAATGACGAAGTCGCCACGACAGCAACCACAACAACTAAAAAGCTGCTGCTGATCTACGAGACGTTCCGTCTTGTCTCGAGAATTAATGTGGTCAACCCCAGTAAGGAACAAGCTCTACAGAGGCAAGTTCTAGACTACCAGGGAAGACGAAGAATAAAGATCACTCAATAATAACAGTGTTACCTAAAAGTATACCCCTGACTTTGTCTCTCATTTATCACTACCCGGAGGGCACATGTGACTTGAAGCTCGTGGCCGCGGACGTGAGAGACGTTGCCCCCCGCTGTGTTATAGAAGATAGAGTGTTAACAAATGCAAATTAATACGGAATAAAATTACCTTTTATTATGCACATTTTATGATTTAGTTCAAGTACAATAATGTACAATATGCTATCTACATAAACAAATAAATATGATCTGCTAGACTACGCTGAGCAGAAGAAGAACTTCTTTATTCAAATATCACGTTACATACACGCACAGTTAAGAATTTAATTTCCGTATTGATTTGCATTTTTTAACACTCTATTTTCTATTACACAGAGCCAAATATTCCGCTAGCCGTGACTTTTGGAACTAATTTTTTTTTCGCGGAATCCTTCGTCCCTCTTCTTGTTTAATCTTCCTACAAAATGTGGCGTCATTCTCGCAAATAGATCGTGCTACAGAACACTGTGAGCACTGTCAGTTTAATTATGGCCACCCGGTATTTTGATACTATTCTGAAAGGCTAAAATATACATTATTTTTAGTCTTTTGGAAGTAAAAAATTAGCATATCTGTAAACATCAAGGCCGGAAATGAGGCAACGAGAACGACTAGGTGCGGAACTCTAAAAATTTCAGTTTTGGCGGTTGGCAACAGTGAGGTAGAGAGCTGCCGGCGAGTAGCGGATGGATTTATTTTTGGTGGTGTGAAATGTACCTAAAAAGGTTGCTGTGTATAAAAAATGTCTGTGGGCTGTGAAATGTACCTAAAATGTTTCTGAGTTTAATAAATGTGTGTGTGTGCTGTGAAAATTGGGTTTCTTGACTTCAAAACCACTCGGATCACATGGATCGAATCTTTACTATATCCTAAACGTTTTTCGAAAGCTGATCATATCTTGCAAACAGTCAGATTATTTAAGTTAAGGTATGAGGATATTCGATTAAAATTGCCGTTACGTTGCACTGAAAAATAGCTAAAACTTAGTCTGATTATTGTGCTAATTTGCAATATCTCAGTTGCTAAACGAATGTATATTAATTTGTTCTTCCAAAAACAAAATGTCATATGATGGGAGAAAAACTAAGTTTTTTGGCTTTCGGAAATGTGTCTGTGGACTTAAATCCGACTATTGACTTGATTGAAGTACATCAAAGTTTAAACCACTTACCTATATTCTTATTAGTCATGAGAAAAAAAAACAAGCATTGATCATAGTACTTCCAACAAATCAACCATTCAAAATACGAAACTATCAACCCTAGCTAAGAAAAAGTATTAGCGCGCTACACACAGATCTGCATATGATCAGGATGAAAGATTTTTCTTGCATTATATCACTGAAGCTCTTTGTGTGAGTACAGATATCTGCCTTACAATAATATAATACAAAGAAATGCAATGATGATTGTATTAATAAAATTCTGTAACAGCGTGACGTAGTTGATATAGCTGTAGCAGTTGATACCTCGGGGCTGCTATGAAGGTACAAATGCGGTGCCTTTGGTTTGGTTTGGAGCGCTACGGTTTACTTTCTGCAACACGATTGCTCATGAGACCGAGACCTACTGCTTAAAGCCGATTCCGAAAGGCTACGAACATCCATGCCACAGTGGGATTCTAACCCATGAACTCCGGATCCGAAGGCCAGCACCCTAAGAATTCGGCCATCACCGTGTGTCTTTGAAGATAGCATTTGTGACACTCATAGTTGTTTAATTACTGATAACTGAGATGTAATACCCACAAACAGGTAGTTTATACTACGCACATAAAATACAATTATGTATTACGCATATTGAACACTTAAAAGATATAAGAAGAAATTCTAGAATTGTCACAACTAGTTCGGTGTTGGAACGTATCTGCTGTTTCTGTGTAAATTAAAGTTTTTATCCAGAAACCTTTCTTTGGTGCTCTTGGGATATTAACATGGCTCTGAAGTCGTTTAAACATTGCTAGGTTGAGTTTTTTTAAATCTTTTATTGTTAAAACAAGGGTATTGTTTTAACAGTTTATGCGATATAAGTTAAATCAACCAAATGTTAACATCTGTTTACAACAAAAGATTTTTTTCTTAAGGATAATAGCAGCAACATTGTGGAAAAAAGATTCCTTTACACGAAGTTCAACAACACGTCTGTCCCGTCCAGCAGCCATGATGCTGGATCAGCGACAGCAATTGCTTAATAGTTTTGTAAAGTGTGTTTATTTTGTTACCGTTGAGCCTAGCACCATCTGAAAAAATGTATAATAGTGTTCGCTGAGAGCGCAGAGTGGGGGGATTGAATCGGCTACAAACCAATATACTCTGTTTTTTCTTGATGTTTCTTTAAAGGGGATGGTTTGGAAACGACGTTTGGAGTGAAAATATTCAAAGTCATTGTAGTAAATAAATTCTTAATTCCTTTAATCATAAATCTTAATGGGTTTTCATTTTCCCAAATCTGATCCAATCCATATACATTTAATTCTATTTAAATGTGTTTATGTATTATGTATCCCCCTCGTTCATATTATTCTAATCTATTGTACTGTGTTAAAATCTTAAATGTTAGTAGTCATTAATTCTCTATTGATAGTAATATATTTGCTTTGTAATGTCAAATTCTATTCTACAACAAATTGTTAGCAAATCTCTTTGCTTTTCAATCACAAATTCTTTATTTCAGTTTATATATTTAATTATACATTCCACTAATTCTTAACATCTCACAACGTCATTACATTCTTCAAAGATTCTGGTCATTGGATTCTTAATATTTGTGACAATGAAAATTTATGAATGATACTACAAATAAGCCTTCTTGTTTTAAAGCTCTCTTTAATTTATCTTCAGTTACGTAAGAAATTTTTTATATAAAATCAAAAGACAAAGGCTGAAGGCTGTTTAGAGCGTTTCATCTACGTTTTATTAAATAACTTATCACGAAAGTTCGTAAACTATTTTCAGTAATAATTCTAATCATCATTCAGTGTTTTCTCTAGAATAAATTGTTTGGAGACTGTAGTGGATTAAAAGTAAATAACAAGAAAAGAAAAAAAATCTACAATATATAATGAAATTCAAAGCACTCTGTGCAAAACAATTTTTCTGAAAAGAGTCTGAAAAGTTTAAACGTAATTTAAGCAAATATTTTGAAGAAACGTTATAATAATGGTAAAAATGCATAGTTATTCATATTAACAAAAGTATTCAAGAGTAGTATAATTTGTAAATGGAGCAGATGCATTATAGACGCCGGTCCCGTCCGTTATGTTTTTTTGGCGACCAACAGAAAAAAGCATGTTTTGAAAAATAGCCAAGTAGTAAAACATGACGGCTGTAACATGGCATATTTGAAACACAACATTAACAAAACTAAACTTTAAAGGATGAAAAAGAAAGATTAAAATTTTAAAGCATTATTAAAATAAAATTAGCATACTAATTATCATTTTTTACGTAATTTAAAAAATAAATAACAGATTAGTAATATTTATGATATATATATATATATATATATCACTAGAATGAACGCAATATATAGCATTTTAATAAGCACTAATATTATAAAAAAAAATCTAACATGTGAGGGGGGGTTCCACTGCCTCAACCCTCCCTTGTAATAAAATAAATGCAAAATAAATTTAATAACAGATGAAAACTGGAAAGGGTAGCGTCACAAACATTCTTCAACACTCCTGCCTCCCTTAAAAAAACTTTGAAATTATTCTTTTTTACCGAAAAAAACCCCAAAACAGAGATTCGGAATGCTGTTGATTTCACACACTTGGAGTTTAGAATGAAATGCAACACCCACCTCACTCCTAAGAATATCCTGATATTTTTTTTCAACAATTTCAAAAATAGTAAGAACCGAAAACACTTCACCCGTCATAACTAAATTAATTAAATCCCATAAATAAGAACAAAACTAAAATGTTCCAAACCAAAGCATCTTGTTTGGTTTATATTAACCTGATACTTTTTAAGAATTTCAAAAATAGTAAGAACGGAAAAAACTTTACCCGTCATAACTAAATTAATTAAATCCCAGAAAATAAGAACAAAACTGAAATGTTCCAAACCAAAGCATCTTGTTTGGTTTAGAATATCCTGGTACTTTTTAACAATTTCAAAAATAGTAAGAACCGAAATAACTTCATCCGTCATAACTAAATTAATTAAATCCCAGAAATAAGAACAAAACTAAAATGTTCCAAACCAAAGCATCTTGTTTGGTTTATATTAACCTGGTACTTTTTAAGAATTTCAAAAATAGTAAGAACGGAAAAAACTTTACCCGTCATAACTAAATTAATTAAATCCCAGAAAATACGAATAAAACTAAAATGTTCCAAACCAAAGCATTTGTTTGGTTTATAATATCCTGATACTTTTTAAGAATTTCAAAAATAGTAAGAACCCAAATAACTTCACCCGTCATAATTAAGTTAACTAAATCCCAGAAAATAAGAACAAAACTAAAATGTTCCAAACCAAAGCATCTTGTTTGGTTTAGAATATCCTGGTACTTTTTAAGAATTTCAAAAATAGTAAGAACCGAAAAAACTTCACCCATCATAACTAAGTTAACTAAATCCCAGAAAATAAGAA
>CM063505.1:148468906-148471406 GCA_032207245.1 Pardosa pseudoannulata
TTACATATGTAATACTAACATAACTGTCTTTTCTAAGTTTATTTCTAAAAATATTTTATTACATAAATAAAATCAGAAGAACTGATATTTTTAAAATATAAAGCAAAATAGGTTTAATAATAAGTGTTTTACAATGTGTTTAAACTTAAAGTGATTTGTAAAGCCATTATTTTATAATACAAAAACCCCAATAAGAAAGAGTATTTATTAAATATAATGCATAGTGCGTGGTACAAGTCGTAATACATAATGTGTCAATATTGAACTATTTTTCAGCCATAATAATATTAACATAAATGTTTTTCCTAAATTCATTAGCAAAACTAATTTAATATATAAATAATATAATGAAGATTAAAAAGTAAAATAGTAAGCAGAATATGTTTTGCAGTAAGTAGTCATACACGAATGTTGAAATATAGTCTAGCAAATATATGATATTTACGGAATGAGTAAGGCACTACTCTTTGGTACCAGAGTTCATTGTTTAAATCTCACTACTGGTAAGGATGTTTTCAGCCTTTCGGAACCGACTCTAAGCTGTACTACCCTTTCTCATTAGCCATCGTGCAGCAAAACAGAGTACGCAGCACTCCAAACCAAACCATACCATACATGATTTTTGATTTAACCCCTTCCGGTATTATGACGAGTGTAGCTCGTCATCGGTGTTTCATGCCATACCGCACAATGACGAGCTACACTCGTCATGCGACTAAAGTTACTGTTGAATGTGATAATTAATTTAGTTTAAAATTTCTAGTGTACTGAATTTGGCAACACTTTTATCACTTGTGAAAATCACAAGTCACTATTGCATATTGTTTACTTAGAATTTCTTGGTACAAGTCAATACCAAATTAATGAGTCAGAATAAAAGAAAACCTACTAAGAAATGCCGTGTGTGATACAAGAATCAAATTAAAAGTGAGACTACATGGCGCTGTAAACAATTAAGAATTCCTTTGCACTTTGTTTTGAAAAGTACCACTAGCTTGAAGACTATTATCTGTATACCTTATTAATGTTTTGCTTTGATATTTTCTTAATTTTAGTGTTTCTGATATTATTTAACACTATGTAAAAAGTGGATTTTAATTAAGAATATGTAAGAATTGTAAAATGAAACAAGTTTTGTTAATAAAAATTAAATGGTTATTTCATGCTCAGTTTTTCATTATTAAATCATACTGGAAGGGGTTAAGAAATTTTTTTTCTAAATTCATTTATAACATCTTTTTACCACATAAATGAAAACAAAAAAACTAGTCTTTATTTTTATATATTTTTATATATTATTTTTATATATTATATATTTATTTTTTATTTTTATTATATATGTATTTTTGTATATTTTATATTATTTATTTTTTTATATTTTATATTTTATATGATTATAAAATATAAAATATTATTATTAATAATATTATTATTTTTATACTATTTATTATATATATATATATATATTATTTATATTGTTATATATTTATTGTTATTTATTGTTATATACACACACATATAACTTATTGAATATAACGTGGAATAAATGTGCAATATGTAATCATATACTACAGCTGAAAAATATTCCCGTATATATAAGATAGTGACATGTTTTTCTAAATTTTCCCATTATTATACATAAGGAGGCTTATAGATGCTAGGCATATAAAAGTCGGGTAAACCAACATAACAGGCTATTTTATTATACACAATTATGGGGAGCAACCGAGTGCAACCCACGAAAAGCTTAAAGAGAAGAAGGAAAAAAACAGGCAGCAAACGGAATTTCAAAAATTGTATACACGTCAAATGGCCTGAATGTTTTTAAATTTTTCTAAGAAATTGGCTCTTTGATAATGCAAGTTAAAATAAGAAAACTTTGATGGGCGAGAGGAAACTGCCGACCGTAACAAAATACTTTTTTTTCCTTTCCTATCATAAGATACTTTGGAAATAGAAATTTTATTCATTCAAAAGATGCCTGGAAGGAAACTGTTTTAAAGTGAAAAGTTAAATAAAAAATAATCGCATACGCTGAAGCATATTTTCCGTCGAATAAACTGCTAAAAGAAAGAAGATGATATCCACATAATTCAAAATATAACGAAAGTTTTTCCTTTACTTTCGGAGTTGGAAGATAAACATATATTGACATAGATGTTTTGCCATTTATTGAGAAATATTCCATATTTTAGAAGAAAATTCATTTATCAAATGGAAATTTAAATCTTTGTAGATCTATTTTCTGTTTGTTGTTGCTGCGCATTCTCCTCTTCTAAATCGTTAGTATTCTTTTATATTTATTCTAGATTAAGTACACATACACACACGCACGCACATATTTAATGGCAAAAACCTAGCGAGATATTTAGTTCTTAATTCGGTTTTCATATGGATTCAATATAGAAATTTATTCATATTTAAAAAGGGATTCCAAAAGAGAAATTCGGAATACTTTATAAACTTTGTGGCTTAGAGGCACAAACTATCAAATCAGCGT
>CM063505.1:148476406-148513906 GCA_032207245.1 Pardosa pseudoannulata
CAAGTACTCTGCAGGAGCCGACGAATTCCAATACAGATTATACAATGATGATATCCCCTGAGTTGAGCAGCGAAAGAAAACGCAAATTAGTCGAGCTCTTACAAACCTTTTCGGAAATTTTTACAAAAGCCAACAAGTCGACAGCCTCAAAGACAAATGTGAAACACAGGATCAATACGGGTGACCATGCTCCAATCTACCAAAGGGCTTACCGAGTTTCACCGACTGAAAGACGCATAATTCGCGAAGAAGTTCAGAAAATGCTTGATCAAGGTATTGTCCAGCCATCTGAGAGTCCGTGGTCATCTCCCGTCGTACTCATAAGGAAAAAGGATGGAAGCTGGCGTTTTTGCGTGGACTATCGCAAACTGAATAGAATCACGGTAAAACAGTGGTTCCAAACCAAACCAACCCAGGAAATTTGCTTTATTCCTAATCGTATACTTGTATTGCTGAAAAGTTAATTGATTTTGAAATAATTAGGAAAGAAGTATTTATTGAACAATTTTTTAATAGTATCACAAATAAAGTAATAAAATATTGTAAGTTATCAAGTAGGTGTTTGAGTTTGAATATGACTAGTCTGTGAAGCAAAATTTAAAACAAATTATTAATGAATGAATGAATGAATGAATGAAATAGAACGCTGTTGCAAGCTTATTTTTCCGATGTTCAATAAAACAGGATCTTATTATTTCTCAAAAGGTCAACACTCGCTATTCTCCTCACCAGATTTAGTTTGTCTCAGGTTCATTAAGCATGCTAAGATTTGGTTGGTTGGGTATTGTAATCAAAGTTTTGCTCCACAAGCTCTAATTAAAATAATTTGCCTTCAGCTGATCCAGGACAAATTAAAACATCTTTGACGATAATGGGACTTGAATATGTAGACTGAACCGTCTACTATCATTCACTTGTTTCCTTTTTTGAAAACCGTTTTCTTACTGAATGTTTGTAAATGTATATTAAAAAAATAAATAGAAAATAAGAAACACTTACACAGCTCTCTTGATAACTTGAATCAGTTACGAAGCTTAAATACCAAGCTAGTGGCCATACAATGTTAAATTGAGTCTCATATTCAAAATATCGTGGACAATCTATAATTCTTCTGATAAAAGGTTTTAGAAAACATAAATGCTGTAACTGCTATAAAACTTCTATATATATAAGTAACTGCTATAAAACTAATTACACTTGATAGTATTTTTAATACTTCAAATGTTGTATCATTATCTGACAATGATATCTTTTCTTTTGATAATAATTTTTAATTAACGTAGCTGGAAATACAGACAATATGTGCCTTTATGCCAATACAAGACTGCGAAGCTGTTACCCATTTAGAACCACCCGAGGAACACATATATAAGATATGCTACGAACGCGAGTAATATTACTCCAACTGAGTCCTCAAAATTTAGAAGCAGGGACGAAGTAGAATGCCCCCATGCTTGGTCTGCCATGCAAAGAGGTCTTGTGTGAGAACTTGGAGGAAAGTGTGACCAGGAACGTATTTTATGTGCCTTGGTCGCCTTTAACGAACACGTTGGATCTTAGGCCAGTTCGAGCCCCGAACCCGCAACCTTTCAGTTAAGAGATCTTCGCCTTTGCCGACTGAGATAGCGTGGCTCTCTTGATTAGAGAATAATAGAAACTCTTGCTATCAAATGAAATTATTCATTCTCAAAATTTTCAAATGTTCTTGACAATTTGTGAAGGATAAGATAACTTGTTGAAAGTTTGTTTTATATTTTAGAAATGGTTAGAGTGAAATTAACAATATTTATAGGTTAGATACCAAATAATTAGAGTCTAACTTAAAACATTAGTTGTGTAATGTGGATTAAAAAGGTTACTACTTTAGTGCAGTAGCACAACGTCTCTCGCGTCCGTGGCCAAGAGCTCAAGCCGTACTTGTACTCTGGGTAGTGCTAAATGAGAGACAATCTCAGAGGTATACCTCCTTCAGGTGTACACGGGTTTCACGTACCTGGATTTACCTGAGTGATCTGGGTCTTTAGTTATTCCTGATAGACGAGCTTACCTTTGTAGTGTTTGCTCATTATCGGGTTTGATAACAATAACACGGACAATGGCGGAACTCTCGTAGATCAGTAGTAGCTCAAGGTATTATGGTTACTGTCGTGAATTCTGGTCTTCAGTATGTATGCTGCTGTATATTTTCGTGATGGGTCAGTGTAAGAATTAACTTACTGCTTTAGTACAGTTATTTACAGTAAATCGGAGATTTCGTTATATGTGAATAATTCATTCACTGTATGTATCATAAGAGAAGAAAATTCAATATTACACTCTTGCACAAATACTGTGCGAAACTAGTCTTGAGTTTCCATAGCATTACAACGAGTTTGAATGCCAAGTAATAGAATAAAAATAGAGTAATAAAAGTAAAATAACTGAATGCAGCAAGCAAATACTACTGACTACTAAAAAATTAAATAATATTTATTTGCAGAATAATCTACTATTGTGTTAATATATATAAATATAAATCTATTATTTCTGGACAAGATAAAACTAAATAAATAATCAAGAATTTTTTACTGAAGGGCTGACAAAAAACAAAGTTACATAACTTTAATCACTATGTTTCAGAGTTTTGTACGGTTCGGGGCCATAGATTTTGCTACAGAATAATGACATTTTTTTGGTAGAAATGACTTTTTCTATAATTATAAAATTCTCACGGGAAATTAGTGAGTTAAAAAGAAAGGCTACCGGTATTTCTGGTAATTATTTCAAACCTAGAAAATACTGATATAAGCTGGAAAAGCTCATTTGAGTTTATTTTTATGAACTACAAAAGAGCAATTCCATTATTATTCTTATTATAAATATTTTATCTGCTTTGTTAGAAATCATAAAATGTTTTATTTCACGTATTCATACGTATGCAAAGCATTTCCCCTTTATTATTTTAGTTTTTTTTTGCAACAAAAATATTTTCTATTATGCTTTCTCTACCTTTTTTATACGAAACGGAAAACAATGTTAAATAATATTAAGAACTGTTATAACATTAAGGTTAGTTCTCAAAAAAATAAAACATCTTTTATGTTTCTATATAGCTTCTCTGCAATGAAAAATAAACGAGAATAAATTACAGACACTATAGTTATGAACTATTAAAAATATTATTTTGTTATTAAATTATTATTTTGTCTAACACCTGGAGCATTGTAGGATTGCGGATAAAACAAATATGCCTAAAATTATGTTAGGCAGATTAAGAAAAAAATTATGATATGCATCATGTAGAATAATTGCATAATACTTCAGAATAGGGTGCCCCTGTGCAAATTAGCGACATTACCCACGCTTGGCATGACCACTGAACTGGGTTCGGTGGGCCCTTTGAACTGGGTTACGGCCAAACTATTGTCAAAACAATGTTGCTGTTTAACTAAATTATTTTAAAATTATCAAATTACTATAAGCTAATAAAGTATTACAAAATTGCTTTACTACAAATTACTTTTAGAAATTATTAGCTTAAAATCGAAAAGAAAAGACAGAAGTAAATGTTTTAAAGAAATTATTAGCTTTAAGTTCTAAAGAAAATAAGGGGCTTAAATGGTTTTTCTTATCCAGAGTGCAGTAATAACAACGCTTTTATTATTTAGCCTATCACTTCTACAATCCCTGAACTATTGTAAATTAAAAAAATAATATAAATACACTTTAAAATAATATATTTGAAAAATAATATAATTTACAAATATTTTTGTTTTGTTTTGCATTAAATATAGTCCTGTAAAGTCAAAACCAATAATTGACGTTCAGATTAAATGGAAAATTTGAGTAAGTACCATTTCGATATAAAAATCGGATGCAGACACATAAAGATTTCCTTGTAAGCCTATTATAAAAGACGACTTTATATCTATTTTGTAAGATGCGACTTCAAAATTATCATTTGCACGTTTTGTTCAGCGTTCAAAGAAGATTTCGTTTCTCAAGGTAAATGTGTTGTAAAAGTAGAGATGAAGTAGTGCTCTCTGTCGGAGACCTGAAGAATTAATATTTTCTATAATGAGGCATTTCCTTTTTAACTATTACTTGGATAATTGGTTCGTGATTACTACTTACTTTATTCCTCACTAGACAGTAAGTAATAAGCAATAAAAATTAAAAATCATTTTACACAACTTGCAGATTTTAAATTTTGGTTTTTGTAAATAATCCTTAAAACGTTGTTTCAACTTAAAAAGAAACATTGTTACTAATAAATATGAAGATATCTTTGAGTTGCATTGTTGCAGATCGGGGTTGAATCAAAATTTAGTGGGCCAGCTGCCAAGTTTTGACTATATTTCGCTAAATTGTCGCCAAATGATGTTTCAACTTTGTGTTTCCTCTTTATTAAGTTTATATATGATTTCAAAGCATATTTTGAACCACAAATGTTTGAATTCTTGGAAAAGTGATACTTTGCTAGACTTGAAATGCAACTTGGGTTTTTAATATTATATTTAACGCTCTTTTGTGCAGATTTTAGAATTAAACATTGCTGATTTTTTTAAATTGGTAGAAATTAAACAAAATAAAAGCAAATGGTAGAATTCCAGTTCCGGGAGCCGGGAGCCATATTTTTGGCTCTATTTTTGTACAAGTGATCGCCAAATTGTCACCAAGTGATGTTTACAATTTGTGCTTCGTTTTGTAATAAGTTTATACCCAGTTTCAAAGCATATTTTAAACAAAAAAAAATTTGAAATTTTGTTAAGATGAATACAAAAAAAAAAAAAAAAAAAGAAAGAAAGAATAGAAAAAAATAGAGTAAGGTTTGCTAGAAAACTGGGTTCTAGAAATTGGCGACATCACTCACGCTTGGCGTGGCCACTGAACTTGGTTCGGCGGACAACCCGAACTTCGATACTGCCAAAGCAAACTATCGTCAAAACACTGTTGCTATTTAACTAAATTATTTTATAATTGTCAAATAACTATAAGCTGATAAAGTATTACAAAAGTGCTTTACTACAAATTACTTTTAGAAACTATTACCTTAAAATCGAAAAGAAAAGTCAGTGGTAAATGTTTTAAAGAAATTATTAGCTTAAATTTCCAAAGAAAATAAGTGGCTTAAATGGTTTTTCTTATCCAAAGAGTGCCGTAACAGTAATAACAACGCTTTTATTATTTAATCTATCACTTCTACAATCCCTGATCTATTGTAAATTAAAAAAATAATATAATACACTTTAAAATAATATATTTGAAAAATAATATAATTTACAAAATATTTTTGCTTTGTTTTGCATTAAATATAGACACAATTTTGAAACAAGAGCAATGGTTGGCAGAAAACTGGATACTAGAATTTGGCGGTTATCGTCCGCACTTGGCGAGCCACTAAAGTGTGATATGACCCATATCGGTATCGATTGATAGCCGGTATATTGAGAATTTACGTTACATTGAGTGCAGATTGTAGTTATATATTGTAAAAGTCCTAAATATAAAGTATTAACATTTTCGGATAATCGTTTTCGAGTTAAAGCTAGTAAATATAAGTTAGAATTAAAATTTTCGTATCAAAAAGTGTAGAATGCATTTAAAACAGCAGGAACACAACTAGATGTTTAATGACAGTCCTAAATACAAATTTCATCACTTTACGTCTAATTGTTTTTCAGCTGTCCTCCACAACGTTGATACACGCCATATTGAAAATTTTTATTATTTAGAGAGCTTGCAATCAAAAGATAATTAAATGTTAGAAAAGTTCTAAATACAAAATTTGAATAATCTACAGCTTATATATTTTAAGTTAGGCCTACACATCATTATATTATACGTTATATTAATTTTTTTCTCATATAGTTCTGATTCCTATAAAAAAAAGAGTTTACACAACTAGTTGTTGTCATACTCTTAAATTCAAGATTTCGACGGCTAATCATTTTTCACTCATACCCCACAAGTAATTACTCGCTATATTGAAACTTTCTATTGTATAGAGTACAGAATATATTTTAAGTTAGGCCCACACAGCGTTATATTATACGTTATATTAATTTTTTCTCATAGAGTTCTGATTCCTATAAAAAAAGAGTTTACGCAACTAGTTGTTGTCATACTCTTAAATTCAAGATTTCGAAGCCTAATCATTTTTTCACTCTTACCCCACAAGTAATTACTCGCTATATTGAAACTTTCTATTGTATAGAGTACAGAATATATTTTAAGTTAGGCCATTGTAGTTCATTGTATACAGTACAGAATGCAACGAAAAGCGGAATTACATAACTAGACATCATAATAGTTTTAACATTTTAAACCTAATAATGTATAAGTTATGCCAGTTATATGCTTATGTACGTACAAACTCAGAAAAAGACACTAGTCAAAACAAGTTGTAGGTTGTTGTTGTTGAAGGTCAAAAGAAATAATGTTTCCTTGTACATACAGACTTAAGATTGAAACATGGCAACATTCATTGATGCATGATATTGTAACTGCTGGACAAAGCCAGTGCGGGAGACTGACCGAGGGACCAGGGTGATGCCAGTGACCCCCCCCCTCTTTGACCCCATTGGACAAGAGGGATTGCTACATATGTCAGTGGTCTTTGGCCTTGGCAACAGCAGTTTTTGGATTTTGCTCGGCAGATTTGCAGGCCCCCTTCAGAGGAAAAGCAATTCAAAACGGAACGAACGGAGACCTTTAGATGAGGCAGGGAATGCTCAACCATTTTGTTCATCTGAAGATAGCGTCATCAGCGGGAGTTGCTCCAACATACTAGCAGTTCACGGCGTCTCCATATTGAGATTGAATATATTTTATTTGCGTCACCAGATTGTTGAAAAATAGATTTGTAAATAAATAAATTTTCAAAAATAGTTTTAAAAATATCTGTAAAAGGATAAGCCTTCCCGCATTTGTATCTGGTATCTTAATTCTATGTGTTATCTCAACAGGACTGGTATAAGTCACTGGTACGTAATAGATATGTACATTTTCCATGAATTTTGAAGACTAAACCTTTTCGTGATTACAATACTTCCTTTTTCTCCACACAAGAATAAAAATTGAGAAACGCAATTTTACTTAGAAGATCAAGATTCCCTGAAAGTCTTAAATTATAATCACTTTTATATAAAAATTTTCATATCGTTCTTATCATATCTTAAACTCAGAATGTGTTCCCTCCCCATAGTAATCTGTTGCCTGATTTCTCATTAATCCGTTGCCTGTGGCCTGTTCGGGTGTTACAGGATACTTTCGATAGAGATACTTTCCCTCGAAAGGTTACCCAGTTTCGCGCAATTTGATGCTATTTCTCGGATACTCTACAGGATTTGTAAAATTCAAAGGAATCTGAAGGACATGGAATTTGTGACATTTGATATAGATAGTAATATTGCAGTATCAGTTTATTATATTTATCCAGAAAATTACGTCATTTGATTTTTATTACTGTAATCCGAGCAAAAATTGCTATAATCCATTAACATTTCCCATATATGTAAAAGTATTGGAAATATTAGTTATTTCTTTTAAAATTTCGTCTTTTTTTCAAACATAATCTATTTCTAACATTTTGATGATAGTAACTAACGAAATTAAAGAGAAACAAATCCATTTATGGCACTGGTTTTTTTAAATATATTCCGTAGGCAAGGGTTTAGTATTAATGACACTTAAAAATGCTACTGGGCAAATTTATCATACTATATTAAGATTAGACTCCCTTCTATATACACTTTGAACCATAAAATATTGGTAATTTCAGCCATTCTTTTCAATGGTCACATGGCACGGTCCAATGGAACGGTGAATGGAACATGACTTTGCACTTTTTGCTAGAAGCACCTTCTATGTTTTAATCGATTATATATGACCATGGTGAAGATTTCCATTTCTACATTTGAGCGTGAAGTGTTTTTTAAGATGCAATAAGTAAAATCGATCAAAAGGTTTTAATTCAAACATGAGTTAAGGTACACTGAAAAGTTGTGAATAGTGATAGAAAAAAACTACAAAGTAAAATGCCATTTTCAAATGGAACAAAAACTAACATGGGAGTATTAAAAACCTATTGTTCTTATCCAAATTTAAAGCGTTGTATTATATTTATGCCCTTATTTTTTTACAATCGTTCCATTTTCTCTTTCTTCAGCATACGTTGACATCATAAATAAAAAGTTTTAAAATGCATTTTTCTTTCAGTGTAACTGTGTATTTTAAAGGCCTTAAGAGCATATCTGTTTACTTATTTTGATATTTTTATAGTGCATGCCATCCGCTTTCTACAAAATAACAAAGAATACCGTTACACAAGAAGAATTATTAATACTTTTAAAATCTGTTCTAAATATGTTTTTAAGGATTTATGGAGAGCTTTGGTTTCATATTTCACCGATTTTGTATTAAGAATGCGCGTAAGTACATTCTATCATAAGGAAATATGATAATATATAGCTGTCGTTCTAGCAAGGTGAAGGAATTTAAAAATTTATTAGCTACGTGCCTCGGACGAGAGTGTACTGTTTACTCTCGAATATTATGTTAACAACGGAATTTATGAATTTGAAGCATTTATTTTGCTTAGAATTTAGTAGGATTTTATGCAGAAATCTCTGGTTTAAAACATTTTTCGTGCATGTAAATCTCATTAAATGCATATGAGGAAGATAAACATTTTGGTGATAAGTTGTTAACATTGTTCACCAAATCTTCCAATCTATTTTAATAAATTAGTTAGAAAAATGGCTACTTGGAGGCTTAAAATATATTGTCAAACTGTTCCATCACGTGAAAAGTGGAATCGTTTACTTAAAGCAAAAATTTATCTCTTGCACGCTTTAAAATTCGGGTGTGCATTGACACGTTCTTATTTATTCCTTCAATGGTAATGCCATTTTTGTTAGTTGCTCCAATAGATTGTTTTAATGTTAGATTTTAGGAACTTGATCTACATTGGTGATATAAAATTTGAAATATGTTCTATTATTAATTCAGTACCTAATTTATTAATATGTAATTACAATAGTTTAGTGAATTACATTATTGAATACCAATTTTTCAAAGGGAGAATACCACGATGGAACTAATAGTTTTCGTTGCATATCATCAAACCTACTTTAATGAAATTCTCATTCTGAACTGTAAATTAAATTTTGTTACTCAGTCTGCTGTATAACAGTCTATCAAGAAAATAATTTGTCTATTTGAATAATTTTTAACACTAGGATAAATCTAACTTTTTATACTTTTATTTTGAGTCCACGAAATATATTTCATCACTTATTCTATATATAGCATTTCAGATTTAATTTTTAATTTCTATTTGAGAAGTAATTCTTAGTAGGTTTTTTTCTTTGCTAAAATTATGTGAATGATTACTTTACTGAAAAGCGATTGATAACAAATTACATAAGTTTTCTATTACTCAGAAAGTTTGAGTTTGAGGGAGGTTTCTAGCGATATGTTCTGATACATAAGTTACTTAATTAGGCTAAATTATGTATTAACCTTGGTTTATTTCTCTTACTTTCATCTTACCCATTAACTTTCATTTATTTATCTTACCTTCATTTGCTCATTAACCTTCAGTTATTTCTCTTACCTTCATTTTACTCATGAACTTCCTTACGTTGTTACAGGGCAGCATACATCTAAGGTGTCAATGTCATAAATGAACCATGGCTCATTTTTCATTGTTAATAAATTTTATTTCTAATTTATGAGTATTAACAATAGAATCACATACTAAGTTACCATTTTATATACTCTTATATTGCATTTGATATCATTATCATCGTTTTACAGACAAGTTTTTGCAATAATAGGAGTGGATTTAGTAAACTTTTCAGTACTTATGAAATTAAAAGTCTGTAATTCAATCATGCTCATCAGTAAATCACTCTAAACCTTAAAAAAGCCATTCAACTTAATAAATACGTTTTTTAACATTTACTAAATATATATTTTTTTACATTCATTTTATAGGAAAATAATTGCACTCATGTGTATTATTTGTTTACTTTTTAAAGTAAAATTGTACATCGGAGCCAAAATATGCGAATAATTTCCATTCAGTAATACGATTTTAGATTTTTAACTAATCATACATGTAAAACGATCAAATTTGAAAAAGATAGCGTCTATTTTTACACATACTTACTAAAATGGGAGGTTAGTCAAAGTAACTATTGACTGCTGAGAACTACACAGATCATTTTGCCACCTCTTGTACCCTTTTGTACACAAAAAGAAATATATGTAACAGAAAAGAAGAGAAGAAATACATTGTCAAAGAATAGTAATTAAAGAATATATTGAGAATTGCTGTGCTCAAATTTCAAACCATTAAATATCCCAACGTGTCAAAATAGATCAACTTATCTTTATATTTTTTTGGTATAAAAAACTACCGTTTCAAAAAAATTTACACGTTACTAAATATTTACTAGGCTACAAGAACAAATCCATAAAAACAGATGCTTGAAAAGTTCTCCATAATAAAAAAAATCTACAAAAATTAAAATTTTATGGACCCAAAATATCTGAAAGTCATAGTATAGCTTAAACATTATAGATAACAATGTAATATTAGCGTATAGCACCACACAATACGACATACAATGTCTACCAATAAGTATTTGGACACCTGTGATAGAAAAGAAAAACTAACTTTATTCAAAATCAATAGTTGGTAGAGCCTCCACGAGAGGCAATTACAGCGTGAACCACTAGCTGTAATACAAGTCTTTGTATTACAGCTAGCGGTATTGTCTTCCACTCGGCTTGAAGTAGACATATAAATTCCTTCACCGATTTTGGACGGGTAGTGAACCCTTTAATTCGCCGATCGAAATCGTCCCAGAGGTTCTCGATAGGGTTCAGGTCTATGCTCTGGGCAGGCCAGTCCATTCGATGAACTCCATTGGTACCATATCAACCCTTGGTTAACCTTGAAACATGACAACTGGCATTGTCGTCCTGAAAGTAACAAGGGTCCAACCCGTAAAACTGCCACAACGTAGGAAGCACATTGTCATAAAAAATAGTGCAGTAGGCATCGGCGTTGAACTTACCATGAATGGAGACCAAGGGTCCCAGTCCATACCAGGAGAAACACCTCCAGACCATAATTCTACCTCCGTCGAACTTGACTGTTGGCACAATGCATTCTGGCAGGAGATGTTCTCCAAACAGACGCTAGACCCAGAACCTGCCATTCGAAAGGTAAAGGGTGATCCTTGATTCGTTACTCCAAAGAACCCATTTCCACTGATCTACGGTCCAATTTCGATGTGATTTGCACCACATTAACCAATCAGAGCGGTTGGACTTTCTGATCAAAGGCTTATGGGCAGCAGCATGACCATGAAAAGCAAGCATATGTGCTTCCATAAGGATGGTATTCATTGAAACAATATTCCCGGATGCCTGTTAAAACTTCTTGCGAATGAGACCATCGGTTGGATGTGGTTCTTCCGAATTTCTCTGGACAGCACTCGTTGGTCTCTTTATCTCAGTTTTGTTGGTTTGCCGACTCGGAGCACATTCCGACAATCCCCGCTCACTTTCTACTTCTTAATCACTGTCGATTTTGGGTACTTCAGATCGCTAGATAAGGATCGGCCACATTTGTGATACCCGATAATTATCTCTTTCTCGAAATCAAAGAGCTCCGAAATGCGCGGCATCTTGCATGCAACTAATGCCGATGTTGTTTCCTACACGATGTATATCGGCGGAGGCCAGGACGTACCTCAGGACCGCAGATATCGTCATTTGCATAGGTGTCCAAATACTTATTGGAAGACAGTGTATAAAAGACTTAACTAGGATTTTTCGAAAGGTTTGTTGAGGTTGCTAGGTAGGTAGGTTGATTTGCTGAGCAGTTTCTACTCTCAGTCAGCGTAGTCCAGATGTTTGTAACAGATCAAAGAGCTATAGAGGGCGAGGAAAAATGCTAACAAACACTCGGCCAAACCGTGGCCAGGAGGATCAAGCAACGTTACATAGTATTTATCAAAATTCGATAGAAATGGTTATATTGGTCAGAAATGATTACAAACTAAAGTGAGCAGCACATGAAAATGGCAAGAGAGTAAAACCAAGGATTTCAACAAAAACACAAAATCTAATATAAAACAACAAAACGTACAATCAGAATTATATACTAAACATTTCACAAGTATGAAATACTTCCACTTGAAAAATAACATCTGCACAATATACCGTTAAAAAAGAAAAGAAAAGATTAAAAAATCAGTATTTCCTTTTATCACAAAAGACATTTACAACTCTTGAAAAGAACATTAACCAAACTGGTAATTTTGTTCAATATTTTATACATCATACCTTGCAAAAGATGATTCCAAAAGCATTTACTTCTGTAAGACTATCATAAGATTACACACCAAAAGTACCTTAAGTACTAAAAGTTGTTATATAAAAAGTTGATTTGGTACTGTTTTGCTACATGAAGGATAAGAATATTGGGGACTACGGCTTTCAGCCGAATCCGGCAACAAACATCCATGCCAGAAATCCAAGAACACCGGAACTGAAGAAAAGTTTTCTAAGAGTTTGAAATAAATTATCTGAATATTCTTAAAACTTACTTGCTTATGAAAATATTACTACATGTTTGGAAACTTCTAAACTAATTAGTAATACATTATTTATAATTTTATGTAGAGTTATTAATAAGCCAAAAGAATATGGAAAAATGCTCTTTGATGAAATATTTATCTAAACTTAAAATAGTAAAAAAATACATTTATATGAGATCTAATTCTATTTTAATCAACAGAAAACGTGAATTGAATGGAAAACCTTTATATTTTTTACACCTATTTTGACATTCGTTAACTTTGGTAGCTCAGATTTTCATCGATCTCATAACAGGTGGGAAGGTTAGTTCGGGACTCAAGCCAGACAAAGATCCTACGTGTTTATTAATAATGGCTGGGGCATGTAAATTAGGGTTGTGATCCTAATGTGCTTCAACTTCAAACTATACCTCTGGCGTAGCGAACCAAGCCTGGAGGTCTTTTCCTTGGTTGCTATCACTAAATCACTAGGCAATGTTACTCGCGTTTAAAGCATTTTTTAAGTTACAAGGGTTTGTAGTGCCCCATTTTTATACTGTGTTTTTATTTTAAACCGATAATTCAAAGTTTTCTACAAGTGGTAAAAAATTTGCATCCTCAAACTCGCATGTGCCAGTAGCTGGCCACTATATAAACCACAGACACGTGACGAATCAGTATCGTGTCTGGTCTCTACTCTCTTAGAGGATAGACGTACGACGATTACTGTGATGTATTCTCATTTTGTTAAAGTATTATTTAATCGCTTTAATTTTTTAAATAAATTATTTGGTTTTATAACTTTTGGATTTTTATTGTATACGTACATTTTGAGGAGTGTTTAAATTTTGCATACTATTACAATAACAGGAACCCTTATATGTTAATCGAGTGGTGTAAATGAATAACAGTTTTTCTGCCGTGTTTGTATAAAGATATCTGCATATATTGCCAGTTGCATAGGAAAAAAACTTATATTTTTACATGTGTTTCATTCAATCACGTGGATAACTTAAGGCAGTTTTAAAATTCAGTTTAATCATATACGAATCTAGAGTTCTCTGTGTTACGTTCAACATGTTGGCACGTACAGCAGTAGCATTAGTAGCCTTGCGTAGCTAAAAGGTAAAACGTATAACATCAAATTTAACTAAACGTACAGTAATACTAAGCAATAGATGTTCTAAGAGAAATAGTTGAAGAATCTTTTGAGGAAATGAGTCACTTTACTTGGAAAAGATTAAATGTTATTTAGTCTTTTATACAATGTACCATTCGTTCATCTACGTGTGTGTCTATGTTAATGTGATTGATTTTTTTCCCAGTATAATAATAGGGAAGAAAAATATTGTCTACAATATGATCCTACAAAGTGAAAAATATTGAATGAAATAAAATGGGATGAAGGTTTAAAAAAATCTAATAAAAGAATCAATGTCAATAAATGAAAACAAAAAATAATTCTTAAAGTTTTTATTGTTGAAAGTGACGAAAGATGAAAACTTTTTAAAACATTGGCTGGTCAGATTAATTTGGTGTTCTTCTAAAGTAGAATTTTCAACATTTCTTTTTGTGTTATTTTATCGAATCCTTCTTACGGGAAGCCGATGATTTGCTAATACCAGTTACAAATTTTGCAAGAAATAGTTTATACAATAACTCTACAATGCTAGCTTGTTTTTATCGAACGTTATTATTAGTGTTACATATACAGGAGTACTTCATAAAAAAAGTATTATGTAGAAAATAAAAAGCTAGCAACACATATGCTTTCTCTTTATAAATGGATTTACTTCACAATAAGTTTTAGCATAATATTTAACAGCTTTAGCTTAATTAAGATTTTAACAGCTTATTATTTTAATACAAAAACGTCTGCAGTACGTATGAATAGAATTTCAAAGTCAAACATCAATATCTGAGAAACCTTAAAAATTTAAGCTACAACATGCTATATTTAATGTAGTGTCGTAAATTTTTACAGAAATCCTATTTGTCTAAAAAAAACTGCTTTTGATGCATAGTGCATATTTTATAATTTTATAATTTTGTTAAGAACCGCGGTAGCTCAGTCGGTAAAGGCAACGATCTCGTAACTCAGAGGTTGCGCGTATGGAACCCGAGCTGGCCTAAAATCCGCCGTGCTCATTAAAGGTGTCTGGGGCACGTAAAATATGTTAATGGTCACAATGTTCTCCAAGTTCTCAATCAATATCTCTGTGGGCGGCAGGACAATTATGTGGGTCGTCTTCTTGGTCCCTGCTTCAGAATTGCGATACCCACTTGAGCATAAGTCGTACTTTCACCCTTGTGGTTCTCGTTATAAACGAAAGTCGCAACCTTTTGACTTAAAACAAGTAGCCTCCTACACAGTCATGCTTGGTTTCACCAAGTGGCACAAGCGGTTAAATGAGTAAAGTTTGAGGAAAATCCACATATCATACAATCCAAACTTCAACGGATTACTCTGATCAAGGAACACACATTAAATGATTAGACAATGCTTTTAAAATTCAATATTCAAATCTTAACTTCGTGTGTGAAACTACATTGCTAATCAAATTACTTTAAATTCTATAACTTTTAACTTAACTGTGAAACAATAGAACAGAAATATAATGTTTGTAATAACAGCGTAAAATTTGTTTAATAAATTTTCCCTTGACAGTCAAAACAAATGAGATAACGAAATGGAATAATAGCAAAAATATTTATTTTAGTTCTTCAGGCAACGTATAAATATGAAGTTTTATCATAACAATTATTTGGGTGTAGAATAGATTAATGATATTCATTTAATAGCGTTACTGAATTCAGGTCTTCACTCTAAAATAAATTTTCCCTGGGGATTGCATGATACCGTTGCAAATATGTCTTGACAAGTAAATTCGCAGTAATTAGAGAGAGAAGTGATTAATATCAGACATATAATTTACATTCTTTGGTTAAGGGAATAGTTTATTTATTAACTTTGAATATTTGAGGATTATTTATATTTGGTTGAAAATACAAGCATACTGCTATAGTAACTGTATACAAATAATTAAACATTTATAAAAATATACCCCTTTTAAATAGTTCTCAGGTTTTAGAATTATATTTTTTTAGCTGGAAAGCTGCAGAAATTTTTCTAACACTGAAGCGTAATTGTTTTGGCTCTGATTAATGGACATATAATCCATATGGAATGGTTATAATTTTGTGGTAGATATGATAGGTTTACTGATAATGAAGATACATCAGGTAGCATAATAATTAGGCAAAATAAATGAGAGAAAGTTGTTTAATAACTTTATTTAACTGACAGCTCTTGCCAAAATTGTTCAGAATAGTCGCCATGATTTTTTCAACATACAATAAGGAATTCAAATAAACATTTGTGTTATTATGGATGTCATTTCTATTTTGAGTCATTTTGATTCGTTTATACTTGTCAGATTTTTCTTAAAAACAAAATTTTTCATACCCCTACCGATAAAAAAAAATAGGACATTTGACGACCCTGAGGAATACAAAGGACGCTATCTTTTCATCGAAAATTTCATGTAAAATATCCGTGCTTAGGTTAACCATGTTGAGAGAAGTACTGTTGTAATTGTAACAATAAGTTACATTCGGTTCAGCTCTTTCGGTTCAGGTTTTTACCTTTTCCCGTAAGTCATCATCAAAGACATACCCGAACAGGACCGGTTTGAACTAGAAAGAAACTTCAGACTGAACCGAATGTAACTTATTGTTACAGTAATCAAAAGTAATAAAATTGCTTTTTGCTTTATAAAAAATCTATATCTTTTTGAATGGAATCTAAGTATACTCTTAAGTTTCCAGTGAAATGAGTTATCCATTAAAATAAGAAATGATTTGGATTTCATAAAATAAACAGATTTTATAAGCAACTACTTGTATATACTTCTCAAATTATGGAAAAACCTAGTCGGGGCTTTTGTATGTTATGTGGATATAATGAAAAGAAAGGAGGCTCCCATTTGACACAAAAATCCGAGACATTGAAAAAGAAATAATTTAAATTGGGATTTGCAACTTTTCTGCATTTTTGATAACCCCTTTAAAAATCAAGATAAATTATAATTTTATATCTTCCTATCACGTTTTGGAATCCCAGTAAGAAGAAAACCATATTTGTTCCACAGTCAGAGAAAGGTATTTTGAGGCATATGTAAGACTCGAATCTCGACTAAGATTGCTATCTGCAACACCATTTTATAACTTTATTCAACTAAAAAAGTAACAACTAAATAAACTTAATGAATATCTTGTTACATTAATTAAAACACAAGGAATATATAAAAATTGCATTATCCATTAAAAGTAATCTTTCCATATAAATATAACTACTACCTTAAATTTGAAATTCATAAATCATTATCTCATAATTTCGGTGTGCTTAGTATAGAAAAAAATGTTTGCTGAATATGTTTAAATTCTTTCAACGTAGGAACACAATAGGCTATCCGGTTAACACTAAACAAATCAACACTTTATACATATCTATTTCTACCATACTCCGACTTTATGTTTCCTGATTGAATGTATGAAATACGGATATTGGGAAGGAAATAAACAAGTAAAGTTTATTATAATTAAACAAAATTGAATATTGTAAATTTTTATGTATTATAATCACTAAGCATAAGAACTTTTAATTCATTATCCATTGCACTTTTATATATATACATCACCGTTAATTTGACCGGTCATGGTATGTTTAGTATTGCTCAATACGGAAAATCTTTTAGCTTCTCCATGAGTTTGACTTTCAGCCAATGAAGAAGAGCAACAAAATGGTTGGTTTTCGACAGCTAATGTCAGCAAAGCATCCCTTATTTGCATTCTTGCTTTCACGTTTAACACGAATGTGAGCTTGCTACTCATATACCACAGATGCATCCTTTTTCTGTATTTGTAAATCACGTTCTGTATTTTTATATCACTCTTTGTCTGGACTATTTATTTATGTCTGTCTTACAAGCAAGTTTTTATAACTGTAACAAATTAAAAATTATCTGTAGCATGAAATAAAAATGCTCTATTTCAATCCTTCATCTTAGAGAAACACTGTAAATCTTCAAATATGATACAACGTAAGACATATTTTCTTGTTATTTATTTTTTTAGATACATTTATTTTTACTTTTCTCAGATAGAAAAAAATTTCACTGGTGCCTATTATTCATCTTAAGTAGGTATGGTGTGAACTGGGTCTGAAATTCATAAAGTGCTATCTCATAATTTCGTTATAAGTGCTTAATTAAATACATAAAATGTTATCTTATAATTTCGGTGTAAGTGCGTAGAACAAAAAAAAAATGTGTTTGTTAAATATTTTTATTTTTATTTTTTTTTTTGACGTAGGAAGACAATAAATAGTCTATTCGGTTAATACTAAACATACCAACACTTTATACATACCTATTTCTACCATATCAGGACTTTATGTTTCTGATTGAATGTATGGAATAAGGATATCGGAAAAGAAATAAACAAATAAACTTTACTATGACTAAACAAAATAGCATATCAATTTTTATCTATTATAAAAACAAAACAAAAGAATTTTTAATTCATTATCCATTTTATTTTTTACATATACATTACCGGATTATTTGACTGGTTATGGTAAGTTTAGTATTATTCAATACGGAAGATCGTTTAGCTTCTCCCCGAGTTTGAATTTCGGCCAATTCGAAAGAGCAACAAAATGGTTGATTTTCGACCTCTAATGTCAGGAAAGCATCCCTTATTTGGCATTCTTGGTTTCAAGTGTAACACGAATGTGATTTTGCTACTCATATACCACAGAAGCATCCTTTTTCTGTATTTGTAAATCACCTTCTGCATTTTTATATCACTCTTTGTCTCAACTATTCATTTATGTCTGTCTTACAATAACTGTAAGAAATAACAAATTAAAAACTATCTGTAGCATGAAATAAAAATGCTCTATTTCAATTATACCTTAGAAAGAAATTGTAAATCTTCAAATAAGATACAACGTAATGTTATTTTTTTTTTATATTTATTTTTACATTTCTCAGAAGTTTAGTATTATTCAATACGGAAGATCGTTTACCTTCTCCCCGAGTTCGACTTTCAGCCAATTCGAAAGAGCAACAAAATGGTTGATTTTCGACCACTAATGTCAGGAAAGCATCCCTCATTTGGCTATTCTCATTTGGCATTCTTGCTTTCACGTTTAACACGAATGTGAGCTTGCTACTCATATACCACAGATGCATCCTTTTTCTGTGTTTGTAAATTCTCTTCTATATTTTTATATCACTCTTTGTCTGGACTATTTCTTTATGTCTCTCTTACAAGCAAGTTTTAATAACTGTAAGAAATAACAAATTAAAAACTATCTGAAGCATGAAATAAAAATGTTCTACTTCAATCCTTCATCTAGGAGAAACAATGTAAATCTTCAAATATGATACAACGTAAGGCATATTTTCTTGTTATTTATCTTTTTAGATACATTTATTTTTGCATTTCTCAGATAGAAAAAAAATTTCACTGGTGCCTATTATTCGTCTTAAGTAGGTATGGTGTGAACTTGGGAGGCAAAGCAAGCAAAAATATTTGAAAAGCTCTGGGTTCTCATGGGTAAATGATGGAGTATCTCTAAATACCTGTATTAAGAAAAAACTTCTATTCAGTCCTACGGTGTTCGGATTTTTTTTTATCCATAACAAATTTAACTTTAAAACATTTTTTTTTATATTTTACAAAATATCTTATGACTGTTTCCATAGCCATAGTAAATTTTATTCAATCTATGTTTTTTACAGTAGTTTTTTTTTAAAGTGACATTTTTAACATAACGCTAGCCTGAAAAATTAAATGTTTAATATTATTATTTATCGGTTGATTATTATTAATAATATTAATTATATCATTAGTTTTCAGGTCAATTTTGACTCGTGTGAAATATTCAATACTTAAAAAGATGAGTCCATCGGTTTTCAATGTATTATTAAATTAGTATTGAAAATGACAATATATTTCTGTCCTTCTTCCTTTTAATTACATATGATTTTTTGTTATTTTTTTAGATACATTTATTTCTACATTTCTCAGATAGAAAAATGTAGTAAACGTTTTTTTGTGGGAGGGGGGAAGTCAGATTCTTAGCAGTTCCTAGTTTCTGTTATCATAATTTGGTTGCCGCATGGATAAGTGTATGTATTTTACAAAACTGATTTTTTAAAAATATTTTTGAATATTGAAACGCCCACAATTGTTTTCTTGGGTTATTTGATATATGTCTCTAATATGTAATGTTACTTTTTAAAGTCGGAGAAAATAGCGCACAAGTGTGATTCACTGTTTTCTTTCAAATAGATGTAATAATAAATAATCTGAGAAACATGTCAGATGTTGTATGGTATTTAAATGTTTACAGTAATTTCGTGAGATGAAATGTCAAATTGCTCCATTTTTATTATATCCCCTATGTAATAATAGCCTAAGTTATCTGTCCGTCTGTCCTCGAATTTATGAAGAGGTTGGACCTGGAATGGATAGAGCATTCATATTGGATTATTGATGAGTTAGTGTTAGAAAAATTCAAAGCGAGTAAAGTTTATCTTCTCCTAACTATCGATCCGATTCTAAAATAAATTAGTATAAATATGCTTCATATCACAGCTAAAAATACTGTCATCTTTGAAAAGTCCTAAATCCACCCCTTTCCCCCTTTTCGAGCGTTTAATCCATTATTTCAAGCCCTATTTTCCCCGGTTAAGAGCAGGCGATTAAAGTTATCAATTTATCACAGAATAAATAGGTAAATATAACTTTTTTTAGCATTATGACGTCAATCCATTAACCATCTCTTTTAATCATTTATTACTTTAAATTATTTAAATACCGTCTGCATTATTTTCATGCGTTTTATCACTAAACTTACATGTTACGTTAATAATTTTCTTTCCTATTTGGCCTGATCGTTGGTACCAGAATTCGTGGATTTGAATCCCACTATGGCATGGATGTTCGTAGTTGTTCGGAATCGACTTCAAGCTGTAGGTCCCTGTCTCATTAACCCTCGTATTGCAAAACAGTAGACCTTAGCGCTCCAAACCAAACCAATTTTATTTTATTTTTGGCTTAAATAACAGATTTGGTAGATACGTGATAATTTTAAATTTAATCATCTATTGTTTTTTGTTGCAAGATAATTCTCAGCCAAAAAAACAAACCATTTATTTACCAACTCATAGGGTACTTTACAATACTGGAAAACTAGAAATTTTGCTGATTCCGTCATAGGCTCTTAAGTACAGAATAGTTTACTAAATTCACAATCCATTTTGGTTATAAAAACTAGCTTGAAATACAAAAAATGTATATAAAATGTCAATTAAATAAATAATTACAACACTAATATTTATAAAATAGAATATATTTTCAGTAATAATAAAAATACAATAAAAAATACCTGAGCCATTTTCGACCTGAACTATTTAAGTGTAGTCTGCATTGTGACAACGTAATATGGTGAAGTTCTTTCCATACAATGAACTATTTATAGGAAGGAAAGATTCATATTAAAACTTTTCATTTTATCTGAAATATTTTTACAAGAATGGATTTTTACTCAATTTTTGTGAAAGACAGATTGCGCTCTACAGAAAAAAAATTGTCATAACAACTGCAAGTTATTTATTATACTCCAAATCGAACAACTGGTTATTTCCACTACGTTTTTATCTAACTGTATAAAAAAACATTTCCTGAAAGATTTCGTCGAAATGTCTTATTTTTGTTCAACATCCTGTTAGAGGGAAGAAACATCCAAGTTTTAAGAGAAATTCCCTGACTCTTTTAAGTACATATTGTCTCAAACATAATGGAAAATTGATGAAATGTCTTTTTAGTGGAAGTACGCCGGTGAAAGGGTTTCGAGGAAAAAATGTAGTGCTTTGATGAAACTTTACCGTTTTTTTTCTTCTTTCTAAAGTCATTGTCACACAGCGTCGCTAAGGTTATTTTTGTTAGGTCGTGTCTAGTCCATTTCTTTAATATTTCAGATTCAATTTCGGCATTTTTTTTGTGAATGTAATTTAGATAATAAAGTGATTTACTGTCAATGCGGGATCAGGTTACGTCATCTGAGAAATATAAGCTTTATTTAAATTCTTGAAGAGTATCAGTGCTACAATATACAGTTTTAAAGTAGTGAAATCTGCTTAAAAAGGAAATATTGTTAGAGTAGATGTAATCTTGGAAAAGATAAACTTGAGATTATTTTATTTCTTAGACAGCGAATTATATAAAATTCTAATGCCTCATTTTGTTACGTAATTTATTATGTATACTTTTGCAATAAAGATTTTGTCTTTCAGTTTTTGATAAATATATGTTAAGAGATACTATTATAGAGATGCGTATAATAGAGATACGTATAATAATCTTAGACAGCGAATTATATAAAATTCTAATGCCTCATTTTGTTACGTAATTTATTATGTATACTTTTGCAATAAAGATTTTGTCTTTCAGTTTTTGATAAATATATGTTAAGAGATACTATTATAGAGATACTATAATCTTAGCCAATTATATAAAATTCTAATCCCTCATTTTGTTACATAATTTATTACGTATACGTTTTTAATAAAGATTTTGTCTTTCAGTTTTTGATAAATATATGTTAGGATATACTATTATAGAGATACTATTATCTTAGATAACGAATTGTATCAAATTTTAATGCCTCATTTTGTTACATAATTTATTACGTATACTTTTGCAATAACGATTTTGTCTTTCAGTTTTTGATAAATGTATGTTAATATATACTATTATAGAGATACTATCATCTTAGATAACGAATTGTATAAAATTTTAATGCCTCATTTTGTTACATAATTTATTACGTATACTTTTGCAATAACGATTTTGTCTTTCAGTTTTTGATAAATGTATGTTAATATATACTATTATAGAGATACTATCATCTTAGATAACGAATTGTATAAAATTTTAATGCCTCATTTTGTTACAGAATTTATTACGTATACTTTTGCAATAAAGATTTAGTCTTTCAGTTTTTGATAAATATATGTTAAGAGATACTATTATCGAGGGGGCTGTAGTAGTATGAGAACAACTTAGAAAAAAATCTGAAAAGCCTCATTTCTTTTCTTAAATTTTCTTAAACATAAGGATGTTACATAAATGGAGTTTAACCGTAGAACGTTAGCCTTACGTCTAGATGATATTTTGTAATAAACGTTTTAAAATTTACGAATAACTTCCAATAAAACATTTTTTAAATAAAAGCTATGTATTATTTAAATTTTAAAATTTAACAAAAGTTGTTTTACTGACGTAACAATGGTAACAATATTATACAAAAGCCGTAGAACAATCTAGGGTTGAGTAAATTATGTGATGTAGTTTAGGTAAGGTATCATATCGAATTTATATAATCAGTTGTAAAATTCATACTATATTTATAATTTTAGTTTGAAAGTTTATAATTTCAGATTACGATTAAAATTACTATCACATATAAATAAAAGTTATCAATTTATTTATTGCAAGAAAATCAATTACGAATTAATTAAATCTTGGAATTTTGATATCATGTGTCTTAGTGCTCACACTGACTGATACATAAACTCATACATAAAGAAATTAATTAACAAAAAAAAAATAATTTACTAATTCATACAGCTCTGAAATTATAACATCCTGCATTTTAAGGCTCATATCCATACTGACAGATTAATACATACACCCACACAAGTATAATTCACAAGAAAAAGTATTTACGGATTCAAGCAGATCTGAAATCTTGACATCTATGAAAACATCAAAGATTACAATATGTTTACGTATATGAAAGTTAGAAAAATTTATGCTGAACTTATAGCAATAAATTCAAAGCCAAGGTAAATAAGACACATGCAAAAAAAGATCGAAAGAAAACAGCTGTTTTGAAGAGTTATATGAGCTGGTTTATGAATTCGATGCCTGAAAAAGGAGACTGAGCTAGGCGAAAGAAAAACATCAGCTTATATAAGCCATAAGCCTAATCAGTTTTGCAGGAGAAGGATAACACGCATTAAGGTTGAAAAATTGGCGTGGAAAAGTGAAAATAAATTGAGAGGACACAGTGGAAGAATACGTCTCATAAGTCTGCTTCCAAAGAATTCAACACTTTGATAATGCAGCTCTCTCAAAGCTGAGAAACAGCTGTCTGTGTCAATAACATTCTATTTGGGACGTACTTGTTGGAACTGCCTTTATTTCAATATTCTTGCACAAAGGTTTTACTTTCTTCTTTAGGTTCAACTGTTTATTTAAACATGTAAACAGCTTTGAAAGTAAAAAGGTTATTTTAAACGGACGAGTTATAGTTAAAAAAGGTACAAATGCATTTTGAAGCCCTGTTTTTTTTGTCGCCAAATTTGGCGATTTTATGGGGCGATAAGTGGGTTGATGTGTTTGCTCTGAATTTGGTAGTGGGGTATGGCAGCTTTAATGTATTCTTGCACCCCATTGGTGCACTTGATTTCTGACGTCAGTACCCCAAACTATTAGAGAAATTTGCATCCTAGCTGTTTTTTTGGTTTACAGTCACCTAGGTCAGATTGTATTTTTTTTTTTTTGTTCTTATCATTTTCTGGGGTTTAGTTAATTTAATTATGACGGGTGAAGTTATTTCAGTTCTTACTATTTTTTAAATTGTTAAAAAGTATCAGGATATTCTAAATCAAACAAGATGCTTTGGTTTGGAACATTTTTGTTTTATTCTTATTTTCTGATATTTAGTAATTTAATTATGGCGGGTGTAGTTATTTCGGTTTTTACTATTTTTGAAATTGTTAAAAAATATCAGGATATTTTAAGGTGTGAGGTGGGTTTTGCATTTCATTTTAAACTCCAAGTGAGTGAGAACAACAGTATTCCAAATCTGATTTTTTTTTCTTTTTTTTTTTTTATTTGGTGAAAATTTATTTCAAAGTTTTTTTAAGATCGGCAGGAGTCTTGAAGCATGTTTGTGGAGCTACCCTTTCCAATTTTCATATGTTATTAAATTTATTTTGTATTTCTTTTATTACAGTGGGGGGGAGTGAGGGGGTTGAAGAGGGAACCCCCCTCACATGTTAGATTTTTTATAATATTAGTGCTTATTAAAATGCTATATATTGTGTTTATTCTGTTGATATATATCATAAATATTACTAATCTGTTTCAAATTTGCCATGTGACCGGCGGCAAGTTTTGTCTACTTGGCGATTTTTCAAAACACGATTTTTTTCTCTTGGTCGCAAAAAAAAAAAAAAAAAAAATAGCGGACGGGACTGGCTTTTATGCATCTGTTCCAACATGAATCTTGAATTTTGGTTTTAAGTCAAGGGTTGACTTAAGAATTGGGTACCCCCTGATAGGCGCAAAATCTGGTAGCGATAAAGCGCCAAATCTGGTTACCCAGACTGCTTTCTCCTCTCCTCGCCGTGATATTTTTACACTTATGTACATTTTAGAACCCGCTCTTTTTATGTAACCCTTTCGTTACATTTCAATGCGCCTAATTTCTATTGGTTCTTTGTTTAAATGCGCCTAATTTCTATTGGTTAAGCGGTTAACGACACTTTTAACGCAATATTCAAACTCGTTATACCAACACCTCTTTAGGAGGTATTGGTTATACTCGTTTTCTGCCATTTTCGCCTAAGGATATTGTTTGATGCACTTCTGTTTGGTTTTTGTGTGTGTGAATGAGGGGCTTATCAATAATAAATATGAATGTTCGGTGTGTAAGAATGATATGAATCTGGTCTAACATAAAGATCGACCCGATGGAAGTGCATCCAACGCCTAAAAAGTAAGTGCTTATGTTTTTAAATTTCAAGTGATATTTCATGTTATTTTAATTGTAAACTTTTTCGTGTGGAATGAAGGAAGGTTTTTATGTGTTTTTTGAACGGTTGCGGATTTAAGCAATATTTTTTTAGATGCAGTTAGTGTATATGTATTTTATTTTTCATATGTATATAAAAAATATTACATTTTTAATAAATTTTTACACTATTTGTAATAACATTTACGGGGGGTCAAGGGGGCAGAGTCCCCCTTGGTTAAAGAAGTTTTTGATAACTTAAAAATTTATTTAAAAAATTAGAAAGTACTAACCTTTTAATGTTCTTTGAAAATTAAAAGTAAATCTCTTCGAATGTTTTATTTATTTTTTATTTCTGGTTTATCTTTTAAAATGAAATTTTTAATTACTTTGTGTGTTTAAAATAAGAAAACATTTTAAGAATATTAAAAAATAATAATAATAAAAAATTAACTTATTACATTTTTAATAAATTTTTATATTAATAACATTTACGTTGGGTCAAGGGGGCAGAGCCCCCCTTGGTTAAAAAACTTGATAAATCAAAAATTTATTTTAAAAATTAAAAAGTACTAACCTTTTAATATTGTTTGAAAATTAAAAAAAATCTTTGCGTATGTTTTATTTTTTTATTTCTAATTAATCTATTTTTAATTGTTTTGTGTGCTTAAAATCAGGAAATATTTTAAGAATATTAAAAAACGAAAATAATCAATTTTTAATGGTTTAAAATTAACAACCAATTAATATTAAAAAAATAACATGAATAAACTAAATTTGTATTAATATAAATACCATTTTACGCAATTTTCAATATTTTTGCCATTAATTGCAAAATTAGTATATTATTTCACAATAAAATAAATCAGTTAATTTAGTCACGCCGAAAATCCGCTGCCGTTCAAAACGTCAGCCTTCCGGTAACTCCGCGCGAAGGAGTTGGCGCGATTGGCGCCGTTAAAAAATCGCCAAAAATACCAGGGGGTACCCAATTCTTAAGTAGTCCTTCTTAAGTAAGTCAATTGATTAATTGAAATGTTCAGCAGTAATGATAATCAACAATTGAATCAGGTAATTGCTTACCTTCTTTTTATCCTTGTGATTTGCTATGAAGTATCTATAGAAACCGAAATTATGGATGAAAACAGAAGTCTATTGTCGAACACACCTTTCTTTTAATTATGCAACAATTCACAGTACACAAAATGAATTAAGAATTATGTTAGGTTTTAAATACATGTTTTTCAGATGAAAATGAATAAAATATAGATTAAATGAATAGAATTAAACACACACTGAATACCAAACTAACTGCCATCTTTTTCTGGCCTTGAATACTACAAACTAAACAAAAAAGAAATAAAATAAAATAAGAGCCGTTTTAGGGTGATGCTATCTGTTGAAATACAAACAATTAGAACAGAAACCACAGACAATAAAGAATAAAAGTGAAACAACTATTATGAATTATTTAAAAATTTAAATTAAAATAGTAAGTCCTTTATGAAGACTGAACAGTATATATATTCTAATTATTTAATTAAATTAAAAGTAGGTTTAGATGTTTATATATGTCCCTTTTTCTATAAATCACTGATATTCAACAAAATTTAAGATTTTGATGGATCTGATTTGAAGCACTAAAGTCAATATTTTGCTACAGGAGGGTTAATTAGGGTGGAAACTACTGCTTATAGCGGATTATAAAAGGACGTGAACACTCATGCTAACAGTGGAATCCAAATACAAGTACTCTGATACCGAAACTCAAAGGCATTTCAATTTGACCACTGTCTAAGATTTGAATTGAAATTAATTACTAGAAATAGAAAGTAATTCTAGATTAGTTATTAAAAAAACGTTGTGCCATCGCATCTAGATTCCATATCGAGGATGTAAATAAAAAAAAATGACAGACAGAAAAAAAAACAAATATTTTATTCAAATGAATTTTTCTTTAAAGCTTTTATGTTTAATTCACAAATTGAGTTAATTACAAATAATGGAGTAAAATACTGAAATATGACTCATTGGTAAATATGTTTCTAATTGAAATGATTTTACACTATTTCACTAAGATAATTGTCTATTTTATGCTTAAAACTTTTCTCTAATCATACAATCTATTTCAGTGCGAATACACAAAAAATTATGTGATTATCTTAAAAGGCAAAAATGTAAAGCGTGGGACTTCTACATTAAGAGGAAAGTTTGTGGGTTTGGGAGTAATATGAATATTTTGATGCTCTAAAAGCCAATTATGAGAAAACCGTACGCATTTAACTAAGTTCTGAACGAATATTACACAATGAGATACTGCTTTTTAGGCATTAACCTGCTTTGCAAAAGGAAAAAATCCTATCTAGAATTGAAAGCGAAATAATTTTCCGGGATAGAAACTTGTCTTGATGAAGTTACTGAATTCCAGACAATATTAATTAAGGGTCATTCCATACAAATGTAATCCTCAGATGCTAAAAATAAAGTTCACATAACCTGTAATAGTAAACTTTTTTTTAACTTAATGTACAGAATTCTTTAATATAATCTATATTACCCTATGTGATGATAAAATAAAAGAATATTAAAATTAAATGTAGGAAATAAATTAATATATGGTTAAGTATCTTATACATATTTACCTTTCAAAATTTACCTTGAAGGGGCAAAAATTGTACATCGAATACGTAAGGCAACTCGTGTAACAAGCTTTATAAGCCCGAGTGACAAAACACGCATTCTGTATGCTAGCACAGTTTGTCAAATTTTCTCATGTTTTTTCAGCTATTGATTAAATTCACATTTTAACAGTAAAAATGATTAACTACCAACGTTTAGACAATGGATTGAGGTAGCGGGTTGTGGAGAAGCAGGACAGCTAGAAACACGACAGTCCTTAATACAGATTTGTAGAGAGTTCAATTTAACGCTCAGCTTCGTGTGCAAAGCATAGAGACAGTTATAAGATACAGGATCCATCTAGAGAAAGACTGGGAAAGGTCATTCAAGACCACGATGGTGAGAAAAGATCGCCATTTGTCCAATATAGCGAAGCGAAACGGGAGGTGCTACAGCTTCTCAGCTTTTTCGAGACTTGTATGCGACTACGGGAAACCGAGTTTCTAGCCTGAATATTTCCAAAAGACTTCACAAAAGAAAATTATTTGCAACAAGACCTGCTATTTGAGTCCCGCTCACTTGTGTGAACAGGAGAGTCCGTTTAACAAGGTGCAGAGAAAATAGACTTTAAAATATGGATCAATTGGCTACTGTTCTATTTCTCTGTTGAGTCGAACCATGCATCATGCTCAGCCTAACCATGCATAATACGGGACCATGCCTCCTATTAATCTACTTTTTTTGTTCTATTCTACAACAGCTGTTTCATACCTTCGAATTCCAATTAGTGTTTCTCTTGATGATGCGTGAGTATTATAAGTATTGAATGGTTATTTGTTTTGTATTAATGTATGTATAGACCATATTTCGTTAAAATCTATGCAGTAATTCTGGACATAATTGACCAAATTTGGAATTTCTTTTAATTTTGAACATGAGTATAAATAATTAAAAATATTTTGCTGTTGTATGGGAAAAACAAAAAATAATAAATAAATAAAATAAAATAAAATAGAAACGCAAATTCATCTTCCTTAGTACCTAAGAGTCTTAGATTCTGAATATCTGAGAAAGAAAAGACAGACTTAGTCAAAACTCGAAGTAAATCTTTTAAAATTTTGAAACACATTATGAGAATCTAACATTTCATCACTCTACAAGAACGATCAATGGCCAAATTAGGTAGAGCTTGGACATCTGAGTTCATAGATTCGAAAGGATTCTGACAGGAATGCACATAAATCATGGGAATTGGCTTTAAGCAGTAGGTCCTAGTATTTTCAGAACTTATGCAGCAACAAAATAGACAGCTGCACTACAAACCAAAGGCAGATTTCAATAGAAATTTATATAATATTGGAAGCAGAATAATGTTTACAATTAGGTGTTTTCTTTACTTAAGCTCAATAAGGCATTTATACTTTTAATTTAGGGATATATTGTTTTGTTTACCTGATGACAAATGACACACATTAAATAAAATTTAAAATAGCGTAAAACATTTAATTTACCCATTATCATACACACATATATGTGTGTGTATGTTTGTGTAATGCCAAAAAATTAGCACGATCAGTTCTTGAATTCTAAAGTATTTCGATAAAATTATTGAAAGTAATCGATAAGACAACCTATTTTAGTCTTAGACAACACGAGAAAACCGAATGCTTTTAATTTAACCTTGTGGCATGGAATTTTAGATATGTTTTACATCTCAAAAGTGATTTTTCTATGTGAACGTTCATTTTTTATAAAGGTTTGGAGTGTGGAATATACTATGCTTACGATATTAACTTTAAACTGCAAGTTGATAAAGAGTTGGAAGCTTTCTTTGATAGTAAGTTAACACATTATATGCGGGACACGTACTAGTACGTTTTCTGACGATTGATACTTGAGCGCGAGTCACGTACTAGTACGGGCTAGTGCAACAACATGGTTTGTTTGTGGGTACAAAAATAACGGTATATACAGAAAAACGAAGCCGAATGTTCTTGTCTACTACATAGATTCTGGAAAAATTTAGACAAATAAAAACTAGTTTTTACGTTATTAGTTTATGATTGCTCTTTTCATTGTTTTATAATGTAAAAATGTTTATATATAACATAATTCAATAAAATTTAAACTATATACTACTATTTCTATTTGATTTTTTATATTTACGATACTATTATAAATTTATCCACTAAAAATATATTTTTTGTTTACAAAAATCTTATGGTTGTTATTTATATATTTCTATTTATATATTTGTTTATATATTCCAATATAAAATACGAAAAGTTGATTAAAAATTAAATAATTTTCGATCTATTGAGATTTAACTGAATAACTAAACTTACTCGCAAAACGCCCGCTCCTGGTACAATTCCGCTGCGAAATGTACCCGCACAAATATGTTAAACTGGTTCATCATAACCGCTTAAAAATAATAGACTTTCCTCACCACTGACTGTGTGTAATCTTCAATTCTGCTTTGTCATGGATTTTATTTTATGTGTATCATTATATACAGTCTGTTTTCAGGGGTATATTTTTTATAAAGTTTAATTTTTTTATTTAAGCTGAATTGTTGAAACCTGCTGATAAACAGTGGAACAAATTGTTCTGTATAAAATATTTATTTAATTATTCACTCCAATGTAAATGAAAAGTGATTGAAAAGTATGTAAATTTAAAATGCTTCTTGGATTCTTCCATATTTAGAATATTAAACTGCTGTAAACAAATATTTATATCAGCAATGTGTTACTTCGAAATTTATTCAGGGATGAACAAATGAATCAAAAGTAAACACAGTTCGTTTCATAATATATTAAAATTCAGATATTTAAGATTGCTCACGGTTAGGTTTTCATACCGGGAATGTATTCCATACACATCTTTATTAAAAGTCCAGAGTTTTTGAATCTTGGATATATCAACGGATTGTTGTGTTTGAGTTATTCAAACGCATTTACTTGTATAAAATGCCCGATGAAACGATGCATATAGATGAAAGAATAAGAATCAAAGTCTGTAATAAAAGAAAGAATATGCTAATTTTTACTGTATAGTCTAACCTCATATGCCGGCATAACTTAAGCATCAAAGGCTTTATTCTAAAATGTTTTGAATTCTTTACTTTTCAGTGAACTTCATGAATCTATAATACATTCGATTTATTTTTATTTTTATATTTCTTCGCTTCTTTTGAGTTTGACTAAAGTATAAGCCCATAAAAAATATTTTCTTTTGCGAGAGATTATTTAAATATTCACATATTTATAAAAAAAAAATTTCCGAGTGAAAAGAATTTTTTCTCTTTGTATGTATATATTCACTGCAGAATAAAATTGAAACTTAGAAAAAAAACTTTATTTCTTCATTTTCTGTATTAAATACGCTTTGATCTTATAAAGTAAAATATCACTAAGTTACGGATAATATAAGGAATTTTGTATTCCGTATTTTCTTTAGAAATTTTAGAATATATGGAAAATTTTTATTTTATAGAGTACATTCGCAATTTTAAACTGTCAGTAGTATTCATATGGCGGAATAATTCTTTGATATTTTGCAGTATAATTATGAACCGTCGTAATTTTTGATGGTTCAAATAAGCAAATGTAAAATAAAATATGACTAAATCAATATGGTGGTATTTTTATCTTTACGATTATTTCAAAATCAAAGTTCACAGCTTTTTAACTTAAACATATTATGTCATATTTTCCCAAAGCATTCATTTTCAACTTTGACAGTAATATAAAGAGAAATATTATGGCATTTATATGGAATTTATAGATATACAAGTAATGTTATATTCAGCAGACATTGTTAAAAGTATATTTAAAAACGTTAAATATTTTTCCTCTGCAGTATATTTTTTGTTTGTTCAAACAAAATGTGTTTCATAATGTATTTTAGAATAATCTTTAAAAGATATTTTAGACTACTTTTATAATGTGTTTCAAAATGTATTTTAGAATAATCTTTAAAAGATATTTTAGACTACTTTTATAATGTGTTTCAAAATGTATTTTAGAATAATCTTTAAAAGATATTTTAGACTACTTCTATAATGTATTTCATAATATGTATTTTAGAGTAATCTTTAAAAGATATTTTAGACTACTTTTATAATGTGTTTCAAAATGTATTTTAGAATAATCTTTAAAAGATACTTTAGACTACTTCTATAATGTGTTTCAAAATGTATTTCAGAATAATCTTTAAAAGATATTTTAGACTACTTTTATAAGAATCTTACTTCATTGTTCAAGGAAAACTCATTGCGTCTACTCATTGAGAGGTGATTTAGAGGTAAACAAAATTTTGTCATATCTTTTTAATGATTGACCTCTATTTTATTGCATAAATCAGATCATCAAATTGTTATTAAATGTACTAGTACACTTAAATTCCGTAACGTACTTTTGTAACGACAAACTGCAATTGACTATATTAGAATCTTGGACTTCATTACAAGTACTATATATATATGTACTACTAGTAACACATATACCGGGTAAGCCAAAAGCATGTGTAAACTCGAAGGAAAAATGATAAAGATGTGCGGTTTGCATGAAAGGGGTAAAAAATAAGGTGAATTTTGTTTAGAAGAAAAATAATTAATGATAAAAAACACTGGTAGAGCCCTGACATAAGAGAGATTCAGATGATTTATGCAAATCAAATTGCAATAAAAGACCGTGATATCCAAGGATTTCTCAAGGAAAGAATTATAATTACCAGGTCAAGCGTTGTTGGTGAAGATGTTTTACATTAATTGAGGGGGACAACGTCTCTCGCGTCCGCGGACACAAGCTTCAAAAGTTCTAAGTGTCCTATGGGTAGTGCTAAATGAGAGACAACCTCAGGGGTATACCTCCTTTAGGTATATGCGGGTGTCACGAGCCCGTGGTTCACCTGAGTGATCTTTGTCTAGTGTCTTCTTTGGTAAACCAGAACTTGGTTCTGTAGCACTTGTTCCTTACCGTAGTTGACCAAATTAATTCTCGAACCATGACGGATCTCGTATGGGTCAGTTGCAACTTTATAGTTGTTGTGGTTTCTGTCTTGGTGACTGGTCTTTCAGTTTGTCAACTGATGTATGGGCGAAGAACCTGAGTCAGTGTAAGAATTCCCCTTACGTGAATGGAGCGTCAGCAAATGTCTCGTTGCAATCACCTGACCTCACTCCGGCAAATTTCTGGATGTGGGGATATTTGAAATAACTCGTATAATTTCCATCCCCTTCAATATTAGCCGAAGTGGAAGATTCTATCTCGTAGAAGGTTCTGAAATTCATTCTGACATGCTGCAATCTGACATCTTGAAAAACGCCTTAGTGACGTCCTAGAATGGGCTAGTGGTCTTGTTGAACACTTGTTATTGCACGAATAGAGGAAGGCAATGTACTGACGATCCGGTCACAGTGTTTGAATTCGTCAGCGCCCTCTAGCATTGACTTTTTAATTCACGTTTTTATGTTCCTAAACGAAATCTGCCTTATTTTATACCTCTTTCGTGCAAACCACACATCTTTGTGATTATTCCTCTCGTTTATATATATTTTAAAAGTTTAAGGAACTTTTGGCTCATATATGTGTGTGTGTATATATAAGAAAGGAAGAGAGAAATTTTAACCCCTTAACGCATTTGCCCGTGTCTGACACGGGCGAAATTCAAATTAAGCATGTAATAAAATCGTTTACACTTTGTATAACAATTTTTTTATATACTTTTTACTCTTTCCAAGCTCCCTAGTCACCCCCCAAACTGAAATTGCAAAAAATAACTTACATTGTACCTATATATCCCTTTTCTGTGAAGAAAATATGTCATATTTTATAATTTTTTCTAAACTAAACTCGTGCTTTAAGGGGTTAACCTAAATTGCAATTTAAGCTTGAATTCCTTTCAATGATAAATTAGGTAATTTATGTTTAACATATCTATATATTAAAAGAATTTCACTCTAAAGAGGGTTATTATATATGTTACGAACTGTAACAATAAGTTACATTCGGTTCAGCTCTTTTTACCCTTCCCCGTGGGTCTTCGTCGGGGATATGACGGGGCAGGACTGGTTTGAAATGCAGAGAAACTTCGGGCTTCTTCCAGTCAATAGAGGTGTCCGTTCGTTTATGGAATTTTGACCCCCCCGCCATTCTGGAGTGGACCCTTTTCTCCGCTAGGCAGTCTGATTTTTTTGAGCGGACAAGGTTGTTAAGAAGAGTAGAAAGTGGACGGCTGTCATCCACAATTTGTGGGAGAAGTCTTTGGAAAAGAATCTTCGCCATTTTATTTTAGAACCGACGCCGACTCGAGAGATATCTACAAATTATAAGTGAATTCCAATTGTATTCCTTAGGCATTTATTTAATTGTATAAAATAATTTAATCAAGACCTTTTTTCCATGTGTTTCTTAATGAGTTTTAATATCTTTCTTAAACACTAGGCCAAAGTAACATTATTTATTACACGAACATATTAACATCCCTCCATATGAAATGCGATAGATGCATCCAAACAGCTCTCTTCCGCTTTCTTAGTGTTAATATAAGAGACATTGTTATCTAAGGTAGTCAAAACATCCACCCGATTTTTTCCGAAATATACCAAGAGCAGTCTTGTCCGGTACATATTCTTAAGTGCCTAGGTTTGTCATAGGACGGCATATCTGATTTTCCTGTGCTAGTCTAGGAATTTTTGATGGTGAATAAACTTTTAGATCTCTTCTAGCAGTGGCTGGACTTGGATATTAGCAACAACAACAATAACAACACGAACATATTAATAATTTTAAATGTTCCGTATTGTTAATTTCATGATTGTGTTTTGAAACTACAAAACAGATTACTTGGAAGATGATCAAAATAAATACTGAAATGAGATAAACCTTATATTATAAGATTTAATTAAATAACGTTTCTTCAAATGGTTCACTTTTACGGTACAAAATATAAATTACCGGATAAACAGGTAAAAAGGTTTTGCGATCAAGATATTTCGGAACATTTATAGGGCATGAAGTCCTGAAAATAATGCAGTTATTATCATTTCTTAATATTTCCTGACCTTTTCTTTTTCTACAAAGTAACTGTCATACGGGACAGAAAAATTGTGAACAATTCGAATTTGTTTCGAAAAGAAAAAAAAATAAATGTATGGTAGTGGATATTTGCTTATTAACTGTGAAGTTATGGAAGATATCATTCATTTTCTTTCTTGGATGAAAATTCAAAATTCTAGACACCAGGGAATACTTTGTGATGAAAAATGGTAAATATATTTTATTCTGTGAACCCAAAAGTTTTAGGAATGTGAGAAAAAATGCATGAAATTTAAATAAGGTTTTCAAAGTAATGTACGATGTAAAGCGCTCGGAGAAAAATAGCACTTGTTCACTCCCTTAAAATGGTTTATTTTACAGGACATAAGTTTTTACGAATCCAACATTTCTCTTTTGCAGGAAAAGTGGCTTTAGATTTAAATTGAAAGAGGAAGAAGACTTTAAAATGTACAAATTTTATATTCAAAACTTTTGAATATTTTCTCCTTCCTTTATATTTCCATATTTGATCGAGGGTAAGTTTTAAATATGTTAAATAACTACGTTTGATAGGTTTTTGGATGGTTCTCCCAATATTTATTAAAGCATATATTTAAAGGATTTGATCTACCATTTAACAAAGGATACATTCGACGTTTATTTATAAACTCAGATTACTCCGGTTTAGAGACTATCTTGTCAGTTCTCCGTACGTAAAAAAGAGGAGTCTATTTATAGGGTCAATTTTCCACACTGCTTCGTTCTAGAAAGTACTCTGAGTCACGACAGTTTTCGGTATAACCCTCCAATTGGAACACACTGAGGAAAAAAAGTCTCCAAAAATATGCTAAAATTTCATTGTGTCAGTGACCAAAATGTTCTATGATTTTTTTTTTACTTCACCCTTTGTCGACTAGATTGGAATACTGGAAACCCACCCTAGTTACTGTCCCTTTACTTCCGTTTATAAATAGATATATAAATAGACATTATAGATTGTTCCTTTTTAATCCACATAAAGCTCGTCAAGTCTCGAAGATTATCCCATAAGAAATAATAGTACTAAATACAATAATACTAGTATCTAAAAGTACAAATAAAAATTCTTCAAGAGAATGATTCCTATCTCTTTTACGAAAGTCATCCAAGCTATTTAAGTGGTGCAATTAGAGATACATCTGTTACCGCAAACGAAATACTTCGAAATAGAGATTTACAAAGCCATGAAAAGCTATCAGCGTCTTTGTGCCTCAGGGAGTAGGTGTGCAATTCCTAAACAATCGACCTGACCCTCCTACCTCAAAACTCCATGGGGGAAAAAAACTGGCAGAAATGTACATTACATCCATTTTCGGAACGTTTTTGGAGGTCGAAAATTGTACGTGACAACCGCTTTGAAGACATCATCGCTTTGGCGGAATTGTATGTGTGAACCGCTTAGAGGGATAATTTAATGTGGAGCCCTTTGGTCTGCTATTTTTCTATAGAATGTGGAATCGTTCAACATTTCTCATTCATCATGTTTCGCACCTATTTATAACATCGAAACTGTATGAAATTTGATTGGATGAATTCCTGCAATTCTATTGGTCCTCTCGTGACCATTTGAATCGTCCCAGAATGACAAAACTACTCACTTCATCTCTGGCCACCGCAGTGTACGGTTGTCCATTGCCCCAAAAATATTTGTGTTTTTCTATCCGTAAGTTTTCTGCTCTCTAGTTCTTGTGTTATGAACTCACGAATCCACCTCCCTATCTCCCTCTTTTATCTTTTAGCTGTTTTATTTTCTGTTCGTTGTCATTTTTTTGCTTACTGTTAGAAATCTCTGGATTAGAGGGCTCGGCCCATTTCTCATGTAGCCATTGTCATATGCCATTTCTCATTAGTACTAGTTTCGACGTCTTCAGTTCCGAATAAAACAGTCCGATATTTTTCGTGAATTTAATGTCATAATCACATATATTTACAATATTATACATACAATCATTTATGACTCTGCCACACGGCAGTTTATTCAAGGTATATCATGTCACCTTCTTGCGATCGTTCCTCCGGTAATGCTGCTTAAAACTGATGACTCTCACACCTAGAACCATCTTGTGGCAACATGTAGGAAACGGAGAGGATCAACCATAAAGACTATTGAGACGGGCTTACTGCTTGATTTTAAATGTCTACGAGCAAATACACCATCTATGCTTTTCAAACGGATGAACTGCATTATTAGAGAGCAAAGTCCAACCTAATTGGCCATCGCACAGCACATAAATATTTTGAAGAAGTAATAGGAAATTAATAGGTAAAAAGTATGGGTTATAATACAAATGCTGAATTTGTTTTTCAGTTTGTTACCATTACAGTTACTATTTAGTTATTTTCT
>CM063505.1:148518906-148546406 GCA_032207245.1 Pardosa pseudoannulata
TTATGAGAACAATGGATATCTAAATGGCATAGTCATAGACGGAATGATTACAATAAAGAAGTTTTAAAGAAGGATTACAATAAAAAAGTCAAATGTGTCTCCCATGCCTTAACCACACATCCATGTCATATATATATATATATATATATATATATATATATATATATATATATCAGGTCTAAAAAATGGGTAGTTGGGAATTATGTAAGTTAAAAACGAATTTAAAAAAGAGAACTCTTATATAATAATAAAATAAATTAAAAAGACCCACGCTCGCGTAAGCTTTCAAGGTAAGCCGGTCAGGCGGAAGCATTTCTGAGCTATTTGATGAGCTTGCAAACAGATAAGTTTGATTTGGCTCGTGGACATGGAGCGGTGAACACCTTCACTCATAACTCCGCCATGAACAATGAAAATGGCGCATGTTGCTTTCCTTAAGAACGATGGGTTAATAAAACTTATTATTATCAAGAAGTTGCCTTAATTCTGGATCACGACTTGTCATATATATATATATATATATATATATATGTATATATATGTATATATATGTATATATATGTATATATGTATACATATATGTCATATATATATATATATATATATATATATATATGTATATATATGTATATATATGTATATATATGTATATATGTATACATATATGTCATATATATATATATATATATGTGTGTGTGTGTGTGTGTGTATGTACATATATGTCTCTTTGTAATCAAAAATGAAATTCCATCTATTTGTTTCCATTATTACATCTCATAAGCGTTAAAATTTGATTAATCTCAATTCTTCCACAGAGACTTTAATGCTGCTATGATGCCTCTTATCTGTAGTAAAACGCCTCTGCTGGTGTTTTAGATGCAAATAAAATTTCTAGTTCTTTCTATTATTTCTAGTTTCGTTTATATTTTTTCTTTTGGGTTTTATACAAAGTAGAAATAGTTTTAAAAATCAATTCATTCCCCCCTAAAAACTTTATTGCAGTTAAATCCTAAGGAAATTGAATGCTACAGTTCGAAAAGAAAAATCAATTTCTTCAAGGCTAAAATAGGAAAGAGGATATTATTTCGAATAAAGATCTCGGTTATACTATTTTTTCATTCGTATATTTTCTGTTAATTAAAATATTTTCTGGGAATTGATTTTTTTCAAACTTGAGTTTGGACTAAAAAGATAATGATTAAAATATTTGAATTGTTATGCTAAAAAAATGTTTCTTTTTAAATTTGGAATAATCTTTAGTTGAATTAATGCGGGAGAATGAGCAAAGCGGTTGGGTGCAGATTTGCCAGATAGTGAATTTAAGACTGACTATTGACAAGGATGTTGTGCTCTACCAGTGGGGATGTTTCTGAAGCTTGAAATCTCATAAGTTGCAACTCAAATGGATACTGCCTGTTGAAAATGTTAAAAAATTAGAACTTTTTGTGACTTTTTTTATATTTCGATAAAATTGAAGTATCCATATCTTCCATAAACTGTAACTGAGTGAAACATGTGACACTATTCAGTATTTTTCCGATACAGACATTATCCTAACACCTGCTCAACAGGGCTGCAAACCTGTTACTCATTTAGCACCACCCGAGGAACACCTGTCGCGTAGGTATGCTAAGAATGCGAGTATCCTTACCCCCGCTGGGTCCTCGCAATTTAGAAGCAGGGACCAAGTAGAAGACTCAGAGGCTTTGACCTGCCACTTCCAGATGTATCGTCTGAGAACTTGGGAAAACTTTGTGACCACGAATATTTTTTTACGCTCCCCAGTCACCTTTAGTGGACATGGCTGATCTTAGGCAGGCTCCTGCCCCGAACCCCCAACCTTTTAGTTACGAGAACGTTGCCCTTGCCGATTGAGCTACCACTGCTCTGATATTATACAGTTGAATTTAGGCAGCATATAAATGTTTCCTTTTTTGATGTCAAGATAGGTAAAGGAGTATGAGACAGAGAATTCATGGAAGAAATAACAAGCCCCTCCCATCATCCATAAACTGTATCTTGAACACATCATTTAATACTATGAATTCAGTGCACTTAAAATATTTGTTTTCTGTCGGTAAGGTTTGGTTTGGTTAGGTTTTTGAGTGCTACGGTCTACTTTTTGCAAGACGAGGTCTAATGAGACCGGCACCTACTGCTTAAAGCCGATTCTGAACGGTTACGAACATCCATGTCATAGAGAACTCCAGTTCCGAAGGCCAGCCTCCTAACCATTCGGCCATCGCTCGGACTGACAGTAAGAAGATTAGGAACAAAGAAAAAAAATAAAGTACTCAAATTCCCCAAACTATATCTTGACAACTATGTCAAAACTATGACATTCGACACTATATAGCTAAATTTTGCCCAATTATGAATTTCTCCTTTTCAGGTGTGAAGGGGGTCTGGGACAAAGAATACTCAAGGAAAAATTACAAATACCTAAATAATCCATAAACTATATTTTGAGTGTACCATTCTATACTATATAATTGGACTTGGGTTCACTTATGACTTTCTACTTTTCTAATGTTAAGAGAGTCAGGAACAGGGAATTCACGAAAGATAGAAGTACCTAGATACCCCATAAACGATTTTAGGTGCATAATTTGAAACTATTTACCTGAATTTGGGCCCACTTATGAATGCCTCTTTTCCTGATAACAAGATGTTCTGAGAAACTGAAGGCGTTAAAGAAAGTACTGAGGATAAAGCTGTAGATACCCAAAGAAACAACTTAGTAAGGTCAATGGGCGTTGCTTGATGTGCACCCAATTCGACAAATATTTAAGGATCACGCAATATCAGAAAGAAAGAGAACAGAGACAAAATAATAAAATTTGTTAATCTGGAAGAACTCAGGTTTTAGATTTCGTGACTCAAAGATACAGCCTGGATCGGATATTTATAGACAGACAGACAGAGAGAGAGAGAGAAATAGAGAAATGTTGAAGTTCTACAACGTAAATTGTAGAAGGATAGTTTCCATCTATTCTGCATTTAAAAGAGATTGTTGTGAAACTTTAAATACGATACGTTACAGTTACGTTTTGAATCAGTTTTCCAGTTTAGTTCTTATAATAATTCACTATCGAGTAGCCCGCATGGATTACAGCAAAACTTTAATCATATCTACTAAGTCTATTAACCCACTGACTGCTCAATCTGTAGACTGAAAATAATTAAAAAATTGAAAAATTTTTTTTGTACATTTTAAATCTATATATATATTGAAGAATTGGAATATGCACTTTTTCTCTCTAGAAAAGATTTTTTATATAGATATTTTTGAAAAAACAATTTCAGATGTTATCAGAAGAAAAAGTTTAATAAATTTCAGTTGAATTACAGTTAATTTCTATGTATTACGTAATGTAATTATAATATATAATTATATATTATAATTATATTATCTAATAAATACATAATATAAATATATAATTAATTGTATAAATATATTATTATAATTATATAATATTAGATAATATTATTATATTATCTAATATAACTACAGTTCTACTTATATAATTCTATTTATTACATAAGTAAACGTTTAATACTGTATATAATTTATTTCACTGTGTAAACTGTGAAAAAGTGGGATGCGTTCCTCAAAACAAGAAAAAAAAAGCAAATGCCAGCGAAAATCGCGGGATAAGCAAATTTTGCTACCTTTGAGTTGCCCGTGGAAATAGTGGGTTGAGCAGCCACAGGGTTAAGTACAGAGAATGAAAATGTACTCATATATCCAAGTGATAATGAAAGCTCGAAGTAGTATATAATTGTTTAAAAGTGAAATAAAACAAGAAAGAATATGACAAGCGTATTTAAGGTAATGAGAATAACCTATTATAACAAAAGCAAAGAGTTAATGTAGGAAAATAATTCTTGGAAATAAATATATTTAAAAGTGATAGGTAAAAGGATTTTTAAATTGTAGTATAATGATGCAGACGCTCTGAAAGATTTATGAAGAAAGGATTTGATCTGAGATAATTTGGCATAAATAAAGTTTTTTTTATACAGACTAGAAGCAATTAATTTATAACAAACAACCAAAACATTAAATTCTGGAAGATATTTTGAAACTGACTCAATTTTTTATGCACGTACCAATATTTATCTTTTAAAGCATCCTGTTTCATTAAATGACGGATTACCGTTTAACTCTAGATCTTGTTAATTTTTTTCGCTAATTCCCCAATTGATATTTTTTATCTCTGGTTGAGAATATTTTAAGCAGCGAGCTATACCCTGTGATTTATTTTAATAGTAAAAGTAAACTTAAGAACAGCTTAACAACGTTTAAGCTTAACTAGCCCAAATCATGATATCCTTAAAAAATTAATACTTGATGAATAAACAATAGTTCTTTATTATTTATTCATTCTACGGGTGTTTTCATTTTTATTTCGTCCTTAATATCTCTTTATTTACATTGTTCAAGCCTTACATTTCTTTGTAGAAGATTTATTATTTTTTTACTTTATTTTCTTTAATTTATGTATTTACACACACACACACACACACACACACACACACACATATATATATATGTATATATATATATATATATATATATATATATATATATATATATATATATATATATATATATATATATATATATATATATATATATCTGTGTGTGTGTGTAATGAGACGGACTTCTCGATGGGGGGTTGCAGTCATGGCCATAAAAATGATACCGTTTCAGCTAAAGACCTTTATTAAGATAACGTTGAAGGACGGGTTCCCACTTCATCATAGGGACAGGACAAACTGAAGGGTCAGCTAGCATGAAGTTCTATGTACAAGACACGTAACACCTGGGTCAACATCTGTGGGAAAATATCTAGAAAAATCTGTCTCCGACAGCGTGTATCTCCTTTTTATTTGGAAATTTCCTAAATTGTCCGCTAGGGCCATGTAGGATTATAATTGGTCAGCCCCTTCTCCGAGGGCTTAAACTGTAGCCCCAGTGGTCAATTTAGGTTAGGGGTTAAAAAGGGGAATAGAAAATGACGCTGGAATTTTTACCCTTGATTTAAGTTTTGAAAACCCCTGAGAATTTTCCTTACATATATATAGACACACACACACACACACATATATATATATATATGTATGTATGTATTGTCCGTATACATGTCTTTATGCAATCATATACGTCTTTCAGTCTTTATCTCTTTTCACTCACACTCTCATACACTGTATATATACCTATAGTCATATACGTCTTTCAGTCTTTATCTCTTTTCCCTCACACTCTCATACACTGTATATATACACTGAAATACCGGAATCTCAGAGTATGCCCACTCGCTGAGATATGCAGGAGACAGAAAAAGAAAGCTCAGCTGAAAGCAGAAGAGAAAATGGTACAAGGACTTCTGAGTGAGCAAATGGGCGACTCCATTGTAATAACAGGCTTGGAGTAACCCCATATCCCGGGGATGCCCAACCTACGATTACAGTCCAACATTCCTCCTGTCACAGTTCACTCATGTTCCAATAAAAACACTTAGCTCCATCATACTTTTACAAGTTTGAAACTACCCTAGTTCTCTCAATTCTTAATAGAATTTTTAGTACATTCTTTTGACATTCTTCCTACATTTCTGCCTATAGTCATTGCACCTTAAGCACTGTTTGTTCACAAGTTTAATTCACATTTTTTGCACCAATTTGTTATGTTATATACAACAAGTACATATGAGAGTTCTACTATTTGTCATTAATATTCAAAAAATATTATTTATTTAAAAAAATTATTTATGTCTAAGTACTTTTATTTAGAATGGATGGTTTCTTCTTCCTTAGCTGGTCAGCCTTTTGCAGGCCAAGTCTAACTCACTGATCCTACTCCAATTGACCCTATCAGTCACGAAAGCTCTCCATCTGTTGATTGGTTGACTGTCATTAGTTTCAAGTCCTTTTCAACGTCGTCTAACCGTAGTGTAGGATGTTGTCCTCTACGTCTCGTCATTTCAATTTTCAAATACGTCTCTTTTTTTGTAGGAAAAGCATCAGCATATCTGTACAGATGGTCCAACCACCTAATAATAATTCTTACAATGGAGTAGATGACGATTTATCCTGTAAAATACTGTATATAACAGCAATATGTCTGAGCATGTACAGTTATAATTACAAACACAATTCATCCTTCTTGACAGTAACGCTTTCTCCACTATACGAATATAATTTTATAATAAATTTTGTTGGAAGAAGTTTGAAAACATAAAAAATGAGCATAAAATAAGATATGTAAATCTACTGCTTTGCTACAAGAGGGCTATAGATGTAAACAGATTTGTCACAACAAAAAGGAAGCAAAGTATGATAAAATAGTAAAAACACGGTTATTGTAGTAATACTTATAATGAGAACACAGGTGAAAAAATTAAATATATATGAATGTACATTTTGTCAAAACAGGGAAAGCGAGAGGGAAGTACCAAGTTGCCACTACCAGATAAAGAATACAATACTGCTTTGGAAAGATTCCAAAAATATTTTTGTAATCTGTACAACCTATAAACATTATCAACAAAAGATAACCCATTTCCTCAGTTCTAAATTACTCAAAAGATACTGTAATTCAAAGGGATTGGACCGAAAGTTTTGGTTGATAGATGTGGAAAAATGAAGAACAACCAATACGGAAATAAATGTTAATTTAATGATGTTAAGTTTGAAAGTTAATAAATCGAAACATGAATAGAGAAACGACATATCAAGATACCACTGTATGTCACTATACTACACTTATCATAACAAATAATAGCAGAATCCATTTAATATATCAGACTGCCAAATGAAGAATATAAACAGTAAGCGATAGTCAGGACATCATTCTGTATTTTATTTGTATTTTTGCTTACATCGTATTCTATAATTTACAATTTATGTTACGATTTTTCTGAATAAAAGTGCAACGATACAGTGGAGACATCAAGTCAACTTATTGTTAGGTAGAAACATATTTGTTTTTGAAATACATATATAAATATATATTTTGTTTCGATCTGTTGAAATATTTATTCGAATATGAAATTTTCTTTTTATCTAAACCAGTAGTCTTCATATTATGTCCTACGGAACCTTGAGGGTTTTACAAAATATCCTAAAGGGTTCCATAAACATCTTGAAATATTTATAAAATATCTATAAAATATTCATCAAACTGATGAATAACAAATATAGTAATAAATTGGATGTTGAATAGGAAATACGTTTGTAAATAACGAGAATAGAACACAATTTCAAAGATTTGTGAAAACAAAGAAAGCTTTTCCTTGTCATTAAAATTGAAAGTTTTATTTGTGCATATTAACTTTATTTTGTAATAGCTTTTTAAGTTACTAAGGGTAGGTGACACCTGAGGTAAGATTTAATGCCTATGAAGTGTAAACTACAATAAATTTATATTAGAATCATTTTAATAAATTACAAAATACTTTTAACGTATTAACGTAACCACAAATATTGTTTTAATAGATAATTTTGAGAAGATGGAATGGGGTTAACCCAAACATCTGATACTTGTAAGGGTTCCGTAAGTCTAGAAAGTTTGAACAATACTGATCTAAATGAATAGAGGAGTTCGTACGATTCTTTAAGTAAGTCAAAGCATTCTTTTATGAAGTCATTAAACTATACTTTTAAATAACAATAGGAACAGTTCGAACATAATCTCTCTAGAATAAAAAATATAAGCAGCAAACGCCAGAGGTTTATTTTTGTTTGGCTTGGAAGACTATAGTCTTCTATCTTACTGTAAGTGGATTAAAGAGACTTGAATATACTACTGTAAACCATTTCTGAACTGCTACGAACTTAAATGCCTGCAAAGAATTCGAACTCACAAACTCTTATAATAAAATGCAGCCCCAAACACATTCAACTGCAGTGAGAATGTTTTCTTTCCTTTTTTTTGTTGCTCAAGGACATAATGTTGAATATTTTATGATTCGTCATCATGTTTCTTTCCTAATCAGAAGAAACGTCCTGCAGAAACAGTAAGTTCACAACTCATTCACAAATGGTGTTATTTTTTCTTAAATAATTTGTTACGATTGTCTTACTATATCCTATCTACTGTTAAACATATCTACTGTGTAACACACTGTTTTAATATAAAGTTTAGTGATATGGGACTACATAATCATCTCTTCCATCTCTTGTTAATATCTTAATTCCCAAAAGAGACACAGATAAAGCATAAACAATTATTTAATTCTAAGAGTAAGAATCTATCGAAAACTTCTCGAAAAGTTACTTATCTCTTTATTTGTTCATAAAGCTGGCAATCATATGGTTTTTTTAATCTATCTCCTTGGATCCCTTGGTATGGCACTATGTCCAATATCAAATAAATTTCCTTAATATAGTGTCTTTCCATTTTATAATATCTATGTGTGCATGCTATATAATTTAATACTGAAATGCTAATAATTAACCTGGATTTACAGTATGGACAGAAATTGGCATAATGGTAATTAAAATTTATAAACACTGTTCTATGGTCTTCTATCTTGCTGTAAGTGGGCTAAAGAGACCTGGATATTCTGCTGTAAACCATTTCTGAAAGGCTACGAACTTAAATGCCAGCAAAGAAATAGAATCCACAAAATATTATAGTAAAGAGCAGAAATATTCACCCACCAGTGACAATATATTTTTTTTCTTTTGTTGCTCAAGAACATATTGTTGAATATTTTACGATTCGTTATCCTGTTTCTTTCCTAATCAGAAGAACAAAGATCCTACAGAAACAGTAAGTCCACAACTCATTCACAAATGGTGTTATTTTTTCTTAAATAATTTGTTAGCATTGTGCTACTATTATCATATCTACGGTTAATCACCACAACCTGGATTCGGGACTACGTACTTATCTCTTCCCTCTCTTGTTATTATCTCCATTCCCAAAAGAGACACAAATAAAGCATAAGCAATTATTTAATTCTAAGAGTAAGGATCTATTGAAAAGTTAGTTATCTCTCTATTTGTTCATAAAGCTGGCAATCATATGTGGTTTTTTTAATCTACCTCCTTGGATCCCTTGGTATGACACTATGTCCAATATCAAATCAATTTCCTCAATGTAGCTTCTTTCCATTTTATAATCGCTATATGTGCATGGTATATAATTTAATACTGAAATGTTAATAATTAACCTGGATTTATAGTATGGACAGAAATTAGGATAATGGTAATTAAAATTTTCAAACATTGTTCTATGGTCTTCTATCTTGCTGTAAGTTTCATAAAGAGACCTAGATATTGTGCTGTAAACCCTTTCTGAGCGGCTACTAACTTAAATGCCAGCAAATAATTAGAACCCACAAACTCTTATAGTAAAGAGCAGAAATAAACACATATTCAGCCACCAGTGAGAATATTTTCTTTTCTTTTTTTTTTTTTTTTTTTTTTTTTTTTTGCTCAAGGACATAATGTTGAATATTTTATGATTCGTCATCATGTTTCTTTCCTAATCAGAAGAAACGTCCTGCAGAAACAGTAAGTTCACAACTCATTCACAAATGGTGTTATTTTTTCTTAAATAATTTGTCCTGATTGTGCTACTATTATCATATCTACTGTTAAATACCACGACCTGGATACGGGACTACGTACTCATCTCTTCCCTCTCTTGTTATTATTTCCATTCCCAAAAGAGACACAAATAAAGCATAAACAATTATTTAATTCTAAGAGTAAGGATCTATCGAAAAGTTCTCGAAAAGTTAGTTATCTCTCTATTTGTTCATAAAGCTGGCAATCATATGTGGTTTTTTTAATCTACCTCCTTGGATCCCTTGGTATGACACTATGTCCAATATCAAATCAATTTCCTCAATGTAGCTTCTTTCCATTTTATAATCGCTATATGTGCATGGTATATAATTTAATACTGAAATGTTAATAATTAACCTGGATTTATAGTATGAGTAGAAATAAGCATAATGGTAATTAAATTTTATAAATATTGTTCTATGGTCTTCTATCTTGCTGTAAGTTTCATAAAGAGACCTAGATATTGTGCTGTAAACCCTTTCTGAGCGGCTACTAACTTAAATGCCAGCAAATAATTAGAACCCACAAACTCTTATAGTAAAGAGCAGAAATAAACACATATTCAGCCTCCAGTGAGAATATTTTCTTTTCTTTTTTATTTGTTGCTCAAGGACATATTGTTGAATATTTTATGATTAGTCATCCTGTTTCTTTCCAAATCAGAAGAACAAAGGTCCTGCAGAAATAGTAAGTCCACAACTGATTCACAAATGGTGTTATTTTTTCTTAAATAATTTGTTACGATTGTCTTACTATATCCTATCTACTGTTAAACATATCTACTGTGTAACACACTGTTTTAATATAAAGTTTAGTGATATGGGACTACATAATCATCTCTTCCATCTCTTGTTAATATCTTAATTCCCAAAAGAGACACAGATAAAGCATAAACAATTATTTAATTCTAAGAGTAAGGATCTATCGAAAATCGAAAAGTTACTTATCTCTCTATTTGTTCATAAAGCTGGCAATCATATGGTTTTTTTAATCTATCTCCTTGGATCCCTTGGTATGGCACTATGTCCAATATCAAATAAATTTCCTTAATATAGTGTCTTTCCATTTTATAATATCTATGTGTGCATGCTATATAATTTAATACTGAAATGCTAATAATTAACCTGGATTTACAGTATGGACAGAAATTAGGATAATGGTAATTAAATTTTATAAATATTGTTCTATGGTCTTCTATATTGCTGTAAGTGGGCTAAAGAGACCTGGATATTCTGCTGTAAACCATTTCTGAAAGGCTACGAACTTTAAGGAGAGCAAAGAATTCGAACCCACAAACTCTTATAGTAAAGGGAAGCCCCGAACACATTAAACAGCCAGTGAGAATATTTTCTTTTCTTTCTTTTGTTGCTCAAGAACATATTGTTGAATATTTTACGATTCGTTATCCTGTTTCTTTCCTAATCAGAAGAAACGTCCTGCAGAAACAGTAAGTTCACAACTCATTCACAAATGGTGTTATTTTTTCTTAAATAATTTGTCCTGATTGTGCTACTATTATCATATCTACTGTTAAATACCACGACCTGGATACGGGACTACGTACTCATCTCTTCCCTCTCTTATTATTATCTCCATTCCCAAAAGAGACACAAATAAAGCATAAACAATTATTTAATTCTAAGAGTAAGGATCTATCGAAAAGTTACTTATCTCTCTATGTGTTCATAAAGCTGGCAATCATATGGGTTTTTTGAATCTATCTCCTTGGATCTCTTGGTATCATACTATGTCCAATATCAAATTAATTTCCTTAATATAGCGTCTTTCCATTTTATAATCTCTATGTGTGCATGCTATATAATTTAATACTGAAATGCTAATAATTAACCTGTATTTACAGTGTGGATAGAAATTGGCATAATGGTAATTAAAATTTATAAACACTGTTCTATGGTCTTCTATCTTGCTGTAAGTGGGCTAAAGAGACCTGGATATTCTGCTGTAAACCATTTCTGAACGACTATGAACTTAAATGCCAGCAAAGAATTCGAACCCATAAACTCTTATAGTAAAGGGCAGCCCCAAACATATTCAGCCTCCAGTGAGAATATTTTCTTTTCTTTTTTATTTGTTGCTCAAGGACATATTGTTGAATATTTTATGATTAGTCATCCTGTTTCTTTCCAAATCAGAAGAACAAAGGTCCTGCAGAAATAGTAAGTCCACAACTGATTCACAAATGGTGTTATTTTTTCTTAAATAATTTGTTACGATTGTGCTACTATTATCATATCTACTGTTAAATACCACGACCTGGATACGGGACTACGTACTCATCTCTTCCCTCTCTTATTATTATCTCCATTCCCAAAAGAGACGCAAATAATGGATATACAGTTATTTAATTCTTAGAGTAAGGATGTATCGAAAACTTCTCTAAAAGTTAGTTATCTCTCTATTTGTTCATAAAGATGGCAATCATATGTGGTTTTTTTAATCTACCTCCTTGGATCCCTTGGTATGACACTATGTCCAATATCAAATCAATTTCCTCAATGTAGCTTCTTTCCATTTTATAATCGCTATATGTGCATGGTATATAATTTAATACTGAAATGTTAATAATTAACCTGGATTTATAGTATGAGTAGAAATAAGCATAATGGTAATTAAAATGTATAAACACAGTTAACTTAAGGTTGCTTTTGTCTCTGACTGCTTTTTCTTAGGATATCTACTTATTTTTAGATAGGGAGTATTTCTGGATAATAAGTATCTTTTAACTGAACATGTTCAATCATCTTAAATTATTTGTACAGTGAGTCTAATGGACCGTGATTACGTGTAATTAATGTACAGTAAGTCATAATCTCGTCACTAGATCCCACAACACTTTAAAATATCTCGATTATTGTCCTGTCGTATTCAAACCTTAACAATTGTGAGATACATGCATCACTGAAATTTAGAGGGAATAGGAATGGAGAAAAATAAACCATTTGTAACCACTGGTTAGAATCTAAATCATTTACTCACATTCAAACAAACAAATAAGGCAAGTTAAAATGATTTTCTAATATATTTATATTTTTTGTACCTTTGAAATACTTTTTAGGCTATAGGTTTTTTCTCTAAATAAACATATGCATTCCAAAGAGATAAGAATATTTCGTTGTTTCCTTTAAAACATATTGTGGAAGTGTAGTTTCTTCTATGGTGTGCTGATTTTCAAATTGCGTATTTTTACGCAACGGCTTTTTGTCGTAAATCTCACAATCCACATACGGTTTCATTCCTGAATAAAAGTTGGACTTTACTACTGAGACAATAAGTCCATGACTCATTGATAGGACAAAATATTTTGTTCTTGAAATAGTTATATATTTTTTCCTCTCCTATGAAATAATTTGTGTGACATAGAATTTTATTTTACCCAAACAAACAGAATGTATTTCGACGAATTAGATATGGTTCTGTTTCCACAGGAAACATTGTGTAAAGTGTGGTTTAATCTCTTTGTTTTGCGTATTTCCAAATTAAACGCGTTTCTCCTTTCCACGCATATTTCACATAAGAGAGATGATGTGTATTTAATAAATTTCCGTGCCTACATTGCAATTACAGCGAAACGAACGCCAGCATTTCAAATTTCTAATAAAGACCTCTTGCACAGGTGCCCGAAACAAAACTCCTCTTCGTGTCGGAAGCGATTTAATTGAATCAAATCTAATTCAAGCGAGATAAGGTAAAATTTCTGCCAGCAAGCATTTGTTCTGTTATCTTATTCAGTCAGTTCCTCGATAATTAAATAACACCTGTTACTCTGGTTTTCTGTAAAGTGCGATAGAATTTCGTTCTGTGTTAAGAATATTTTCAGACACAAAAATTCTTTAAACATGCATATTATGAAACACTATACTTTTATTCATCAAGAAGTGCTGTTATATAAGAATGCTTTGGTTGACTCTTCTTCCATTAGGGGTCATATTTAAAGGATAACAATGAGCATTTTTTTTCTTATCTGCAATGAAGTGTTATGCTCTGGAAGAATTTCAATTATAAAAGAAATCGATACCTTATTTTCAATTTATCTCTTCGTTTCAATTAAACTTTTCAGGCTATCCATGAATTAGAGAATTCCTCTCGTTTAGTTTTTTCGCTTTCTTTGCACCTGGTAAAAGAATAAAAATAAAATGGAGAACAATAATAAAAAAACTACAAGAATTTAATTAAAGTCAAATAAAAAAATCTGCTCTGATATTTTAAATGTCCTGTTATTATTTTAATACCCTATTTCTCGTTGAACTTTGGTAAATCACATCTTTATAATTTTTGTTTACTGTATGAACTATTTTGCTAAATTTAAAAATGAAATAATCAGACAGGAATGATAATGAATTTATAACTGTATGAAATGAATTTATTTAAATTTAAACGGCATGAGTTAATAACTGAATAATGTAGCAAGATAGATAGATAAGATTTTTATTTAGACAGCATATAAAAATATTCACGTTTAGCTAAAACATTTAGCTCAATCTACTTTTAAATAATATATATGCCTACCTTATTCAAGTTACATCGAAAATTTATGTGTTGCCTACTCTAGAGAGAAGCCTGAGGAATGATCTTGTCCTCCATTTTAAGTTTCCACCAGACATTTAAAACAAATGATTATTGAGAAACGGAAATTCTTACCCTAAGATTGTTCAGTATACCTGGTGTTTAGCATGGCAGACAGTACAACAAAACCATTGCAGTTACGGGGAATCATATATCTTACTAAGTCCATATGGTGTTGAAATGGAGACATGGTAGGTTGAAGCTCCCCTTCGATATTTTACATCTGGAGTGGGCATTTCGACATGGACACTGCTCACATTTTCTTGACACTGCTCTAATGTTTTGAGCTGTTCTTCAGTTTGAAAATTTACGATTTTAACACCAGGCTAAGATGACGATGTTATGCCTCTCTTTGGTTTATCTCCAAACATGGCTTCATAGGGACTTTGGCATATTCCTTCATGGTATGTACTATTCTTGGCCAATTGAACAAAGGGAAAACCATCTGACCTCTTATTTGTATCGTTATCGTTACCATTTGTATCCATGCATTTAACATATTCTGAATATTCTGATTGGATCTTTCAACTGAGCCTTGTGTTTGACTGTGACGAGGATTTTCATGAACAGTTACATGTGCTATTATTATAACGTTTTCCTATTTTGACATATATTCATAATATGTCAAAATAGGAGAAATGGTTTTAATAATAATCTTTGATTAAAAAATGTAACAAAAATATTTTTTTCATCATTCACTATCAGTGCATGGTGATTATCGACATACACCGGTGATAGTCCGAATATATAAGAATATAATGAAATATTTGGTCTTTCACAGGGTTATTTGGTGACATTCCCCAGTGAATGTCGACATTCTCCAGATTTTGGATATTCACAGTAACACACACACAGATATATATATATATATATATATATATATATATATATATATATATATATATATATATATATATATATATATATGTATATATATATATATGTATATATATATATATATATATATATATATATATATATATGTGTGTGTGTGTAATATATATATATATATATATATATATATATATATATATGTATATGTGTGTGTAATACATCAAAATTGTATAACTTTAACATTTCCTTAAAAACCTCCTCTCTCCCATTTAATTCCTTAAAATCTTTTTCCCAGTCTTTAAATGTCTTAATCAAAGGAGTTTCCTTGACTTAAAATTCTTTCGATACATTTCCCAAAGCTTTCTGTCCTATAGATATAAATTTTCTGTCTATTCAACACATTTTCCAGCTGTCGCCAGCAAATGGGTTTGCGTTTTCCCTGATCTTAGCAGTTCAATTTGCTGAATAAGTTTCTTGTCCCTTGGGAAAATTCCTTCTGTCTTCGCTCTTGGGTGCATCTCTGTTCGAGCAGAGTGATTTTTGTGTTTTTCCTTTGTCTGTCGTTGACTAGTAAAGATATCAGTTTTAGCAGTTTTAAAATAAAGTTTTAATTGGAATTGTGTCGTTCTCTTCAATGTGTACAAACTGCATCGTTCGTTATTACTGCTAGCTGATTAGGCTTCTCCTTGCTCAGTAGCAAGGTCAAGTAAAAACAATAGGGCTACATAATCATTGTGGCTAGAGGAAATATGTTTTACACACACACACACACACACATATATATATATACATGTATATATATATACATGTAAGTATATATATATATATATATATATATATATATATATATATATATATATGTCAGGATTCTAAGTGTCGTTTAGTGAAACCTGATACGAGTCTGCATGATCATGAACCTTTGCGGATAAAATTATTTTGACTTGATGTACATTCTACTTTTGCGGGAAAATTCTTTTCGTGTTGGACTTACGCTGAACTGAATTTCGCTACCTGAAATTTTGCCTGTTTCTTTTGAATTTATATTACTGGACGAACTATGTCTATGATTCTCAAACGTGAACAATTATATCCTATCAAGCGAACTCAGGCTTACTATGATATTCAAACAAGACCATGGCAGCCATTCGAAGTCTGCAGAGAGCAGTATGCTCATTTCCCGGCCAGAGCTGTGTTTACCCGTGGCAGCTAAGCCTGCCTTTGTTAGGAGTTGGGCGCCAATGTGAGATGCCATTAAAGATGATTGATGATTAGTGTGCTGTGAGATTTGAATAAAGAATGAAAATTATGTCAGGACTCTAGTGTCGTTTAATGGAACCGTGTCATATATATATATATATATATATATATATATATATATATATATATATATATATATATATATATATATATATACATAACAGCATGTTCCTTTATTTGTGTTATTTTTTATGTTTGAGGTGAGAAATTCTATTCTTTCCTCCATTAAAGTAGTAAAATTGTGATATATATTGGTACTTCTGGCTTAATGACCACCAGAACTTTTAACCAATCTAGTTTCGACATGTAATTTGAGGAACCCCTGAAAATTCGATTTGTTAGAGGCGAATGGTGTGACTACCGACTCGATGTGCACTTTCTAAATCGATTTAATTTTGACAAATAATAATGTATAATTTTTACATTTTTTCCCTCTAAATATTATAAATATCAACGAAAATAAATCTAGAGAAACTAGAGAATCATCATCAAAGAAATGCGTAAAAAATAAAAGAAAGCTCTTGAGTAAAACATCTCACTAAAACACTGAATGTTTTAATAAAGCTGAGCATGGAATAGGTGCATATTTAAAGTGAATTAAAGAAACTTGTATAAAAATGGATTAGATAGTAGACCACATGGATATATATCTTTTAGACTATAACATTTAGGACTTACCACTTGAATGCACAAATTTAATTCCATGTTTATCATCTACTTTACCTGAACCCAATACAGCGCCAAATAAACAGATGATAATATGCACACATGTGCATTTTTTAATGAAGTTTTTCCAAATTTTTTAATGTTGCTACGTTTTCTGATTGAATTTCTCGTTTACCGGGAAAATCTCTCAATTATGTACTCATTGGATCAGAACTTGGTTTTAAATTAAGGAATATCTGTATTTAACAGTTGCTACACTTTGGAAACAAACCTTGAAAAATATCAAATTTTGCTACATAATTTGTATAAGTTTTCTCGTTTTATACACATGCTGCAAACAATTATATTCCAGCTCTACGAATAAAGAACTCTTTATGAGTAGAATGTCCTGTACATTAAAGACAAAAAGATCAGTAATGTTACACATTTCAAGAAAGAAATAAGTTGCCATCCGGAAGCAAAGAAGCCTCTCTAAGAAATACTGATTACTCATAAATCATTTACACACGGTACGTCTGTCATCAGATACGGGGAAACTATTGCCATTCGCCCAGAAAATGGATTGTTCCTTCGTTATAAATTTTAGATGGTCGTTCGATTACCGATTCCGATGAGGAGAAGTATTTTTCGAAACCAATATCGAAATTCACATCATCATCGCTATCGTTACAAGTTTAACGATATGTCGATAATATCGATGTAGTAAAACCAGAATTTCTTTTCCGTGGCATTTCTTTCTCGAGATGAAATTAGTATAAAAAATGGAATGAAGAAGCTGAAATTTCGATACATTTATAACTTTTGGTGTATTGAAAGTCTTATTTTTTTTTCATTCCTTGTTTAAAAAAAATTGAATTTATTAGTGTATATCACAAAAAAAATTCTAATATTTGTAATTGGATCATTATTTGGCATGTCTAATATTCCTTATTAAATTTCAACTTTATAAAAGTATAACTAATAGGTAGAAATTAATTTTCCGCTGCTGGAGAAATGAAAAGATCACTTTAAGATAGCTTTTAAAAAAAGTTCTAGCTAAATAATGGAGTGTTTTCCTAGCTTATTAATGACTGTCTTTTTTATTCACGCTTGTATTAGAAAAACTTGTGTGACGAAGTTGTGCGCCGTGGCTTGGAATAGTAAAAACTAATGTCACTTTGAATGTCACCAATGAAAAATTTAACTTTATATCATCAATTTTGAATACTTGCTAAATATAAAATAAATGAAATAGAATGGAAAATGAATAATAAAATACATTTTTGTATGAGGATGATTATTTATTTTACTTTAGTCTTCAGTTTTAAATTATCAGTAGTCGATTAAAATCTTTTTTATACAAAGTATATATGTAAATGGTTTTCAGCACACTTACGATTTATATATATATATATATATATATATATATATATATATATATGGATTTCTCACAGTATCTGCTTTTAACCTCCAAGCTTTAAATTCTGCTTCTAACTTATTCATATTTTCGACTTGTGATTTGTCTAATTTAAGGCTAATGATAACTTGCAGCAGACTTAATTCCATGTTTATCATCTACTTTACCTGAACCCAATACAGCGCCAAATAAACAGATGATAATATGCACACATGTGCATTTTTTAATGAAGTTTTTCCAAATTTTATAATGTTGCTACATTTTCTGATTGAATTTCTCGTTTACCGGAAAAATCTCTCAACTATGTACTCATTGGATCAGAACTTGGTTTTAAATTAAGGAATATCTGTATTTAATAGTTGCTACACTTTGGAAGCCAAACCTTGAAAATTTTGCTACATAATTTGTATAAGTTTTCTCGTTTTATACACATGCTGCAAACAATTATATTCCAGCTCTACGAATAAAGAACTCTTTATGAGTAGAATGTCCTGTACATTAAAGACAAAAAGATCAGTAATGTTACACATTTCAAGAAAGAAATAAGTTGCCATCCGGAAGCAAAGAAGCCTCTCTAAGAAAAACTGATTACTCATAAATCATTTACACACGGTACACACATGCTGCAAACAATTATATTCCAGCTCTACGAATAAAGAACTCTTTATGAGTAGAATGTCCTGTACATTAAAGACAAAAAGATCAGTAATGTTACACATTTCAAGAAAGAAATAAGTTGCCATCCGGAAGCAAAGAAGCCTCTCTAAGAAATACTGATTACTCATAAATCATTTACACACGGTACGTCTGTCATCAGATACGGGGAAACTATTGCCATTCGCCCAGAAAATGGATTGTTCCTTCGTTATAAATTTTAGATGGCCGTTCGATTACCGATACCGATGAGGAGAAGTATTTTTCGAAACCAATATCGAAATGCACATCATCATCGCTATCGTTACAAGTTTAACGATATGTCGATAATATCGATGTAGTAAAACCAGAATTTCTTTTCCGTGGCATTTCTTTCTCGAGATGAAATTAGTATAAAAAATGGAATGAAGAAGCTGAAATTTCGATACATTTATAACTTTTGGTGTATTGAAAGTCTTATTTTTTTCATTCCTTGTTAAAAAAATTGAATTTATTAGTGTATATCACAAAAAGAAAATTTCTTATATTTTTAATTGGATCATTATTTGGCATGTCTAATATTCCTTATTAAATTTCAACTTTATAAAAGTATAACTAATAGGTAGAAATTAATTTTCCGCTGTTGGAGAAATGAAAAGATCACTTTAAGATAGCTTTTAAAAATGCTCTAGATAAATAATGGAATATTTTCCTAGCTTATTAATGACTGTCGTTTTTATTCACATTTGTATTAGAAAAATTTGTTTAACGAAATTGTGTGTAACGTGGCTTGGAATAGTAACAAATATTGTCACCATGAATGTCACCAGTCACAAAATTTGACTTTACATCACCAATTTTCAGTACTTGCTGATAAAATAAATGAAATAGAATGGAAAATGAATAATAAAATACATTTTTGTTTGAGAATGATTATTTATTTTAGTCTTTAGTCTTCAGTTTTAAATTATCAGTAGTCGATTAAAATCTTTTTTATACAAAGTATATATGTAAATGGTTTTCAGCACACTTACGATTTATATATATATATATATATATATATCTATATATATATATATATATTATATATATATATATATATAAATATGGATTTCTCACAGTATCTGCTTTTAACCTCCTAGCTTTATTTTCTGCTTCTAACTTATTCATATTTTCGACTTGTGATTTGTCTAATTTAAGGCTAATGATAACTTGCAGCAGACCTTTAACAAGTTAGGCTTTATAGCTTTTACATTTTAATATTAAATCTTTCAATTTTATTTCAGTTAACTCAGCCTTGGCTATTCACAAAGATCATATGCAATGCAGTACAAGTCTTCACATATATGATAGTATATTATCCTTGCTCTGCTTAGATAAACCATCACTGTCAAAAATAAGTAGCTTAAACCCTAACTCAATTAAAATTCTAACTCTTTTAAAACCTTGATAAGTTTACAATGAGTCAACCAGCAGTTATGGGTTCGCCATAAGTCTAGACCAATAGAACGTAAAACATTTACTTTCAAAGGCTTTTTTAGTTCAAATAATCAACATTATTCTGCCTCCCAAAACCATCATAATATACTTAAATTTTTCCTTACTTAAATCATTTCCAGAATGATCCCGAATTAATATTATTAATTTGAAAAGTATTAAATGTAATGAGTGTTGTTAAAAAATCATAAAAATTTAGAGAGTCATTAAAATAATTTTAAAATTGTGATATTAATACGCCATGCAGTTGATATAATAAAAAATAACTAAAAATATTTTGATAAGTGTTTGCATTTCTAGCATCCTCATAAATATATGTGTTGTTGTGGGTATATGTATATACAGTAAAATCTTATACAATGAAGTGGCACGAAAAATACTTAGTATAAGTGAACATTTCATCATATTCATACAATTGCTCATCTTCAAAATCCTCGAATTCCCCACCTTTTACCTGAGCTTTTTTGACAATACTTGGATCAGCCCTCACGAAAATTCCTCTCGATATCTACTAAGTCAAAAGGTAAGAAAAGTCAAGTACATCAGATGTCAGTCAGGTTAAGGAGGTTAGATAACTCATCAAAACCTTAACTGAGAACTCCTGATTTTGAGGCATAAATATCAATAAAGACGGCAGAGTTGGAAAAAAATCATGATATTAAAAAAAAAATAAATAAAAAAAAATCAGATTTATTTGATTTAAATCAGATTTTTTTTTTTATTTAAATCGGGTTTTTTTATATTTTTTTTCTGAATACTAATTTTAATTGTTGTTTTTATGTTTTTTGCAATATACATAGAATAGTTTGTTATAAGAAGTAACATCTTATCTATCTAGTATATTCTACACACTGATTACCTAAAAATAAATATATAAATTTTAATCTAAATACATTCCATTATTTTGCATGTGGATAGTGCAAACTAAATAAGATGTAAATTTAAAGAACAAATTAAAAATTCTTTTAATACAAACTATGTATTTAAAAAAAAATCACAATTATTTCAATATTTTTAAGCACCGAATTATGTATTTGATTGTTTCAATAACAACACTAACTTTGATGCTTTATCCACTCCTAATTGGTTATGAAGGCTAGAATGAACAGTACCAAAAGAAGAAAACTGTCTTTCCATTTCAGCAGATGACACCACGGCTGTTGTTATTTGGTAGACAAACTGGATTTCAAGTTCTGTAATACTCTCTTTACTTCTCATTACATAAAATGAATCCCACCAGTCATAATCAATCATTGTACTACCCCTACCACATACTTTTTGATAACAACCCCTAAATTCTTGGAAAGCACATACTATCTATTTACACTTATTTACTTGTTGCTATTACTGTTTTGACTGATTCCCAATTCTACCGTGTTTGGAATACAGGTTTTAAAAGAAGTGAAAAAAATTATTTAAATCAATATTTAAAAAAAAAATCAACTGATTTAAATTATGCCAACTCTGAAAGACGGTATCAATAAATAGAGAATTTGCAACAATTGCCCTTCAGAGAACTTTTTTCCAGAATATATGTTAACATGTCCGGCAATCTTGAAATTCTGCAAAGCTTATAAGATTACCCTTACAGGTAGATTATTATTGGAGCTGGAAAGAGCAGGAATAAAAGCAAATGGATCCATATTCTAGATGGACACGACACCAACTAATTTATCCATTTATCAATAGCGTTTCTGTAAGGTTTGAGAATCTCAAGATTATTATATCTCAAATTATTTAAACTGCTCAGCTGAAAAGTTTAAAAAACATTCATTATTATATATTTTTCAGTTTTTTTTACTAAAATAAATAGGTTTAAAATCCATGTAAAACTTAACATAAACGCTTTGAATTTGCGAATCAGCCATTTTTTAATTTTAAACTCTAAAAACATGCCCTTTTATATTATGGTTTGCACCCTCAATCAAGTATATTGTATTTTCGCATACTCTAAAATGTAGGTCATTTTTCTAAATCTAATTATCTTAATTTCAACAAACTTAGTTTTAAATAACACTAATTCATATTTAAAATTGTATTTATTTAAAAAATATCTATTATTTTTCGCCACAAACATTGACATAAACAGAGCTATAGACATATATCTAATTAAAGTTCCCGTATATTAAGCTAAAGTGGAAAATTAGATTTCTTCATATGTGCTACTAATTTTCTCTTCTGGCTTGTTTCATATTTCTGTCATCGTATACATCTGTTAATACACCAAATCTCGTTAAATGGGTGTTAATCTCATTTCTAGAAATTCAGTTACAGATTCTGAAAACTATTATTTTAACATTTGTGTGTGGATAATTTCTATAGCATCTGTCAAATTTATAACATCAGATTTCTCTGTCACTATTACTGTGTTTTTTCGTGAAACCAAATTAAACCTATAGAAATTTAGCATTCCTAAACACCATGAAACGAGACTATGACTAAGGAATAATTTCCCTCTTAAGCTTTCATTCGAAAATACTCTTCTAATAAAAAAATGATATGTATAACAATCAGAATAAAATCTCTTTCAGTACCATTTCCACATGCAATCCACATTAATATTTATCAGGGATTATCTTATTTTTACCTTTATGATTTTTAAAAAATATCCCAGTATTTACATTTCGTACAAATTTTCCAACTGTTATCATCAAAAATGTCTTTCTTTACGTTAATTAAAATTATAGTTTTGTATATTACGTTAATTAAAATTATAGTTTTGTATATATGTATGTTTAACGTATTGATTTTTAGAGCCGTAGGTTATGTAAGATTTCTCAACCTTCCTATGTCAGGAAAGAATGTAGACGATGAAATGAGGGTAGTTACTTCAAAGAATATTTCATAGTGTGTTTTGGTTTCAGATCTTTATGTTTTGCTTTTTTGCTTTAGGTTTTGTTGGTAGATGTTTGACAAGCTTTTAAGTCTTTTATATGTCTTTTAGAGTCTTATGCTTTGTCCTTCAGTAAATAAACATATATATAATTTTTAAAAATTTCCTCTCTGTCTCTTCATTGAATTTGTAATGAAATACGATATACCCTATACTACCGATACACCATCATATAAAATAATGGTATATATATATATATATATACATACATATACATATATATATATATATACATACATATACATATATATACATATATATATATATATACATATATATATATATGTATATATATATATATATATATATATATATATATATACATATATATATATATATATATATATATATATATATATATATATATATATATATATATATATATATATATACATATATATATATATATATATATATATGCATATATACATATACATATATATATATATATATATATATATATATATATATATATGTTGAATCTCCAGTGGCAACAGAATAAAAACGCCAAGCTGTGGGAAGCGTGGCGTCCAGAAAAAACTTTTATTCGTATTAGAACTATTCGTCGCTTCCATACGAACCGGAAGCTTAATACTAAAATATTTGTATTCGATAATTTCTGTTATTATTTGTTATGTTATTCTTAATTAAATCTATGTTAAGATACCGTATTCTAAATCTAATACCGTAGTCATATTTTTTAATGGATTTTGTGTGTGTTGAGCTGAAAGTTTGCCATCCGGAATATGGGAGGAGGTAAGTAATTACCTTTCTCATATCAATCATACTCATTCTCATATCTCATTCAATAATTACTATTTATTCTTATTCGTTTTTTGTGGAGTTAAAATCTCCATATATATATATATACATTTATATTTACAATATATATATATATATGTGTGTTTGTATTTAACTAATGAATTAATGAATTCTTAACTAAATATACCGACACTTAAGAAAAATTAATAAGTATAATGCTCTTTCATCCTAAAATCATAATTAACTGACTTATCTCAAACACATCTTATCAATACAACTAAGGAAGTGACTAGCTCTTGCACTTAAATGTTTAGACAATAGTGTTTAAAACACTTATTTGCAAGTGTTTACGAACTTACAGTAGCTTTATACTAATAAATAATTCTAAAAAGGACGACTGTTTACTTTAAAAAGTTGCTAATTTCCCTGAGACAAGCTATAACCTAGTAATTAAGTTCCGAAGGATTAGTTAAGAAGATTAGTCAAACCACATAAATGAAATGCATTGAATGTAAAAGACAATATATTACGAAAATTCTCATTGGTGTTTATATTGAGAACATCTCAAAAAGTGAGAAGTAATTTTATGTTGAGTCAGTTAGTTAGTGGATTACAAATGTTTGTATAATCAATATGTGTCGGGTTTAAAATAAACTACTGGCCTTCTTATATAAAGGTGTGGTCTTATTAGCCCTCGTGTTGCAAAAAGTAGACCGTAGCACTCCAAACCAAACCAAACCAATCTTATATAAATGTGTGTGTGTTTTTCTGTGAAAAAACGAAGCATCATTAAAAAATATTACTATTAACTTTAACTATTGCACTCTGATTCCTCTATCTCAAGCGAAATACTTGAGATACAGGAACTTAGCTTTAAAGATCCATGGCAGTAAACTTCATGGAGTGTGTTTATCCTAAGCAATCTGTATTGTATAAAACAGTAGTAATTGCAAGCAGTTATCAGTTATTATTTACGACAAAATTGTATCCTGGAGAGAAAACTATAAAACTAGTAAAACTACTTCAAAGACCATCTGCACAAATGAATGAAATTAATCGTAAAATTAATGCCGGCCTGATTGAAGCCGAACTGTTCAAACTTTTAAAGTCTAAGTTCAAGGACCTACCTACATGTACAAATAATATAATTGTGCTCCGATGTTGACAGCAATGGGACTTTCAGGGATCACATCGATGAAAAAAATTCCTTTTATGAACAAGAGTCAAGATTGAAATCGGTTAATAGTTTTAGAAATCTGAGTATGCTTTTGAAATTAAACCTCAGTTGTTCTTCTGTTTATGTTATTACCACCTCTATCCTACCGTTTCTAATCTCATAATATTTCAGAGAGACTGAACTACCGTCTCCTACGCTTTTTAGGACATCTGCTGTTAAGCACATCGACTGACAGTGCCGTTTGCTGAAGTATTGCTCCTGCATATTATGATAATTCACCGATTTCCACTATATAATATTCTTCAAAGAAGATTTCTAATTCTTTATAGGACTTTAATATTAATAATTTGTGTAGAGATGTGTTCGAAGAGCTTTTCCAGTCAGTCTAAGTTGTACAGAGGTAAAAGGCAATATCATCTGGTCTGCTAGTGTGGGGAGTCAGTTTGCACGCTAGCATACGACACTCTGTTATTTTGTGCATATATAACCGCTCACTGATATATCCATAATCATTCTACTGTCATATTACTTAATCGTGATCCAACATCTTAGGGTACATTTTGACTTGAATAATAAATACCCTTCATTATTATGCTTACATCTTTTAAATTACTTCCGTTCTCTTCAAACATTAACTCGACACTTGAAGTAAACATACTTCTCGCCCATCTAGCATTCGGGGACATTTTCAAAAGATTAATTTGAGTATCACGCATTTTCGCTCGTATGAAAAAACGAGTTTTTAATGAATATCTGGTTAAACATATAGAAGGTTAGGTTTGGAGAGCTACTGTCCACTGTTTTTCTACCGAGGGCTACTGAGACTGGGACCTACTGCCTAAATTAGTGCATTACCTGTAACCAGCCACCCACCTAAAGTCGGGTGCAGGGTGTTGAATTGCTGGTTCGGTCTGACCATCCGGCAACAATTCGTTAAGCAGAGCCCAAGTCAGCATTCTGACTATATAATTTTAAATAAAAAAAACAGACAATCTAGACAAATAGATACAACTAATGAAGTTTCCGGAAGAGTGGGGGATACTCTAGGAGTCATGCTCAGGTTAGAAGTCTGGTTGACCCGGTGTAAAACATAAAAATTTCTAACATGAGAGCAGGTGAGGGAAGCAATAACAGCATAGGGCAGTTGTGGTGGACATTAGTGAAGGGGTACTTTGTTCCTTGCGGTGCGGCTTTAGGCTACGATCATCATGGCCGCACGATGGTGTCATGATTTGCGGTGAGCCAGTCAACCAGGTTCTTGGCCTTCCTTATCAGTACCAGGTTTTTGATTAGGCTCTCTGCCCAGAGTTCCTTGGACGGGTCAAAATGGTGTCTTAAGGTGCAAGTCTTGTGTCAAAGGGCAGTCGTGCAGATAGTGATTTTAGTCACCGACATCACATCAGACACAATCTCCCGACGAGCTATCCGAGACATGGAACCTGTGGAGATCCTGATTGAGAAGTCCGTGGTTCGTAAGGAGGGCATTTACTGCAGCATTTCAGGTCAGTCTATTCCATTTCATTTTTCTTAAGAAACCGCAGAGAACCCTGCCTGTAGTGGTCGAGTCCCAGTAGTTTTGTCACTCGAAGAGCAACTCTTGCTTAAGTTCTTGTTTTATAAATAAGCTAATGAGAGTTTTTTTTCTGTCTCGCGAAGTGTCGCTTCTTTAGCCAGCTTATCGGCCGCCTCATTGCCGTCGATGCCACAGTGAGCTTTGACCCAGCCGAGGTGAACTTTTTTGTTGGTCATTTCCAGGTTTTTTAGGTTGCCTGAATAACCTGAACTTCGTGATTCATTTGATGGAATTGTTGAATTGCTTAAAGACTGGTCTGATAAAATATGAAATGAGCTGGGACCAGGCTGCTGGGCGATCCCGTTTAACACTTCTGAAATAGTTAGCGGAATTCGAACCCGGGAACTGCTGTACAGCAGCATTCTACCATTCGGCCATCGTTCGGTTAAATGTCTAGAAGAATAAGAAAAAAAAAGCATTTCATCACTCTTTACAAATGCATATAAAAGTGTAAACAGACACCATAGAGGATTTAATGACCGACTGAATGCAACACTTAATTGGTCGCACTAATTAAGCTGATAATCAGCTGTAGCTTCTATAAATGTTTATTTACCTGTGTATTATATATATATATATATATATATATATATATATATATATATATATATATGTATAAAACTAGTTAAGGCAAATGAACACA
>CM063505.1:148556406-148563906 GCA_032207245.1 Pardosa pseudoannulata
TACAGTAACTTCTTGGCTTCCACAACTTTCTTTTTGTTACTCCACTTGAAATTTGCTTTGAAAGGACAATACTGGCAACTTAAAATCAGCAGAATGAAATTACTTTAAAGGAACTTCCTGAACAGACTTTCCAGGAGGAGAGCATCGTAGTTTACAATTCCCACTGGCAAAAATTGAACGCACCGTAATTTCTAGAATTTTAATGTAGTAATATATTTCTTATTATACAAATACATGCTTTTTGAATATTTGCAGTCTTCGTAACATTACTATCCAGAGAGATTTTGCATACATATATATACATAAAGGTTATTTTTGTCTATCATTGCCCCATTAAGAATAGTGTTTTTGTATTATTAAGTACATATTGTTGTATAGAAAAGTATCCGTTTAGTTTGGTTTGGTTTGGAGTGCTACGGTCAATTTTTGCAACACGAGGGCTAATGAGACCGGGACTAACAGCTTAAAGCCGATTCCGAACGGCTACGAACATCCATGCCATAGTGGGATTCGAACCCACGAACTCCGGTATCAAAGGCCAGCACTCTAACCATTCGGCCATCGTTCGGCCTGTTTAGTTTGGATTCAATAACATAAAACAGATAAATCTGAAATATCTTAAGCCTTAAACATTTGAATTTAATCTGACAGTCAATTCTTAAATTAAACATATTACTGAGCGTAAAACTTTCTTTAAATTATATGTAAAAAATAAATGTGGTCAGTACAGTCTTCTACCAGAACAATACTTTCTGGGTACATATAAATTAGTTTCCGATACCTACATTATTCTGTTTCATTTATAACTTGACTTTTTTCTAGAAAATCTTGACTAGTTATTTGAATAGGAAGACTATCTGATTATTAATTTTGTTATTGTTTGCTTTACCTGTAATATTCTTCAATCACTCATTTTTTATGCACATAAAAGCAAAAATTGTACAAAAGTTTGTAGTCTGATATATTTTACTCTAATTAAAATTTCTGAATGATCGAAAAACTAAATGAAAATTCTTACCCCTTGGGGGTGGATTGCTGCTTTTATATACACCTTTATCAAACTTATTTATCCCCAATAAAAGTTTTAAATATTTTTAGACTATCATAAGTGACTTTAAAGAAATTCCTGATTGCGTTTCTTATATCATTCTTTTACTTTATTGTGATAATAATTAAGTATTTTCCCCAGCTGCTTTTATTATTAGCCTTAAATAATTACGAATAGGGAAATTGTTTCTAAGCAACTAATGTAAGAGTTAGTTTTATTAATATTTTATTTCTCATCATATTCTCAAGAATTTTACTGTAGTAATATACTTCTTATTATACAAATACATGTTTTTTAAAACTTTTTTTCAATCTTCGTGACATTACTTTCTAGTGAAACCTTGTATATATATAAAGATTATTTTTCTATGATTGCCCCATTAAAAATAGTGTTTTTGCATTATTTAGTATAAATCGTTGTATTGAATAGCATCTGTTTAGTTTGGATTCAATAACATAAAACAGATAAATCTGAAATATCTTAAGCCTTTTACATTTGAATTTAATCTGACAATCAATTCTGGAATTAAGCATATTACTGAGTGTAAAACTTTCTTTAAATTATATTTAAAAAATAAATGTGGTCAGTACAGTATTCTACCTAAACAGTATTTTCTGGGTACATATAAATTAATTTTCGATACCTACATTATTCTGTTTCCTTTATAACTGGACTTTTTCCTCTAGAAAATATTGACTAGTTATTTAAATAAGAAGACTATCTGATCATAATTTTTTTGCTGTTGCTTTAAATAATTGTTAATCAAATTTTTTATGCGACATAAAAGCAAAATTGTACAAAATTTGTATTTGACATATTTTATAATAAGATCTAATGAAAACTAATAAAATTCTTTCCCCTTGGGGATAGATTGCTGCTTTTATATACACCTTTATCAAATTTATTCATCCCCAATAAAAGTTTTAAATATTTTTAGACTATCATAGGTGACTTTAAAGAAATTCCTGATTGCGTTTCTTACATCATTCTTTTACTTTATCGTGATAATAATTCAGCATTTTCCCCATCTGCTTTTATTATTATTCTTAAATAATAACTAATCGGTAAATTTATCCTAGGCACGTAATGTATGAGTTTGTTTTATTAATATTTTTGCAGTTGAAAATCATTTAAAATCTCCATAATAAAATCCAGAGCCGTAGCTAGACCCTTTAGCTCTCGTGGCAAAACTTGTCTGCCCCTAACTTACCGCCACATAGTGAGAAAATTTATAAATATTTTTTTCTGTATCATTTATTAAAAAAAAAAAACTCAAAAAATATTTTGTTAATTCTTAAAATGTTCGTAGTATATTAATTTTTGATTTTTCGTCTATTTTACTGATACACGGAATAGTTTATTTCAGGGGAATATTTTTTATTTTCACGTTTCATACGTTTTATAAATTATTGATGAATTAATAAATTTAAATTTAGTTTTATTAACTTTAATAAATTCAAAATTTGAAACGAATGCCTGGATGTATATTAATACATTTTATGACTGTTTGCCAATCATTTTATAAGAATCTATTACAAATTTAATTTTCAGAAACATTTTAAAAAAATAAGAAAATTTATAAAAAAATAATTTTTCAATACATTGGATTTTATAAATAAAATTGTATTTTATAATAAAAAAAAAAATATTTTTCAATTTTTAATTTCTACTCGGGACGAATAGTCCTCTTTAGAACCCCATTTTCTTTAAGGTGCGGTGCCTCTATGATGCGTGGAATATGCCACATTTGCCATGCCCCAGCTACGGCTCTGATAAAATTTGTTGTTTCTGATGCCACTTGGTCAAACCAAGCACTATTGAGCCAAACACTAAGCATAGTAAGGCAAGGGTGAGAGCCTTTCGTTTTTACTCGAGCACTGCTAGAGGGAAAGTATGACTTATGTTCAAGTGGGTCCTCGTAATTTAGAAGCAGGAAGCAAACATAAAAATAAAACTAATTAACTGATTCTTGATTAGGCGTTTCCTTTATTTCTAACAGAGAGGGGAAGTGTGAATTAATGTTTAGATGTGTATGTACGAAGCAGATAGTGATGGATCAGCATATAGAGTTTAATGGAAGGATATCTTGGGTTGATCAATAAATGTTTCGCTAATAAATCGTTTAATATTCAAATTGTAGATCTTTTGATTCTGTGTATCTTTATTGCTGACTCTCTATGAAAAACACCAATTAAGGTTTATTATTCTAGCAGCAACTAAATGTTTCTTTAAGTAAAAGTATGAAAATAGACATATATTTTTTTAAATAATATTTTCTATCCAGTTAGAGTGCTAACTGAAAAATTGTGAAGATTTAAACGCCAGGAATAAGTTAGGTCTTCATGATATGAAAATAGACCGTTTAACTGTAATAGTATTTCACAAGGAAATTAAAGTAGCGATATCTTACGTTTACTTTAAATTAATTATCTGAATAAGAAATTATCATACTTTTACTTACATTATTTTCTATCGATCATGGGTAAACTTTGATTTACACTAGTGACATTCAAACCTGAAACAATAAAGTTTCATTTAAAAATACATATTTAGATCAACAATTAGAAAATTTTCTTCATTTCTAATTTTAAAATATCTGGGAAAAATACTTCATAGGGTAGGAAAATTAAAGTTATTGACTTTATAAATAAATGATCATTGAACATAGATGAAATTGCAATGTATTACAAACTTAGCAGAGCAGTTTATCTTCAACAGTGGATTTCTTTTACATTTAGAAGCAAATTTAGCAGTTGAGTGTTTTAAACACACACTTTTAAATGATATATATATATATATATATATTTATATTCATAAATATGTATATATACATATGTATATGCACATAATTTTGTATACATATAAATATATATAAATAAACATATATATATATATTTTATATATAATATATATATATATATATATATATATATATATATATATATATATATATATATATATATGTGTGTGTGTGTGTGTGTGTGTGTGTGTGTGTGCGTCAGGTCTTAAAAAGGAGTAGTTAGAAATTACGTGAGATTTAAACGATTTTAAAAATGGAGCTCTTTTATAATAATAAAATAAATGAAAAAGACCCACGCTCGCATAAGCTTTTAGGATAATCCGGTCAGGCGGAAGCATTTTGAAACAATTTGATGAGCTTGCAAACAGATAAGATCAGTCAGCGCGTGGACATGGAACTGTAAACACCTATTCCATGCTTAGCTCCGACACGAAAAATGAAAATGGCTCATGTTGCTCTCACATAGAACTATGAGTTAATAAAGTTATTATTATCAAGAAGACTGTTTTCCATTTAACTCTGGATCACGACATTACACACACACACACACACACACACACACACACACACATATGCATATATATATATATATATATATATATATATATATATATATTTATTTATATATATATATATATATAGTATATATATATATATATATATATATATATATATTATATATATATATATATATATATATATATATATATATATATATATATATATATATATATATATATATATATATATATATATATGCTTTATGGAGAAATAAAAGCTTAGATGGGTAAATATGTAATATCTATATGCATCTATAATACCTTCATTCACATTTCTAATATAGATATTGTAATACTCAGCTTTAATGGGTGCTCTGTTTTAAGAATTATAAACTAAAAAATTAAAAATCTCTTAAAGGAAATTCCTACAGCTGTTAATATTCTCTAACTTAACATTAATTATTGTTTACATAAAATTTGAATGGGAAAAGAAATTAAAAGTTTTTAACAAAATTCTTGAAAGTAAACATTCAATTTTAATTTCAGAAGCGATGTCAGAAATTTGCATTAAACGTAATAGCTTTAACAGTATGAATATTTAGCTGAAAGCTCTGATGAATTTTTATAAATATCAAATATATCTGCATTGCTCCAACCTGATATGGCTATACCGCTTATACTTTTGCTTGCATATTTTAGTAAAATCATAACAAGATATTCATTTGCTTCTCTCAGAAGTTAATTAAATAATGGAGTAATCTTTCTCTTTTAAGAAAGTTTGAAAACTCTGGAAAAGTATTATACAAAAAAGGTTTGGCGTGCAAAGTCAATTCAAAACAAATCTCTAAATGTCAGCAAAGTAAACACCAAGTTAATTAACGATTACGTTCTACAGTTAATGGAAAAGTGAATTGTGATAGTAAACAATTTTAAATTTATGATATATGCTAGCGGATCGAAATTAAACAGATGGTATTGTTAGGGAAACGGCTTAAAGAATTCCACTCTAAATTCCTACATATCCTCATTTGAGAATGGGATTTTAAATTTTAAAGAAAAAATATTGGTTTTAATTTGGTCACTAGATAGGAAAGGCATTACAGTGGAAAGCAGTTTGCATATCTCTTAGTAGGCCTAACCTCTGCAACTCATGCAAGATGTTGGGAAGGATATTTTCAGAAATGTGGACTGAGTCACGGATCAGTGATTAGAAAGTCATTTTCAGTACCTTTCCAGCCTCAATCATCCAACCAAAAGAATTGAGTGCCCTATGGGAGCAGCTTACCCTATTGAGTATACGGCTAGCAAGTGTTACCCCGGGGAAGAGTCTAATCTGGACTCATAGGCGAATAAGAATTTAAAATTAAAAATAAAAGAATAATAATGAAGAAATATGAATAAAAAATAATAAATAAAGTAAACAATATTGAAAAAAAAATAAAAATAAAAAATAAATAAATAAAATAAATAATATTGAAAATAAATAAATAAATAAATAAATAAAATAAATAATAATGAAAAAATTAAATTAAAAATAAATAAATAAAATAAATAAATAAAATAAATAGAATAAAAAATAAAATAAAATAAATAAAATAAGGTAAATAAATATGTGATAAGTATAAATAGAGTACATATAGTAAATAAATAAGGAAAACGCTTATCGGTATTAATATTCTAGAAAGATACGTACTCTTTTGCAGTATTTAAATGAGGACGCACGTACAGTTAGAGAAACAAAGTAGAGAGTAATACAGCCAAATAACAATTTTTAATAATAAAGATAAAACAATAAAAGTAAAATATATTTCGAATTATTTGAAATATTAATAACCCTCTATGATGTAAATTCTGCCAAACGATAGAAAGCGGTTGTCACGTATTTAACCATTCTGAAAGGATGTAACGCACATTTCTGCCAGTCATTACAGGTTATTGTTCAGAAACTATTCTTTCTGACATTTATAATTATGAGGCTCAAAATGTTTTTCATGGCTAACTTTTCGAAGTATTTCGTTTGCAGTAACAATGTATCTTTTGCACTATTTAAATATTTGGATAAATTTCGTAAAATATATTTTCTTAAAGGATAATTTGCACTTTTAGAATCCATTATTTCTTATGAGATGTTCCAGACTTGACGAGCTATGTGTATTAAAATTCAATTTAAATATCTATTTTGGATGACACATTTTCCCGTACCATTGAGTCACAAAATGCTGAGCTTTGGCTTGTATATAGTGTATTTTTGGAGACTTTTCAGTTTGCACTCGAATTTAAATATTTTGGTCATAGACTTTTTTTATTGCATTAAAGAGCACTATAATACACTCATTTCTTAAAGATCTTTGTATTTCATTATTTTATCAAATAATGATTTATCTTGACACTTTTTTGAAACAAACTATAATAAAAATCTTAGGATACTAATTTTCTGCATATTTTTAGTATTCTTCTGAGAAAAATATTCAGAGAAAATAAAGCATTTATTGGCCTATGACACTATAAATATCTATTTGGTGATTTTTTAATTTTTTAGCCAGAGGCATGTTATAGGGATAGACAATAACGCTATAAAATTTATCTATTTTTTATTTTATTATGTGTTTCGAGCCTCAACATATTAAAATATAAGACAGTTATTATTTCTATTTTAATGTTATTTTTGAAACATTTATTATTAGACCTATAAACACTACTGAAAATTTATTTCATTTGTATTTTGTGTGAGATTTTTTTAAGCATGTAATTGACCTATAAACAGCTACTGAAATTTATTTCTATTTGGTGAATGTTATTTTTCGAAATGCATGTTATTGGGAATAGACCTATAAGACAGCTACTGAAAATTTATTTCTATTTGGTGATTTTGTGTGGGATGTTTTTCGAGCCTCAGAGGCATGTTATTAGGGATAGACCTATAAGACAGCTACTGAAAATTTATTTCTATTTGGTGATTTTGTGTGGGATGTGTTTCGAGCCTCAGAGGCATGTTATTAGGGATAGACCTATAAGACAGCTACTGAAAATTTATTTCTATTTGGTAAATTTGTGTGGGATGTTTTTCGAGCCTAAGAAGCATGTTATTAGGGATAGACCTATAAGACAGCTACTGAAATTTTATTTTTATTTGGTGAATATGTGTGGAATGT
>CM063505.1:148566406-148588906 GCA_032207245.1 Pardosa pseudoannulata
CCATTTTCACATCATTATGAAAACTAATCAAGCATTGTTTTGCTTTTGTCACAGAATTATGGCTTGGTTTCCATCCGATTGATGCAAACCATATCTTATTTCTTATATTCATTCTTTTGGTAACTACTAATTATAAAAGTTTTTCTGACTTTTCCAGATTATGGTAAACACACATTATACACACATAAATCTATATATACTAATTATTTATATATTGCACACACGTATACATAACAACATTATATTACTTTGAATATCACCAGCTTCTTTTTATTAAAAATTAAAATCGGATAAAATCGATTGCCTGTAAAATGTAACGTTATTTTTCTTTCGAAACTTTGGTGAAGTTAAAGATAGGCTGGTTAAGACATGAAGTTATACATATGTAATTTTAAAATACTTCACTATATTGAATTATCGATGTGATATAATAACTTAGGAAAGATTAAATGGATTTTTCAACTTCTTTACTTTTTCATTTACAGATTTTAATTCGACGAAAAAACTATCGATCTTTATAGATTTTAGATACTTCCTTTTGAACACATACATTCTTTATGAACCCAGAAAAATGTTAGAATTATAAGAAAAGAATAAGATTATCCTTGAACAACGTTCATATGGGTTATGCCATTGAAAATAGGACAAATTTTTCTATGAATTTTGCTTAATTTTATTTTTTATTTCTAGTTCTTCCCATTGTAATTTAATTGACACAGAAAATCTTTCTCTTTATGTATCTCAACAACCTTAAACTAAGAAATAGTTTCTGAAATGTTAGAATATATCATATTAGTCATAAAAAATCATTTAAAAATTTAAAAATATAAAAATAAAATTTATTTTCAAACAAGCAAATTTTATAGAAAATAAAAGTGTTTTATTTCTTCTAAATATAGTAAATTACAGGGTTATTCATAACTAATAATATGAATTCAACGAGCTATTTTTTCCAATAATAAACAATAGTGATTAATAATGATTAGGTGAATGACATTATTTTACCCGTTGTTAAATAGTCACTTGAAGGAACGTTGGAGGGAAAGATAGATTTTACTCAGGCTGCAGAATGAGTGTTACACATGACTACAAAATAAATACAATAGAGAGTCATTTTCTGTAGGTTTTGTAGTGTCACCCTTTTCTTTTTACAAACCTCAAGTCATTTAGACTACTTGAATACGCTGCTAAACTTTTTGATATCTGGGGAAACAAAATTCTTTTTCGTTTCATCCATTGTCTGAAGATTAATAGGAAAGGTTAACTTACACCCCTTAACAGGAATGTGCATTTTGTTTGTTTAATCCCTCGGATTTCAGCGTTTTATAATTTTTAAATGCTTGCCTGATTACTCCGAGTTATCTCGGATTTATATATATTGGAGTTAATTATTAACCCGAGGAAACTCAAGAGAATCAGAATTTGTCTGTACGATATGTTTTATCACGGTTTTACTTAACCTGGAGGAAATTAAATGAGATAATCAGTTTCGATAGGTAGTTTGCCAAGTTTTGATGGTTTCGAGGTCCTTTTGGCGGAACTGGTCGCGCGTTTTGAAATGATTAGAAAACTTATTTCAGAAAATCGTCATGACGAGTTTTCTGCTACACAAGGATGACCCAGTATTAGTCCTTTACCACACAGGTTAACTTCAAGGCATTTTCCAGATGTCATTCCTGCTGTTAAAAAATCAAAGCCAATGAGACAGTGTAATCTGTGCTCCCGTAAAACAGGTTTAAGAGGCAAGCCAATAAGAAAAGAGACCAGATAACAGTGTTCAGAATGTCAGTTATCACTCTGTGTTGTCCCTTGTTTCAAAAACGCCGAACGATCACCGATTGGTTAGGGTGATGACCTTCAGTACCGGAATTCGTGGGCTCGAATCCCACTGTGGCATGAATGTTCGTAGCCGTTCGGAATCGGCTTTACTATGTAGGTCCCGGTCTCATTAGCCCTCGTGTTGCAAAAAGTAGACCTTAGCACTCCAAACCAAACCAAACTTGCTTAAAAAATCTATCATACAAAGACAAATATTTAGCTTTTTTACATTTTCCCGAGATTACTCGGGATAATACAATAATATTAAAATTAAATGCTTTTACACCTGTAAAAATTAAAAATTCAACCTAAACCTACATATTTTGTTTCTTTTCATTTCCTTGTATTTAACAATAAAATAAAAATGTGATGATTTTTTGCAATTTATTTCAAAGAAATTTGTAAGGGAAGCGGTTAAAGCGCTGCACACTTCATCGATTACAAACCATCAAAGAAGGAAAGTGTGTGGGTCATATCAGTTAGCCTAGGAGGCTATCTGAGTAACACTAAGTTATCTGTTCCTATGCAAACAATACAAATGTAAGATAGCTCCGTGGTAAGGAAACAGAGGACCTATACAGCCCATTCAGGTAGTGCTCCGTCTTGTGAAAACCAAATTTAGAGAGATGATGGATTAATTCGGAGCATTTTTTAAAGTTTACAGCGAACTGAGATTAAAAATACGTATCATCCAAACAGAATCACACAAAAAACTTTCTGTTCCGTAGATCCGCTTATCACTTTTTCCCCTGAAAAGCTAAGACAATTTCACAAAGAACATATAATTGCTGATTACAATATATCACATAAAATAACTTATTTTTTCTTTACATTTATGTATATTGTCATTTTGTGTCGTTTATTTTCGAAAATACCGAATTTTAAAATCGGCTGATTCATTTTGAATGACATTTCTCAAAAACATCTAATTATAAAAAAAAAAAATACTTATTTGAGTTTAGAATAAAATAAAACATTCTGTAAGACTGTTTAAGATAGCATCTGAAGATGCAGAAAATATAATTAATCATGAAAAGTTGATTTAACAAATTTCAAAGAAAGGGAATTTTAATATTAGTAAAAGACTTTTTAGGATTTAATGCAGATACGACATCAAGTTCAGATAAAAAAAAAACAATTTTATGAGAGTGATTCAAATACTTATTGTACCAAATCCACTGAAACTTCTTTTAATTTTCCTTTTAAGCAGCACAGCAACAATGATAATAAAAAACTTGTACGAAGTTCGAACCTTCATCAAATCCAGTAGTCTCTCCTTCTTCTTTTGAAAATTTATACGTTTGCAATATTATACTAGATGCAGTATCAATATGTGAAACAAAACTTATTAAAAAAGCAGTTAAGGAAATAAACGATTTAGAAATAAAAGAGGTATTGGAAATACTGCAGAAATATAGTTTGTTAATTCAGTTTTAGAAACTCTTATCAGGATCAAATTATTCATACTTTTAATAAAACTACTTGCTAATTTTAATATTTGACTTATATTGACTTATACTGTGTAACAATCAGTTACACTACTGGACAATGCCAGAGCAGGAGACTGACCTAAGGACGAAGGTGACCCCTCCCCCCTTCGACCCCATTGGACAAGAGGGGTTGCTAACGCGGGTCAGTCGTCTTTGGCCCTGGCAACAGTAGTCATTGGATTTTGCTCGGCAGATTTGAAGGCCCCTTCAGAAGAAAAGCAGGCTAAGGCAAAAGAGAACGGAGAACTTCAGCAGAGGCAGGAAATGCACAACCATTTTTTCATCTGAACATAGCGTCATCAGCGGCAGGGAGTTGGTCCAACATTCCAGCAGTTTACGGCGTCTCCATATTGAGATTTAATATGCTTTATTTGCTTCATCAGACTGTTCAAAAATATAATTGTTATATACTGAACTTCATAAAACTGAATTATTGTTCATAGTTGTCTAATAATGATCTTATTGATTTCCTTCTGATAGATTTAACAGATTTTGCACCAAATTTTAAATATATTACCTAACGTCTTATTTAAACATTTTACAAAATATCCAAATATGATTGTTATATTTTAAATTCATCAAAAGTGCTTTGAATTTTTTTATACACTGCCTAATTTAAATTGTTATATATTTTTCTATGTATTTTATATTGCACTCAAGACTTATGCAATTTATAATTAAACAATAACTTAATTTATGCACTATGTTATTGTGGCCAGTCTCTTTACAAGATACATAAAACAGATTTTTTTTAAATCTCATGTATGCTCCCTAGTGAACAAAACAATGGAGTACTATTACATGGTTTTAAGTTCAGATCTAAGATTAAAATATGTATTATGAAATAACTCTTTTTCGTCATGTTTTAGTCTGAAGTGGTCTGATAGGCGTGTAACTAACGATGCGTTACAAATATTACCCTGCGGATATAATAATGATTCTGAGCAATTTCTTTCTAATCGGTTAAACACGAACATGTTCCGAAAATTTAGTATAGTCGAAAGTGATTTAACTATCCCATCTAGGCACGTGGATCGAATAAATTTTTGAAAGTTCATCTTTCTGCAGTGCAGAATGTTAACTGTTATCATGAGGAAGTTAATACAAATACTGACAAGAATTCTGGAAAGATGAGGATCTGTAATTATGTTAGAAAAATGTTGATTGTGCACATACTGGGAATTTATTTGAATTATCTTTGTAACATTATCATATGAGTTGTAGTTAGGGTACACCACATACACTTCTACAAACAGATGTACATATGTGTATTAAATAAATATATACATATGTGTATATATTGATGTCTATGTAAGTATAGGAAAAATAATGTCTATATGTGTGTATGCGTGTATGTGCATGCCTGTGTCTATGTGTCTGTAATGCCGAGGTAGAATTATTAATTATCCATTAGATATTAACCAGTAGATGATAATCCAATAGACTCAGTATCAAATAGTACTTCCAAGAGGTATAATAAGTAATGAAACTGGACAGTCTTGGCTGAAGAATATTTTATTTTCTGTGAAAATAAAACTATTATTCGATCAATTACAATTTAAATATGACTTTTAGACATTTTCAGATGTACTAAGTCCATAGAGTGACGTCAAAAGTACACCTATGTATATGAGTAGAAGTAATAACCGGAACCAGATACATGCTAAGATCCGCCGTAGTCATTAAAGGTGACTGGGGCACATAAAATATGTTCATGGTCACAATGTCCTCCAAGTTCTCAATCAATATCTCTGGGGCTGGCATGCCAAGTCTATGAGTCTACTGCTTGGTCCCTGCTTCAAAATTACGAGGACCTACTTGAGCGAAGTCGCTCTTTCACCTTAATGGTGCTCATTAAAACGAAAGGCCCACCCCTTGGTCTTAATACGGGAGCCTACAGGCTCAATCGTGTGTGGTTTTAGCCAAGTGCCATGAGAAACAATAACAACAACAGAAGTAATAAGTGAAAGTTCTCAAGGCCTTAAGTCTTTCCTTGTGCTAAACTACAATCGCTGATTTGAAAGTCCTTACCTCTACGCTGATGTACGTGCTAATTAATTAAAGTATTAAAAATTATCACTCTTTATCTCTGAATATAAATAAATTATCCAACTGAATAAATATAATAAATGAAGATTAAAGATAGATAATATCTTTTGATGATTTTCTGACATATGTGTGTATGTGTTTTTGTGCACATATGTTCTGTGAGCTAATACAAATAATGAAAGCATTCAAGACCTAATATTAGTCGATGATGAGAAAACCCTTATTTTTTCTTAACCTTCATTATGATTATATTAAAATCCAAAATGGCTTCTCACCATTTGGAAGAAGTTCCACGTAATTGATACGGACATATTAAATGCTAACACATTAACAGAATAAACGCTAACACTGCACTCCTCCCACGACTTCCACAGTACATAACTTTAAAACCTCTCTTTCAAAACTGCAATGTTCTCCTCATAGGGAGATACACACGATAACCCGAAGTCAAAGTCAAAGGATTGACAATATTCCGCATTCCCGTTATCTTCAAGCCAAACATATTTTTCTTTTCTTTTGTCTGTTAAAAAAAAGAGAGCAATTTCGAGTTTAATAATTGATGGCTCTAATTTTTGGAACTCTCTCTCTCCATATATATATATATATATATATATATATATATATATATATATATATATATATATATATATATATATATATATATATATATATATATATATATATATATATATATATATATATATATATATATATATATATATATATATATATATAAAAGACACAATATATACACAATTCATGTTATGATCCATTTTATTCACTTCATACCAACTTTGGCGCTTAAGTTATTTAACAAATGAAAGTATTTGACCGAGTATTTGGCCAGCTCTCACACTCTAGATTTTTTATATGGTTCTGGACATGAAATGTGGTCTTCATGCTATGGTCAATTGTTCACCACTCCAGTACTGGTCCTGAAGGAGACCTGAAACAATGGTTCACGGGTTGCATTCACACACTGGATCACTAAATCAGTAGAGCGTGTGGATGCGTTCATTGAGTCTTGTGCGCAATTTGGTAGCGCATGCTAGCTGTCTTTGAATTATGATGAAATGCCGCTTTCGAGTCCATACTCCGCCAAGGCTATTTTATTATATGCAATCGTCGACTTCGATAAACCATGCCTCCTCCAGACATTGGTAATGGCTTGCAGTGGCCCATAGTGGGGAGAGGATTTTAGATGTTTATATAAAATAGTTCTTCCCTGATCAATCCCTATCTTAATGAATGCATTAGCTTTATTGTTAAACTTATCCTAATTAAGGACCTAATATTTTAGAATCTCTCTCTCTCTCTCTCTTTCTCACACACATATACATTTTTTATACAAGTGAATATTTGTGTGTATGTGGGGGGAGGGGGAGGCTGAAATAAATCAAAGATGGGAAATTGGAAATACAGAATATTACACTAGAAGCTCAAATTTCGAGATGGATTCCAACCTTTACAGATAATATGAAGTTTAGATGTAGAATAAACTAAAAATGTGGACTAAATACTCTCAAGAGAATAAAAGAAATTCCTTGCGGAAATGTGATTGCACTAGAAAAATCCTATCATAAATAGCAATAGATATATTTTTATTGCTTCAACCCGAGATATTTGAAACGTTTTGGGGAAATATAAATTGCCTAAGATTGTTAAGGTACAAACATTAAATACATAAATAAGGCTTTAATGCTTTGGAAGAGAAGAATCTGATGAGTATCAAAATTAAGTTAATGACAGTAAATTGGTAACAGAGGCTGTTCCAGGAAATAATTTCTCAAAACACTCTTTTAAAGCAATTATAACGCTTCCCATTATTTGTTTTCACAATCGATAAAAAAAATGCAGATCTATAACTGAAGTACCTTAAGAGAAGGGTGAAATATTATAAACATTTATATTTTCTTAAATTCTACGAATCGATTTTCCCCTTCATTAGTACTTTCTCAGAAAGTTATAATTCGCGAACCAATTAAAATAGATACCGTTGTTGATTTTGTTAACAGAAATATTTATTATATACAGAAAATGTCCGTTTATATATTTGTATGTACTTTTTACAAATAGTAGAGCCTTGTAGTACGAAATTCAATAAAAACAAAGCTCAGCTCATAGATATTGTCTCTTCCAAAGTGTTAATTGCAGTGCTCTTCCACGGTTGGCAGTCCCATGTTGGGAATTCCCTACCGCATACATCTTTTAATCTTGTACGTTCTCATGTTAAAGGTAATTGCTATTTGTATGCACAGTTCTTTAGAAGTGCTTATTTGTTCTTTCACGGCAGGTTGATCCATACTGGGAACGCTACTCTGCTTTTCTCTGTAACTCTATTAAGTTTGCTTTTTTTTGGTTTGGAGCACTACGGTCTATTTTTTGCAATACGTGGTATAATGAGACTAGAACCTATTGTTTAAAGCCGATTCAAAACAGCTATAGTGAGACTCGAACACACGAACTCCGGTACCAAAAATCAGCACCATAACCATTCGGCCATCGCTCTTCGTAATGTTATTAAGGAAATATGCTATTTATAAATTTATTATATATGAAATATTTTGGTGGGCATGCAAAGGTTTCACACAGTCAGGTACGTTGAACCCGGTTAGTATGTTTAGGACCTGCTCACATTTGGACATGAGGATTTTTTAAAGTTTAGGTTTATTTTGAGGAATAGTAACAACAACACTAAACCATTATATAAATAGAGGTTAAATTTTTAAAGAAATAAACTATACTATAAATAGATATTAATTTCTTCAGAAATAAGCTCTACTATAAATAGAGGTTATTTGTTTTAGAAATAGTGCTAAGATGCTCACGATACGAGAAACGATTATGGGATAAACTAAACAAATGTATATATGTTACAAGTATTTTTTATCTTTGAAATTCCACACTTTTAGAAAATTACTTCTTAAAACCTACCGACAATCTTCAAATGTAAATAATTACATTAAAACCATGTCTTAATACAAATATTACATCTTAAAACTGCAGTATTAGAATGAGTCAAGTAGAGGATGCTGTTAAAACATATTAAACTATTCGGAAAATAATAAGAAATATTTTTTATTAAAAGTGTAAGTTTTCCTGGAATTAATAATATGGGAGGAGAATTCAGTCCCTGTTTACAGCAAATTTTCTTTTTAAAAGAAATTTAATTTTATATACAATAAATAAATTTTTAGACCCTAAGTCTTTTTTTAGGACAATTTTTACTTTAAAAAATGGGCTTTGAAGTAAAAATCCAGGGAAGGCTTCCTATTTTAAATTAAAATAATTTTGAATATAGTAAGACAATAAACTTTTAAATTAAAGGCAATTTCAGGCTTAAAATTTGGCAGCAGTAAAAGCTTAGAGTAAAATTATATTGTCAAAATCATTACTGAGACTCATTTGATCTACTGATGCTACATTGGCTTACAAATATCCTTGTATCATAACAGATGTTGAAGCTCTGACAATACTCTTTTTATGTCTTGATATTATTTTCCGAAAACTATTTCGGGATTTTAGAAATATGAAACGGAAGTAAATCTCAATAGAATGACGTATTTGTGTGTACCTCTAAAAAAAATAAGAAATGAAAGATGCTGGTTGCTTTCTTTTTCCGTCCGGCTAAACATAAAGCATCTCCCTGCTCATGAAGCGTAGCAGAAATTTACTTTGAAAGAAGTCATGCTTTAACTCAACTATTTCACCATGGAGAAAAAGTTTAGAGAAGCATATTTGCCATATGGTTAGGACAGTCTGCAAAATAAACACAGCAAAAGTTAGCAGGAAAAGAAATCTTCAGGAAAAAAGCACGGATTTATATTCTACGTAAATTTATAGCATTAAAATATCTTGGAATTTTAGGCAGAGCTACTAGAAAGTTGCGCAAATATTATTCTGAAAGTTTCCTCATTGAAGATTTAAGTACGATCTTATGTGAACTTCGCCGAAAACTTCTAGCATTTTCTTTCATAAAAGTTTGTTACAAACTAAAACTTCTTGAAAATTTAGAGTAAAATATTTTTACCACACACACACATGTATATATGCTACTCCTTTCTTCTTATATTATATTTCTAATATATATATATATATGTGTGTGTATATATTATATATATGTATATATATGTATATATGTTTATATATATATATATATATATATATATATATATATATATATATATATATATATATATATTTAATTGTAAAGGACTAAATGAGGGCTTTTATAAGGAATTATAACAGAATTGTAATAGATACTTTTGTTCCCCGAAGGCCCATTATAAATGTGAAAGACAGTGTAGAATTATTGTAGAATTATTATTGATGTTGTTGAATATTACATTTCTCCTTTAAGCCGCAATAACCTTTCACCGGTTCTTTGGTGGAACTATATGGCGGCAGACACAGTTCAGTGTATTCATATGGTATGTTCTACGTCGATTTTAAAAACAGAGGTGAATGCAAATTGACGAATAGAAAAGAGTCCTATTAACTGATTAGCTTAAAGGAATTTTTTATTATTTTCTATTCCTTGCTGACTTTGTCAAAAAATTACACGTTCTCAACATGACTCAAAAGTAAAAAATAAAGCAAAATGGCTAAAAAAATACTTTTTCTTTTTTAATGATGCGGGTGATATCTCCCCCAATTTTGGCCAAAATGATGCCCACTCAACACCGCGCATGTCGAGGTCAGTAGAAAAATCCCGCCAGGGGGAACCCAAGACGATCTCTAAAATATAGCGTGAGTAGGAAGAACAGCCTAGAAATCGCACAGCACCAAGCAACGCTCAAGGTGGACAAATGCTGAAAGACGGGAAGAGCAAAACGGCAACCCACGGATGGTCAGCGCAGGAAGATTCCAGGGACATGGACAAGCCAAATTCCATAAAATAAGAGGTCAGGAAGCCGGCAATTCCTGTCATTCCCTTTTAAATAGAATGTGGCTATACCACAGACAGATTGTTATGCATTAGGATATTAGTATTAGTTCATGATTAAAAAATATGTAAATGGGTCATCTCTCCTTTTCCACGATATTATGTTGGATAAATGGACTTAATTTAAAGTGGAAACAAAAATATAGGTATATACATTATCAAAATGCAATTAATTGTAAGGGAAAATCAGGGCTTTTATAAGGAATTGCAACAGAATTGTAATAGATAATTTTGTTCCCAGACGGACCATTAAAAATATGAAAGACAAATGGTCATGTACCAGGATCTTAATTTATGATTAAAAAATATGTAAATAGTTCATATCTCTACTATCACGATATTAAGTTGGAGAAATGTACGCACTAAAAGTGGAAACAAAAATATAGGCATCCACATTATCATTAAAACTAATGGAATTAATTGTAAGGGACTAAATCAGGGCTTTTATAAGGAATTGCAACAGAATTGTAATAGATAATTTTGTTCTCCGAAGGACCATTATAAGTGGGAAAGACAGATTGTTATGCATCTGGATATTAGTTCATGATTAAAAAATATGTAAATGGTTCATCTCTCTTCTATCACGATATTATGTTCTAGAAATGGACCTACTTAAAGTGGAAACAAAAATATAGGTATCCCCATTATCAATAAAACTAATGCAATTAATTGTAAGTTACTAAATCAGGGCTTTTATAAGGAATTGTAAAAGAAATGTAATAGATACTTTTGTTCCCTGAAGGACCATTATAAATGTGAAGGACAGATTGTCATGCTTTAGTATATTAGTTCATGATTTAAAAAAATATGAAAATTTTTCATCTCTCCCCTTCCACAATATTATGTTAGAGAAATGGACCTACGTAAAGTGGAAACAAAAATATAGGTATCCACATTATCAATAAAAACTAATCCAATTAATTGCAAGGGACTAGGGCTTTTATAAAAAAGGGGCTAAATCAGGGCTTAACAGAACTGTATTTGAAACTTTTGATTCCTGAAGGACCATTATGAATGTGAAAGATTGTTATGCATTAGGCTACTAATTTATTATTAAAAATATGTAAATGGTTCATCTCTCCCCTTTCATGATATTATTCTGGAGATATGAACCTAAAGTGGAAACAAAAATATAGGTATTCACGTTATCAATAAAAACTAATGCAATTATTTGTAAGGGTATAAATCAGGGCTTTTATAAGGAATTGTAACAAAATTGTAATAGATACTTTTGTTCACCGAAGGACCATTATAAATGTCAAAGACAAATTGTCATGCATTAGGATATTAATTTATCCTTAAAAAAATCTATCTATATATATATATTCGTGGTTATGTACAAATGGTTCATCTCTCCCCTTCCACGATATAATGTTAGAGAAATTTACCTACTTAAAGTGGAATCAAAAATATATGTATTCACATTATCAATAAAAACTAATGCAATTAATTGTAAGGGATTAAATCAGGGCTTTTATAGGGAATTGTAAAAGAATTGTAATAGATACTTTTGTTCCTTTGAGGACCATTATAAATGTGAAAGACAGATTGTCATGCATAAGGATATTAATTCATGATTAAAAAATATGTAAATGGTTCATCTCTCCCCTTCCACGATATTATGTTGGAGAAATGGACCTACTTAAAGTGGAAACAAAAATATAGGTATCCACATTATCAATAAAGACTAATGCAATTAATTGCAAAGGACTAAATCAGGGCTTTTATAAGGAATTAATTTACTAATTCTGCAGTGACTATTTCAATGTGAACGGTATGTGGTTTCCATGACTTCTTTCCTTTATACAAATATAAGCTTCTTACCAGTTTTCATCGTACCATTCACAATTGTACATCAGATACAACTCAAGTGAGGAGTAGAGTTACGCAATCATGAGAATTCCTGGGATAAGAACAAAAATACCCAATCTCCAGCCACAAGAATGAGAAAATAAAATTATTGATTCATCCTAAATATATTTGGTATGCAATATTAAGGTACAGAAATGTATTTTTCCTTGAAATTTAAAGTTATTTTTATAATAGCTTAGTTACAAATAAAAGTAATTGAAGATACAGGCTTCAGAAAATATAAAATGGAAAAATTATAACGTTTACAGTTAAATTCATATCTTTAAATTGTATTATTTATTAAGGGTTTTTAGTTTTTTCTCTTTTTTAATAAGAAGTAAAGTAAATTTGTCATCAGCTTTTTTTTGTTCTTGTAATTACATTAAAGTCCGCAATTTATTTAAGTAGTGGTTATGGAATATTAAATATGAAATGAGAAATAAATTTAAAAGAAAACATGACAAAATAAATTTTATTTTATAAAGAAGAAACATAAACAGTATGCTAATTTCGGGAATGAGCTTTTCCTATGAGTTTAAGAAGCAAATTTTGATTAATTTTCAGCTTTTCGCGTGCGAAGTAATTACTTTCTTTTTCACTTAATATTATTAAATTAAAAAAGAGACTTTTAATGCTTGACAACCTCTAATAAATATTATATTTCTTGCTGTGAAAACGTTTTTCTATAAGAATGAGCACATGTTCTGGTTTAGTAAGGCAATTTTCAGTAATTATTAATAATTTTTTATTTGCAAGACGTGATTTTGCAACATAAAAATAACATAATTCGATACACCCTGAAGTACTTAAAATTTTTCTCTAAGGTATTCTATTGTGTTAAATGCATCTTTATTGAAACTGATATCATTAATAAAGCTTTTTTGAATTTAAATAAACGTTTAAGTGCATTTGTCTTCTTTTTATAACATCATCAACAACTAGGGAGGAGCATTTTAAACACGAACTAAAAGAATATAATTTATCTGCAAAGAGTAATTATACTTTTGGTATTTTCAAATTAATTTCAGAAATAGTTTTAAAACAGCTAAGAAATTAATTTTGCAGGAAATTATTAAAACTCCACAAACGAGTAACTGGGAAGTAAAATAGTTAATTATCAGCTCCTCCTCTCTTGTCACTTCATGAAAATTCAAAATGATGTATTGCTATTTGTACAGTTATTTACTTTATTCCTTTATACGGTTGTTTACTTTAATGAATGATAACATTTATAGGTATTTCAGCATCTTTGAATGAAATGTTGCTACATAAATGTAATCTTCCTTATACAGAGAATTCTGTCTCTGGCATTTCCTTTAATTTTATAATGAAAATGTATTGATCTGTGTCATAAGGAAGAAGCACATCTCAAAGAGTAGGGTATTTACTTTATAAACTGTGTTCTTAAGGAAATGTAAAGATTCCTACTTGATAAATTGCATGCGCGGAGGGTATTTACTTTGTGAGTTGTTAAGCCTAATTTTGTTTGAAATAAAGATCTTGCAAATCCACCGTCGTATTTACGACTAAGACGGTTTAATCAAAATACGTTGAGTAATGTAATCAGGTATTAAATTTTGATTGTTAATGAGACTAAAGTTTTAGTCTCGTAAATAAATATAGAGAATACTTTAGTACATACTTTATGTAGCATTCGTACTTTAAAGAGTTTATTATGAAATTAAACGTATTGAACATTTAATGTTTGAAATTATGCATCCTTGATAGCAATCGAATGCATATATTTACTACAGAGTCACATCCTATGTTTAATCACTTTCAAGATCTTATCTGTTTCCATTTAAATGCTATAAATTCTTCCTTCAATAAGAATATATATGTAATATTTTCTTATTTTTCTAGGGTACTGAATGGAGTCTATACCAATTACATATTGTCGAAATTTATGATAGTAAATAAGCAATTACATTTGATTTAAGTTATTCTAAGATTATTATCATAAATTGTGTTTAGTCTTAATTTGTGCTAGCAAATTAGCGTATTTGTATTACAGCAGACTTTTGGCAATTCTACTGATGTTCCAATAATGCCAGTTGAATTCGATATAATCCGTGTTTGTGAAAGCCTTTTTTTCTTACAGGGCACAAGAATGACATTAGGAAATCATTATTCTTCTTTATAGGTTTTGGTTTAGAGCACTACAATTCAACTGTCTGCAACAAGAGGCTAATTAGACAAGACATACTCAGATTTCTGAGAAAAACGGATTTCGAATAATATGAATACGAATTTCGAATTTCCGAATATACATGCCAGGAGCAGCATATGTGTTCTTGAAATTTATGTTCTGAAATGCAGCACTTTAAACATTCTGATTTGATTTGGCAAAACCATCACTGCAGCTGTATAAATTCGCATTTAATTTTCGTGGCCAACTGATATGTGAAACATTGTATCTTTTACAAGTATGATGGTTTTGAGGATCGGAGAACATACAAATAGTTATGTTTCGCTTCATTCTGATTCGATTTCGTCTGATAGAAATTATTGTATGTAAAGTATAAACGCAAATCAAAATATCTTTATATGTTTAATACTGCTAAAAATGTTGGGGAAAACATGAGCGAGAATCAGCAAAGAGAGAAGGAGAACTGCCGCTGTAAAACGAATTACAGTACATGGGTCAAAGACGATACTGCATAAAATGTTTTCAGGATGTGTAATTTTAATGTTAGGCTTTCCAGAAAAGTGCGCAGACCTAACTACACCATATTTCTTCCGAGAATATAATTTTGGTCCCGGACCAATTCTAAATAAAATAATTTAAGAGAATATATTTTAACAGTATTGATACAATAGTTTACTTAAATCATTTATGTATATTTATCTATAGGTACGATTAAATTAATATCTACTGTGTGGTATTTAAATTATGTCATTTTTAAATGAATCTCTCACAATTTCAAATACAATCTTATATATTCCGGCCATGTTGTCCAATTAACTCCTGTTGATTTCTTCCTAAGTAGGTTTGGGTATTACCTCATTGTAGGGAAATATTTTATATTAAGACCGTAACCACTGAATATATTAACTGTGACTGCACATTCCATTTTCAAATTCAAAATAATCAGAAAGCAGTTCAAACAGTTTTAACACTTCATTGTGCATTTTTGCTGAATCTGATGACCTAAGCAACCGAAAAATAAACACGTGTGATGTAAAATTTAATATTTAAAACATAAAATTATACTTTGAATAAAATTTTATTTTCAGCCTATAAAATTTTGCTAAAGGAATTTCCTATGTCACTTTACTAATATGATTGATTTAAAACTTTGCAAAAACACATTTTCTTTATATAAATACTACATTTGAATTTATATAGTAGTTTTATAGACATTTCTCTCTCTCTCCTTTGCATCTAAACTTATGTAAGAGAAAAAAAAAGAATAGCAATTTAAAAGAATAGTACCCAGATAGCAAATTTAGATTGCAACAAACTTGCAGAAGTCTTGCTTTGCAAGCCTCCAAACTTGCAGCAAGTTTAGCGTGACAAGTCTGCACGGTTGAAGCCAGACTGCAGCAAGTCTAAGAATTTCCGTTTGCTTCAAGGTTGTCATGACAAGGTTGCCACAGTTTTGCAGCAAAATAGAGTTGCAAAGCAGTGGTCGCTTTAGGTTCCGTCAAACTTGCAGGAGTTTTGCTGCAAGTTTATCGCTTCAAATTTGTTATGACACGATATTATTCAGAAAAAATCAAACTTGCTGCAAGTATGCATGCTATCTGGGTATTGACTCAAAGTACATGACATTGGGTAAAAGCTAAAAGAAGTTAATGAAAATATCCAACTTCTAAAAGTGGGCTATATACTTGTAGAAATTGAAAAGAAATAAATGCTTAGAATCCTATTCAATATGAAATAGTGTATTTTTCGTCAAACATAATCTATAAAACAAAAATAGTGCCTTGGGTTTTAGGCTACCCACATTTAAATGTCTTTTTTATTATTTTCGTTTTTATCTTTTTGCAAAAAAACAAATTAAGATCTTTATACTCGATTAGATCTTTCAAAGATATCTGTATCAACATTTTGATGACTGGGACAAACTCCTTTATCTGTGAAAATATAGATCTTTCAAAGATATCTGTATCAACATTTTGATGACTGTGAACCACTCCTTTATATGAGAAAGTACAGATCTTTCAAAGATATCTGTATCAACATTTTGATGACTGTGAACCACTCCTTTATATGAGAAAGTATAGATCTTCCAAAGATATCTGTATCAACATTTTGATTACTGCGAACCACTCCTTTATATGAGAAAGTATAGATCTTTCAAAGATATCTGTATGAACATTTGGATGACTGTGAACCACTAATTTATATGAGAAAGTATTATGACAAACATACAGTCTTTTATTTATAATAATAATCTATTTTATGAGAAGAAAATTTTGTATAAAAGACTACATATGTATAAATGTGATATTTCATTTTCTATTCTACAGACAATTATACATTCCGAATCAGAAGTAAAAGTAATGATACCAACTATAGTAATACTTTGTTGCAAATATTACTTTAATAATCTAATTTTGTATTTTCTCATCCTACTTTTTTAACACAGACGAAAAGATATAAATATCTTCAATCTGTCCAAACCTTTCGTAGTTTTGATTTAGATTATCAGTCAGAAGGAAAAAAAACTGAAAAGAAATTTTTCCCTTCACGCGAGAAATTCTTTTACATCCTCAATAAAATGACTTATAACAGAAATATTTAATAAAAGGAATGCGAAAAAACTGAAATATGTCTGTATGAGACGTGTTACAGAATCACGAATAATATTGCTGCAACTATTGACAAAGCACTTTAAAATTCGCAAACAACATTCCTAGTATTAAAAATAGCAAACTCTTTTAAATACATGAAAATTATTAACATCTGAAGTTACCAGCTCAAAACGTGAAAACTATAAAAAGCAAAATACAGTCAACTTATTGATATAAAATCCTAAATTTGAATCTCTATATAAAACTGAGTGAATGTATATATGTATATGTAAGTATATTTGTTCTTTATACAAATCTACATCAGTTTTCGTAACATCAACAAATTTTTTATATTAATATTTTGATATCACCAAAAAAGTGAATGTCAATATTAAAATCTTTTCTTTACTATGTAACGTAAAATTTCAAAGTAACTATTATTAACATTTGCGATCATTGACAGATTACACTTCCTCAACTCTTTAAAAAAAATAAACATGTTACTGAAAATATAACTGTTTTTTTATACTATACATGCTTAAGTACTATATAAATCTTTAAATTCATATATATTTTATTAAAATCAAACAAATGGGTTAAAATAAGTGTTTTAAAATTATTATTCAATAAAACAATCGATCAGATTAATTCATATTCTGATAAAAACGTTATTTAAATTTTCTATTTTTAAACTTGAATTTAAATTTTCTAAATTTACTATTCATCTTAATAGTTTAACCCTTTTGATGCCTATTGTCCTTTAGGATTTACTCTTCAAAGCGTTAAAAGTTTTAAGAGATTTTAAATAGTCTACGTTATTTTCCCAAACTGATATTTGGTTCTAATAAACTGGATAAGTGAATATAAATTTATAAACATCCCAGAATATAACTTAAGCACTCTATAACGTAAATTATCTTTCATTTATTTTTCCTTTAATGGTTATAGTTCATTATTGATATAAAAATACTCTATTAACTATGTTAAATAATTACAAGTTAACCCAGATTTTATTTATATTATTTTAAATCCCCATTATTTCTTAAATAAAATTTAATTTTTAAATTTGTTTCTCTTTAAGAATAATTTAATTCTATATTTTTATTATATCATCAACAGTGCAATGAGATTTTATTTATAGCTTGTTTTAAAATGCCATCAAAATCTACGTCTATCTATCTGTATTTTAACCTTAATTCTTTAAAAACTGACGAGAGTTTGGTATACAGACTCGTACCAATGGATTTGGAAAATTATGTAAGGCTCATCTATGTAGGATTCAATCTAACAGACATATTACTTTTAAATCACCTAAAATATTAATTTTAGCATTTCAAATAGTACATTTTCTGTACAAACTGTTGGTTCATCTACATAGAAATAAGAGCTGAAAAATTGGTTGTTATTACATCCCAATTAAATTACGTAACATCATTTAGCAGGAATCAAGTAATTTTTCTTGCAGATTTAAGTGCGAATTTATCAATATATATTTTAGTCCTAACTTATTCCTTGTAATTTTTATTGGCACCCAAAATTAACAAATAAAAAGAGACAACCATAAATAATTTAAAGGAATTTTTTCGTTTAAATGAAGTAGCATACATATCTGTGTCAGGATCCAAGTCCTGAGAAATATTAATAGGTCGAAGTTCGTTTTATATTTCACCAACGTGATAAGGATTTGGAGCCTAAACCTACTTAACAATGAACAGCATTTTAACTTGGAGTTAACTAGCTCCATCGCACCATTATGTCTGTCTGAAAGTTGGTTTTTATTGCCAAATTTACCTGGAAACACAAATACATGCTTCAAAAACTGACACATACTCATATATATGCATATATATACTTACATATATATACATAGATATATATATATACATCCATACATACACACACACACACACACACATATATATATATATGTATATATATGTATATGTATGTATATATATATATATATATATATATATATATATATATATATATATATATATATATATATATATATATATATATATATATATATATATATATATATATATATATATATTAAAAAATTTGTGAATTATTCATCATCAAATAAAAATATAAATTGAGATTTATAATAAATTGATGAAATTAAGTCAGGGTTCTGGGATGTCCTTATTTTCCTCTAAATGATGATACTGCTTTCATGCCGACGCTTATGCACGTCATAGATATTTTTAAAAAGAGCATCTGTATTGCGCAATAGTCGTAATAATATACCTATAAATGTTGCCTTAATGAATAAGTCCTCTTAGTTCAATTTTAAGGAAGATATAGCTATTTGGGAAATAATTAACGCATGAGTAATTAAGTTATCACGTATTAGGCATATTTTAACTCCTTACTTCCATGACAGGATGAAGCCGTAAACTTTCTTTGAATAAAATTAGGTAAAGAATATTATTCTAAGACAAAGTAGAAACAAGGAAGATATATGTATAGTGTTCGGAAGGAAAATAAGAGAATGAAAAAACGTGGCTGCAACGGAGTATGTGTTCCCGGTAAGATTGTTTTCATTTCTGTCTTCTGTCAAAAAACTAAGATAAGTAGGAAGAAAGTACAACTTCCATTGAAGTTTTTCCATTAAATGTATTTAAGTTGTAAAAGAAATCGATCTGTTGCAGACGTCCCTTTATTATTATTGCATTAATTTACTTATTATTATTTATAAGTTTGCCTTTAATTCATGTGGCAAAATGGAAGCAGTGCAACTAAACCCATGTCTTCAGGGCTGAAGATAGCCGACTTGTATTGTTCAGAGGATAACGGGAAGAGAACAGTTTAAAAACTATATATAAAGAATGTGAAGCTTCCCATAGTAGGATTGTGGTTATTTAAGTAAATGGGAGAAGTCGTAAAAGACCATTAAAGTGTTCTGCATTGGCCAAAATGATTGAAAAATTTTAATTTACTGGCTTTTTGACAATACATAGAAAACTTACTCACCCATCCGGACCTTACTGAAGGGTATATGGATGAAAATTCCCTTCCACTATCTATCATTACTCAGCCTGGAAAGCTACCCGGGTGAACTGATAACTCCATATATTTATTGAAATTTAAATATTTGACAGTCTTCTGCAGCATTGAAGGTAATTCTTTCTACTTATATAATCTTTGTATACACATTTTGATATTTTAAGATATACAAAGATTCAATATGACTATACAATATACTATATAATATTTCTATTAACATTACATTTTCATTTATTTATTTTTTAAAACCTCCCAAATAAGTACATTCATATATACAATCTTGTTACATTTACTTAATCTTATATTACATTTGACCATTTTATACACAATTTATATCGTTACATAAGACGTATGAGAACATCGGATAAAACACGCGAACGTCCCTCAGCGAAATGATTTTGCGATAGCGAACACAATGTGTCATTTATTGCTTTAAACGTTGTGATGCAAACTGACAAACAGCCTTGACAAGATTTTAGATATCACGGTCCTTAATGATTGTAAATAAAATGAATAATGTAAATGGTAAGAAATATTCATTTATATCTATATCTATCTGTCTATCTATCTCTCTATATATATTTATATATATATATATACATTATGTATATATGTACATGTATATGACACGGGCGAGTGATTAAGGCATGGAAGACACATTTGATTTCATATATAAAAACTTGTTTATTATAATCCTTCTGTCTATGGTTATGCCATTTAGATATCATTTGCTCTCATATTTTACCACGACAAGCGTGGAGGATGTTATCAGCCCGGAACTGTCTTTTTTGGCGTTGCTACCTAAGTAAATTTCTATGTCTACTTCAGCTTCCGCTTCTTAACTTTAACTAGTACTGCTCGAGGGTGTGTCTTTTTTCTATTACGTTATCGATAAGGAGTTCTAACTATTTTGATTATAACTGGCTTAATTCTTAACCCCAGTTTTAAATCTGACAAATATATATATATATATATATATATATATATATATATATATATATATATATATATATATATATATATATATATATATATGTATATATATATATATATGTATATATATGTATATATATATATATATATATATATATATATATATATATATATATATATATATATATATATATATATATATATATATATATATATATATATATATATATATATATATATATATATATATATATATATATATATATATATATATATATATATATATATATATATAACGCTGCAAACTTATATCCGGTGGTTACAACTGAATTTAGCTGATATTAATTCTAATTGCCCGGGCTTGATAGACAACGGGGAGTCTTATGTAGTTTGCAGTCGTGCTATTAAAAAAACATCGAAGTTCGTAGTGGAACTTCATTTAAGATTATATAAAATATACGTGTTAACAACAAGAGAGGTCAGATATGAATGATATATGAACTTTTCTGTTACAAAGTTTGCCCCACAGCGAGGTATGACACAGAGGCATTATCATGAGAGAGCAGCTTAATCAAATATATTAACAGTTAGAAAGCAACTTAGATCATTAGAAAAGTGAACCATTTTATTGAAACAGCTGGAAAATAGGATGAGTGGATAAAAATTAAGCATTTATTTTCAGCGTTAACTCAGGTAGACCGATAAAACAATTTTAAGTCATTTCACACTCCTTTGAATACGATATTGGGAAAATAGATATGAAAGACTGAGAAGGGAAAAGCAAAAAAATTAGAGAGATACGAGGCACATCCAGAAAGTTTCCCCTTTAAAGTAAACGAAATTAGCCTTGTCAATTGCGCATGCGTAACAGATCTATGAGGTATTTATCAGATGCCAGCTGAATAAGTCCCGATTCGTGCGAGTAGCGGTGTAGCAGTGGTTCGAAATGGAAACTCTAATTGATTCTCCCGCTGCTTGCAAGGTTCGGTCGTTTATCTTGAATGCACAAAGCATTACACCATTTTCAAATTCATTGTCAGCTCTGTCAGGTCTATGAGACGAAACTGACACCCGAACACAAAATTCAACGCTTCGGAGCAGCACTGTCATTCCTTCTGCGGTATCTCGATGACGGCGACGTGTTCCTCGACAGGATCGTCATGGGCAATGAGACTTGGATTTCGCATTTTACCCCGTAAACCAAGCAGCAGTCAATGCATTGGCATTATAGTGGATCTTCGGTCAGGATCAAACTCAAACAGATGCTGTCTGTACGGAAAGGGGTGTGCAAGGTATTCTGGGACAAGAAATCTGGTTCCATTCACATGCATCGCAGAGTTCTACGACAGAGGTATACAAAAGTTGATCCCACAATACGAGAAGTGGCTCAATTCTGGTGGTGTCTATGTTGAAAAATAGCTGAAACATTGCTGTACTTGTTGCTGTAGCAAGGTGAATCATCTAAGAGCGGGAATTTCTCCAGACAATCTGAAGAAGGAGCAACTGACGTTATATCTCGCGCTTCTCTCCACTTTTCCCACCGGAGATGAGCAACCACCAGGTATTCATTTTTCTTCCCGCTTGGACTTCACTCGCTAGCTATCCCCAGCGACACGGTCAATTACTTATTAATAAATTGTAATTGTTATTGTTACAAGTCAT
>CM063505.1:148593906-148626406 GCA_032207245.1 Pardosa pseudoannulata
ACTGGACTAAAACAAATAAGGTTCAGTATTATATTTTAGAACAAACATTTACCATACATATAGATCATGTTGCTTTGATGTGACTCAAAAATGTAAAAATATTAAAAGGTCATTTGTTCCTCTGGTCTTTGCAATTAAGTATGTATGAGTATGATATTAAATACCAGAAAGGTACCACAAATGCCGAGGCTGATATGTTATCTAGAGATGTAGTTGAAACTGATGTTAAAAGCAGTAAAAGTAGTTTAAATCATGTTTCGCACCAGCAATGGTAGACTTTTAAACAAGGCGTATTTTGTTTAAATTAAAACTGTTTTGAAATTATACAGCTGTAGTATAATTTCAAAAATATGATTGTGCATTCTTGGAGTTGTGAATGCTGTTTCCAGGAACGCCCATTGAGTACCTGCATTTGTTGGTTAGTCACAGATATTACAATTTCTGAAAAATATAGATTTTAAATCCTTCTGGAGTACTTAAACTGCACTAAATGGGAGTTACATAATTTGTTTTCTTGTCTAAAATATGTATAAACAGGTGAAGTTTCTCAGCAGATCAGCAAACTGTGTGGAGAAACCAATGAAAAAGGGAATAATATGAAAGCTTGTAAGGGCATTTAAAGTTGGCTGCACGTGCATGAAGGAGAACGAAAGGTTGATTTTTCATTTTTATTCAGATTTGCTGCAGAAAAGTGACGGAGAGGTTTTAGAGAACTGAAGTTTTATGACTTAATCTTTATTTAATAAGTTTTTCACATATTTAAGATGTGCATTTTATAGATTAATAGCATAGCATTTAAATTACTGTAAATATGTTTACCGCTGGGGAAATGATTCTTGGAAGTCATACAACCCCACGTTTGTCAGGTAGTAGATTTCTAGGATGATAAAATTAAAACACTGGTTTTATGACATGACATGTGTTTTGATATTGGTGGAAATTATGTTTAAAATAGACTAAACTATAGGTTTTCACATAAAAGTAAAATTATAAAAATATAACCTTGTGGTATCTTGATTTCTAAACTTACTCACTATAAAACAAGGAAAGAAACGCCTCGTAAAATAATGTCAATTAATGATGAAAGAATACTTTATGCACACTGATTTTTATATATATAATTATTGTTTAACATATTAAATTTTTTTACATACTATAAAAATATTATGAAGCACACTGCTTACGGAATATGAGGACTATTAATTTGGAATATAAGGTTAATTTTTTATATTATTAGACATTTAAATTTCACATAAATCTTCAGAATTTGAATGTAACTTCGCATTTCAGTTAATCAAATAGAATTTCTACAGTTCATAAATTTGCACTTTACGCACGATATTTTTATATGTATTAATGTATTACAAATGATAAGTTTGGAAACATGACTAACACCTTACTAGCTTTTCTAGATAAAGATGAATATAGGTTAAACTCGGAAGAATAAATACATATGGTAGACGCAATGATGATTAATATTCGATGTTTGTATTGATTGAATCATCGCATAAAGGAACTGGTGATTGCTTTGGTTGTGGAATCTATAGAGAAAAAAAAATATTTATAAAATCTTTCGTCATATTGTAGCCAATTTGAGAAATTCCCTTCTTATGGAAAATATAATTCGGGTATTAAATAAGGCACATAACATTTCCAAAATAAAATGTAAGAAATTTTTTAATTAATCAATATAATACTCTCAGTGTGTAAAGTATTATAAACAAAAATTATTCGCTCCACAGTGAAGTACAATAGCATTAATGTGTTTACAAGTGTTATAATATGAAGTTACGAAAGAGAAGGCTTAAATAAACTATCTATGTGACTAATTTAAATCTAATGGACTTTTAATTCCCAAACCTCTATATATTTACATAGAGGAAACTTTTTCATATTTCGCATTACAGTACAAATTTGTGGAGTACTATTCGTAATCAGTATGAAGAGCTGTAAAAACACAATTCTAGAAGTCTTCAGTATAATTGAGTAGGTCAGGTAGTTTATCTGTTATGCATGATCATATATTTAGAATATTTGTTTGATAAATAGGGTATATATAGTCACATGTTAATATCTTTTAAGTTTCATATTTTGTCTTTTTAACAGTGTGATTATTAGCAATTATGAACTCATAATTAATAAGAAAAGTAATACACCAAATAATGATATGCATTTAATCTGAGAGCTAAACTGTAAACTTTATTATGAAGCGGCATAAAGCGATTTCATGCAACGTCATGAACGGGTTTAATGCCCTTCGCATTCATTTTCCTGTTTACTATAGTCAATAGGAAACCAATAAGCTTCTTTTCCGTTCGAATTTAAAGTTAGAACCGTCATAAGTTGAGATGCTCACTGTTTCGTGAAATCATTCCTATTTAAGTACGTTAATTTTGTAAATTAAAATACTCATTGAAAAATTATAAAATTGAAAACATAGAGATGGAAGAAATGATTTGAATGGTAGATGCATATTATCAAGCTTTATTCTAATAACATTTAATTAAATTTATCACTTTCACGAGTTTTAGCTTTCATTATAAGTCCTTACTACAATAATCAGATTAATTGTGCTTTCTTCTAAAGCATCCGAGGAAAGTTATGTTAAAAGCAACGGGAAATTTTATCGATCCATCTTTCCGTCATTGTATCTGACATCTATTAATGTGTTTGCCATGGTCTCCTCTCAGAGCGATATTGTTTATGACAGTAACTCAAACCTTCATCTTGAATTAATATAACCGTTGACGGTTTTTCTCTGATTTTCGCATTACAGTTCAATATCTTTGCAAACAGTTTTGATATCAGAATGTAACTTATTCCTTTATGACTAAAAGCTGAAACCATAATATGTGTGTTATTATTTTCTCATATTTTAACCTGTCAACTAGGCGTTAGTGTATATATTCTCTAATTACAAATTCATATCTGTTTGTAGACATATAATAGGTGTTTTGGGCATTTTTTTCTCTACCAAGGGTTTTCTATTATACTATTTAAAAAATTATTAACGTCGTATTTAATTGAGATATTATTTAGCTTTTCCTCCTTGCCAATATCTTATTATAAAAGGCAGAATCCACATTTAGGAGACTAGTTCATTTCGTCTTAGTGAATGTTTTAATTAATCATCAAAATTATATCACGTTTATTTATGTTCAGTTTGCAAACATTATTTATATATATATATATATATATACTATATATATATATATATATATATAGTATATATATATATATGTCATATAACTGGTGGGTAAAATCTTGGAAAATTAAAGATCCATATAGAAAATCCAAACTAAAAATCCATATCTTACGATTATAAAATCAATTGGTATTGTTTATACGACCACATTTATTATATTAATCGACCCAAAAAGTTTTAGATAATATAATAATATAAAATAAAAACAAATGAAACAATATTTTCATAGTGGTATTGTTTTTACGACAGCATTTATTACATTAATTGATCCAAAAAGTTTTAGATAATATAATAAAATAAAATAAAAACAAATGAAACAATATTTTCGTAGTGAAAAAGAAACTAAAAAAATCAAACTAGCATAACTAAGGGTTTTGTTTGGAGTGCTACGGTCTACTTTTTTGCAACACGAGAGCTAATGAGACCTGGACCTAAAGGTTAAAGCCGATTTCAAACATTTATGCAACAGTGGGATTCGAATCCATGAACTCTGGTACCGACGCACAACACCCTAACCAATCGGCGATCGTTCTGCAGCATAACTGAGGGAGTTGAAACCATCTTCAAAAGTTTGTATGACTCCTTAATCTGGATTCAGACTTAAAATGAAAAAAATGCATTCTCGCCTTAATTTCTAACAGCATTTGTTAAATTATCATAAAATGAACCAAAGTTTAGGCAAAGAAAGAGATGATGGATCTAGCTTTCTCAGAATGTCGTAAATAAATAATCTCCTTTGCTGTTCAATGTGTCCCAAAATGTTTACAACTATTGTGCGAATAATACTTCTATTTTGTTTGAAGACTTTTCAAGGCAAGAATCAATTAGAAATCAAATTTAGCTCCAAATCAACGATTTCCAACCTGTGATTGTTTGTTTCTATTTAACAAATACTATTGACAAGTGAGGTGCGAAAAAATTTCAGAAAAGGATATTTTTATATCATATCTTCAAATAAATAAAACTTCATATCATAACTTAATAATAATATCTAGTTAATAATTTTCACAAAAAAACATTTCATGCATTTTTATGCATACAATTTAAATCCCCTTTGAAAATTATCCGGAACGGAAGATTTTAAGGTGAATTTTAACTTGTAACCTATTAAAAAAACTGATAGAATTATTATGCGATATCTTACAAAATCAAAGTTTCAAATTGAAATCCTAATTCAAGTTTGAATGAATCTTGATAGAGTATGTGAATCTTTGTAGCGCAAAGCAATATAAGCTCTTTTATTATTTGTAAAGTCTTGCTTATACTAAACCGGTATCACCGGTTCAGCACTGGCGGCAATCAAAACTAAATATCAAGCCAGATAAAGAGCCGAAAAAAAAATTTGGAATGGAAATCTCCATCTTGTCTCGAAGATATGATAAACTTCGGGCCATAATAACTATCGCATTAAATTTTGATAGTTTAATTCGTAATTTAATATAAAAATAAATTTAAATGTGTGTGTGTGTACGTTATACCTTGTTATTTTGTCTTTTCAGTATTTTTGTTATAAAGCAGAATGTTTGATAATATTGTTTAAATGTGCCTATATTATTAGATCTGTTAACAATAAAAGGTGAGAAAGCGTAAAGAATAAAGGTTGGAAACCGATGCTTTGAAGCATTTCCCAAGTTTGTTCCCCTGCTGTGTATTTCAACGACGGTAGAGATACAATACAAGTGTAGAATTAATTCATGTGTAAAAAAAAAATACTACATCATCTAGAAAATACGGAAGTCTTTTTCTGAAGTTGAATTTTATGTAATAGGGTTGATCCCTTGCTGTGTATTTCAATGACGGTAAAGATACAATGCAAGTGTAGTATTAATTCATGTGTAAAAAAATACTACATCATCTAGAAAATACGGAAGTTTTTTTTCTGAAGTTGAATTTTATATAATAGGGTTGATCCCTTGCTGTGTATTTCAATGACAGTAGAGATACAATGCATGTGTAGAATATGTAAAAAATGCTACATCATTTAGAAAAGTCTTTTTCTGAAGTTCAATTATATGTAATATGCTTGGAGTCCCTGTAGAAAGATTCGAAAATAATGGCTTTAAAACTTGCACAAAGTGCTTGACTTATTTAAGAAAATGTGAATAACATAATGTTCTGAACACATTAAAAGATTATTCTTTGGAATGCTTCTATTTAAATTTCCCTTCAATAGGTACATAAGTGTGCTTCTTACATCATGAAATGTAAATGCTAAAGATTTTGGACCGACAGATGAACATCTGTCGGATGAATCTCTTTGTATGTGCGAAAGATGTTTCCAGGACCTAAGTGATTTAGAATTTTGCATTCTTTTAGATTCCATTAGAATTTTTATCACTAGGGTAATTCTATATCATTTAATTTAGAGAAAAGTAACTCTTTTGACACACTAGAGTTAATTAGACTGTAATTGACAACCTAAACATGATTCTGTACTACCACATCCATCAAATAAAATAGTAAGTATAATAACATACTAATTTTCGTACTGAAATACAACTCCCAACCTAGTAATCCTACCTTCTACCTAGGACATTTTTGTATTACTCTTTAAAATATAAAATACAAATTTTCATAGTTTGAATTTTTATTCGGTATGAGCCTTAGTAGCTTAGTTGGTAAAGGTAACGGTACTGACGGTACTGAAGGGTTGCAGGTTCGGACTTGATCCGTCCTAAGATCCGCCATGTTCGTAAATGATGATTGGGACTCATAAAATATATTCTTGGTCACACTGTTTTCAAGCGCAACCTCTAGGGGTGGCAAGCCAAGTCTGGAGTTTTGCTTCTTCCCTGCTTCTAAAATACGAGAACCTATTTCAATTAAGACGTTCTTTCACCCTAACGGTATCAGTCAAACGATAGCTGCACTCCTTCGCCTTGATTCGTGTGGCCTCTGGCCACATTTTTGGCTCCCCCAAATGCAGTTGACAACAACAACACATTTGGTATGAAATATCATGTAGCCTCCACACTATGGCCAATTGTTCACTACTTCCTGATGATGACCTTAGATGATGGTTTACAGGTTGCATTCACACACTGGGCACTAAATGAGCCGATCTCTGGGATTCGTCCACAGGGTCTACTGCGCACTTTAGATGCGCATATGGACGCCTTTGATGTTTGGAGAAAAACCGCTTTCGAAGTCACACTCCGCCAAGGCTATTTAATCGTCTGACATTGTCGACCTCGATAAGCTATACCCCCACCAGATGGTGGTAATGGCGGTCTCTGGCCACATTCTTGGCTCCTGAAAGTAGAGTTGACAACAACAACACATTTGGTATGAAATATTATGTAGCCTTCACACTACGGCCAATTCTTCACCACTTCCTGATGGTGACCTTGGATGATGGTTTACGGGTTACATTCACACACTGGGCACTAAATGAGCTGATCACGTGGATTCGTCCACAGTGTCTACTGCGCATTTTAGATGTGCATCTGGATGCCTTTGATCTTTGGAGTAAAACCGCTTCCGAAGTCGCGCTCCTATAATGATATTTTATCGTCGACCTCGATAAGCTATACCTCCTATAGATAGTGGTAATGACTTGCAAAGTACCATTTGTAGAAAGACACAAAATTATCCTCCAAAATATCAGTATTCACTAATGAAATTCTCAAGTATTTTATTTATCATACCCAAGTCCATGAACATAATTGAGATATTTCCCACCTATGCTCAATTTATTCTCAAATATGCATATGTTTTTGCATACAAGTAGTAATGCAAATTTTTTGTATCATATTCTCTATTTTTATATAGATTGAATATATAAATAGAAATAAATGTTTCATTGAATACCGTAAAGTTAAAGTACACAATGCAATTAATTTCCTGTAACTACTTTTTTTATAACTCTGAAAAAGTAAAATATTTAATTTTGATGCACACTGAGGATGCATTTCTTTAATGCTTTAAAAAAACCCGTTTTTATTTAGTTTAATGGTATTTCCGATTAAAATCTACATGAATAAATTATATATGTTGCTAGTTGTAAAATTGTATGATTTATTTCTAAGCATTTCCTTGGAAAATAATATTAAAAATGATTTAAAGAACTTATAGAAAAGGTAATTAATTATTTTTAATTTTATTTTGAGTTCTTTAATAAATAATTTAACCACCGAAAACAGGGCTCAGGAATAAAATGATTACAGATGCAATTAAAGTTTTATGATTTACTGATTTATTTACACAACAACTTCATGCATGCGGTATTTTAATTGTATCAAAGAAGATATCATCTTGCACAACATCGGGAATATAAAAATTTTATAATAGATGACTATGATATGCTTCATATTTCACTTAGCTTTTTGCATGATTGATTAAGCATTTTCTATTATTCATGATAATAAACAATTTTTAGCGATATTTCTCTTTGAGATCCGAACTTAATTAGGTTTCTCAGAAAGAAGAAAGAAATTAGTTTCTTTTTTCTTTTAGTTATTAAGAATGCATTTTGAATAAATGTTTAAAAGGATACTTCTTTCGGTGAGAGAGCGGTTATTTATTTTTGAATCTAATTAAAATGTGTTCCGCGGATGAGAATGTATGTAACTGATAGTTGTTGTTTCGATTTCTAATTGTAACGCTGATAAAAAGAAACTTTAATTAATTGATTAAGCATTTCAACTGGAAATCGAAATCCGTGTTGTTCGTTTTAATTAAAAAAATATTTAAAGAAATGGATTTTTGCAATTAATATTTTAGAGAATCAGATAATGAAGTAATTTTTTTTATATTGTACCTGTCATATGTTGTTATGATAATATGATAAACGTATTTTATGTTTTAATGTACGCATAATAATTTTAAAATAATAGTTTTCAGAATAACATAACTATATCAGTATAACATTACTTAAAATGAAGCGTTATAGAGTTCAAATTAAAACAAATAAATGTAAAATTGAAAAATTATACTTTAGTGAGATTTTAACGGTGTAAGGTAGCGTAGTAAATACCTGCTAGAGATTGAAGGCAGAGGTTTCCTTAATTTAGCTTATCACAATGCTGTACTGAATACTTTATATAAGCTGCAAATGGGAATGCTTAATCTCATGAGATTTTCGACTGATTTATTGACATTGGAAGTGCAGGGTTTATTTAAATGGGACCATTTCAACAAACTTTAAATTGTAGAGTCGATCACGCAATGAATATTTATCTTTCTTCCACGATCTAATTATAAGAGAGTAAATTATAATTTTCCATGTTAATGAATAAATTTGGGATGTAGATCTTTATTAAAGAATGAACACATTGGAACGTTTCATAAATGATTTGGTAAGGTATAACTGTATCATAGAATGCAGAAAGTTGCTGCACTATTTCATTTTACTACAAAAGCATATGTTTGAATCGTCAACCAAATTTTATTTCTTTACCCAACAGAAAATAATTGTTTACACCTCTCTTGATTTCTTCTACTAGTAATTAAGAAATGCAGCAAAGGTCTTCTACCAAGGGTTGAGTTTTTAACGGTGTAAGGTAGCGTAGTAAATATCTGCTAGAGATTGAATGCAGATGTCTCCTTAATTTAGCTTATCACAATACTGTATTGAATACTTTATATAAGCTATAAATCGGAATGTTTAATCTCACGAGATTTTCGAGTGATTTATTGACATAGGAAGTGCAAAGTTTATTTAAATGGGACCATTTCAACAAACTTTACGGTCTATCAGGCAATGAATATTTATCTTTCTTGTATGATCTAATTATAAGAGAGCAAATTATAATTTTCTATGTTAATGGATAAATTTGGGATGTAGATCTTTATTAAACAATGAACACACTGGAAAGTTTCATAAATGATATGATAATTTAAGGTATTAGTGTATCATAAAATGTAGAAAATTTCTGTACTATTTCATTTTACTACAAAAGGATATGTTTGAATCGTTAAACCAAATTTTATTTCGTTACCCAACAGAAAATAATTGTTTTACACCTCTCTTGCTTTCTAATTTAAGAAATGCGGTGCAGTTCTTCTAACTGGGTTCCCTGAAACTTTGACAGGTTCCGCAAGATATCCCTATTTGTTAGTCAAAGCTCCAAAATGTTAGTAAAATTATACTTTTTTATGAAATATAAATTTTTTAAAAACAGTGAAGAATAAATATAGACAAACATTTTAAGGATTAAAAAAAGTAAGTTTTAGTCACGTGCTTCAAAACAAAGGACACGAGATTGGAAAAAAGGGCTTTATTTGAATGGGGCCATTTTAACAAAGTTTAAATTGTACAGTCGATCACGCAATGAAAATTTATCTTTCTTGTACGATCTATTTATAAGAGACCAAATTATAATTTTTCATGTTAATGAATAAATTTGGGATGCAGATCTTTTTTAAAGAATGAACACACTGGAAAGTTTCATAAATGATTTGGTAATATAAGGTATTAGTGTATCATAAAATGCAGAAAGTTTCTGTACTATTCCCTTTTACTGCAAAAACACATGTTTGAATAGTCAGCCAAATTTCACTTAGTTACCCAACAGAAAATAATTGTTTTCACCTCTCTTGATTTCTTCTACTAGTAATTAAGAAATGCAGCAAAGGTCTTCTAGCTGGGTTAACGAAAACTTTGACAGGGGTTTCTCAAGATATCTGTATTTGCTTAGTCAAAGCTCCAGAATGTTAGTAGAATTATATTTTTTATGAAATATAGATTGCTTAAAATCAGTGACGTATAAATATAGATATATATTTTAAGGATAAAAAAATTTTACTCACGTGCTTCAAAACATAGGTCACGAGATTGGAAATGCAGGTTTATTTGAATGAGACAAACTTTAAATTGTAGAGTTAATCACGCACTGAATACCTGTCTTTCTTGTTTGTTATAAATAAAAGAGAACAAAATACAATTTCCTTCATGTTAACGAAAACAAATGAGCATACTGGAAAGTTTCAAAAATGATTTGATAATTTAAGGTATCAATGTATCTTAAAATACAGAAAGTCTCTGTATTATTTTAATTTCTACAAAAACATATTTTTAAATCATCAACCAAATTTCATTTCATTACCCAACAGAAAATAATTGTTTTCACATCTCTTGCTTTCTACTACTAGCGATTTAAAACATGCAGCACAGTTCTTCTACCTGGGTTCTGAAACTTTGACAGGGGTTTCTCAAGATATCCGTATTTGCTTAGTCAAAGCCCCAAAATTGGTTGTAAATTTATACTTTTTTATGAATTATAGATTGCTTAAAAACAGTGAAGAATAAATATAGACAAACATTTTAAGGATTAAAAAAAAGTTTTAGTCACGTGCTTCAAAACAAAGGACACGAGATTGGAAAAACAGGGTTTATATGAATGAGACGAACTTTAAGTTATAGAATCGATCACTCAATAAATACTTATCTTGTATATTATAATTATAAGAGAGCAAAATACAAATTTTCCATGTTAATGAGAAAAATGAGCATACTGGAAAGTTTCAAAAATGATTTGATAATTTAAGGTATCAATGTATAATAAAATGCAGAAAGTTTCTCTATTGTTTCCTATAATTTACACAAACATGTTTGAATCATCAACGAGATTTCTTTTCTTTACCCAACAGTAAATAACTGTTTTTACCTCTGTTGCTTTTTACTACTAGTAATTTAAGAAATAAGGCAACGGTCTTTTATCTTTGTTCCTTCGAACACAGGGTTTTCTGGAACTTTGACAGGAGTTCCGCAAGAGATCACTATTTTCTCAGTCAAAGCATCAAAATTTTAGCAAAATTTTTTATTATTTTTTTAAGTAACATATTATCTTCCGTTCTTTTTGCCTCTCCTTGCCTGTTTCCGAAGATGCCTTTGGATCTGGATTATCAAGAATAAAGCCGATCCCCTGGGTTGCAATATATATCCCAAGCTGTGAAAAACCTAATATAATTTGTTTCAACCTATGTTAGCCAAAAAATATTTCTCTCTGTAGCTTGTGACAAAAACCAAGTACAGACACAGATTTAATGCTGAAGATGGCACTAAGTTGCAGATTTCAACAATTATTCCAGGCGTTAAAATATTTTACAGTAAAATACAATCATAGTCAGGTCATTAAAAGAAAATTTTCCTTAATTTGTTATAATGTAAAATATTATTGCATATGTTTATTATTCATAGAACATATTTTAGAAAACCAAAAACTCCATTAGCTACCTTACCATTTAATACCTTGTTAAGATGTTTGTATGATGATAAAATAAAGATGAGTTGTGCAGTTCTTCTAAAGTTATTTCCTTCTTGGCTGCAATCTTGTTATGAGGTCTTATTTAAATCTGAACATTATCAATTTCGTATTTTACTTGACATTTTAATTATTAAGATATCTAAATCTCGTCATTAAACGATGCAATAATACTACTGTAAATTTGAGTAGATAAAGATTTCATATCATATTTTTCCTGCTCTTTGATCAAGATTAAAATTTCAGGAAAATTATAAGCTCAAAAGGTTTTCCTGTGTGTAAAAGGTTGAATACGTCTGAAGTACGGAATTTCAATGCTCGTTTTCAGGACGTCAGCTCTCAATTCACGAGAAAGGGTGTAATCGATTGTTAATACTTAGTTTATTATATTTAATATAAATTATGAAATAAGAAAAGTAATTTCGTATTACAATTAGGGAACAATATTTTAAAGTTAGAGTAATGTAAATATATATATATATATATATATATATATATATATATATATATATATATATATACATATATATATATATATATATATATATACATATATATATATATATATATATATATATTATATATATATATATATATATATATATATACATATATATATATATATATATATATATATATATATATATATATATATATATATATATATATATATATATATATATATATATATATATATATATATATATATATATATATATATATATATATATATATATATATATATATATATATATATATATATATATATATATATATATATATATATATATATATATATATATATACATATATATACATATATATATATATATATATATATATATATATATATATATATATATATATATATATATATATATATATATATATATATATATATATATATATATATATATATATATATATATATATATATATTGTTTAGGTCCCCCTGCCCATTAATTAGCAAGTAAAACACAAAAATATCTTAGAAATAATAATTCACACACAATCGACGATCCATGATCAGACAGCTGTTTTCAGAATATTTTATTTATTGAATTTTTAACAATGGTCTTTTCCAAGATAAAGCTTCTTAATGTCTTCTTTGAACTTCATTTAGTTTCTTCAAAGTTATTTTATGAAGCCACAAATTTTAAATGATTTAACATATAGTACATGTTAAATTACAGTATCTTACTTAATATTTACATGTAATGTTATGATACCTGTATATAACCAAGAAAGAATTATTTAAACAAACCTATTTCCTTACTTTCTAAATTACTGAGATATTTTCGGAATGAATATTTGCCTTTGAATGCTATATATATAGAGAGAAAATATCGAACCTTTTAATTAATACATTTGAGATGTAGTGCTTCTATAAAAAGAAAAAAACACATAGTAAAGTGGCGTAAACAAATTGATGGATTAAATTATCAATATATTATAATAGAAAAAACATATTTTTAGATTTATGTGGTTGAAATATTTAAATATTTCCAAGTAAAAATACATTTTTTTTATTTAGCTCTTCTATTTTTAGCTTTGTTCCATTCCCTTCTTTTTATTTGTTTATGCATCTAGGAATCGGATCTATCTGTCTATATATATATATCTAAATATCTACACACACACACACGCACACACACACACATATATATATATATATATATATATATATATATATATATATATATATATATATATATATATATATATATATATATATATATATATATATATATATATATATATATATATATATATATATATATATATATATATATATATATATATATATATATATATATATGTTAATGCGTGCATATATTATTATATATTTATAAATGTATAGTGGACATTGTTTTTCGCTTTCCCTTAGAATTCGAATGCTTTCTTCTTGATACTATTTTATACTTTTCAAGTTGATTATAGTTACTTTTAATGATAATAGATTTTAAGAAGCATGAATGAATTCCTAGGAGAGTTTATTTGACTTTTAAAATAATTCCAATTGAACAGAAGGTGGAAAAACTATCAGAATGAAAATCAGAAATCTATGCGTTCCATAAGAAAATATCATTATGTTTTATAACTCTAGAAATCCCTACGGCGTCTTAAGTAACGTCATCCCTATCATTTCGGAAATTACATGGTGCAATAACAACTTCCATTAGATCCGTCTGTTTTTGTATTATCTCTGGAGTCAATTCAAAGGATTCCGATCTGTGATAAATAAAGTTTTGCATGATACACATGCTTTCTGATTTTGTTTCACTCTATTTATTATGACAGTCGTTCATTGTTAGTTTTATATGTCTTTGTCGTAATAACTAAATGTTATCAACATGCTACTCATCTCAGGAAGTCTTTTGATTTGAACAGTATCTAAATTTAGAGTTTAATTTCCCTGATTTTAACTTTTAAGTGTAATTTTTAAAATTATTTAAACTATTGTAATTTTCTTTTATTAAGAAAGTCTACTTTATAAATGTACTAATCTTAATTATGTAACATATTTCTTCATTATCAAAATCTACTTTACTTGATAAACAAACTGCTATTATCCATCATTGTGTATGCAATATTCGATCAAGTGTTCCTTATAAATCTTGTGTAGTTGTGATTACTACTCTGCTAAGTGTTTTAAATACATTTGTTACCACTTCATTGAACCGTAGGAGTTAGCCAACTTCCCGGTTAAATTGCTGCTTAGATTTATCTTAGCTATTGGTCTCTTTGAGACTTAATTTAATATTCTTAACTTATTGCTGGAACTCTTTTGCTCCTGTAAATGGGGGGGGGACAGTACAATAGGCCTTGGTTCGCAGTGCTGGTGCTGTTATGAGCCGCCCCACTCTAAATCTAAATCTATATCTAATATTAGATCAAGATTATTATACAAGGCTATTGAAAAATATTCTAAAAAGTAAACACACTGAAAATTGTCGTAAACTATTCAATAATTTAAAATGTCGATATATTGTAATACAAAAAATGTATTTTCAGATTTTTTATGTGCTTGAAGACTTTAAAGGTTAATAACAAAGTAATGATACATTTTTCTTAACTCTTTATCTTTGAAGTTGCTTAGTAAAAAATTCGAGGCACCACAAGGATCTAATTATGATCTCATATAAAAGCAATATATCCAATTTTATTACCTTCAGGTTGTAAAGAACTACTACTTTCCTTAGACTAATTGCTTTTGCATAACTAAAAAAAAGAACTACTACTTCTACTTCTTGCATAGAATGCCCTTTCGATTGACTAGTGTGGTGGTAAAATGTCGTTGCTTCATTCTATGATCAGCTGATGTAAATTTATAACTTTGTGCTTAATTAAAGAGTTTTAAAATATCAATTGTTAAGTGTTATATTCAAGTGAAGTGTATTTTTGCTGGGCAATGCATCAACAATGTGTAAAATGAACCATCAATTTACGACAAGGTGTTTTTTCCTTAATACCATGAATCTTCCCCCCTGTCAACATTCCAAAGAACTTTGGATCCCACACACTTATATGATTCACTATGGTATTATTGCCCGACAAGATATGTAGGAGGACTTCTCAGAATGTTTAACTTCCAATGACATTTTCTGAGTTAATGACTTGGCATGAGATGGCGGGGCTATATTTCTGTGACTATCGGACATGATTTGTCTCTCCAAAGTTGAATTTAAGTTGCAGTTAATTCAAATTAGATGGAAAATATCAACCTAACAGTACAGACACATTTCATGGGAACAACACATCCCATGAGATGTTTCTTCGACACATCTCATGGGAGTTCTCATTATAGTTTGTTTAATTCTTGTATTCACATATGTTTGTAGCTTATTGTTTGGTCATATAATCTACCTCGTTTTACAGCATTGTTTCATCAGAATATGGGGGACTTGTTGTTCATAATAATTTGATGATTATTTTGAGTAAAGTTCCTCAATAAGGGACTCCTTAATGTAATTAAAATATACTGCTTATTATGAGATTACTAATTAAAATATATTTTTAGAACACACGGATCAAGCAAACATTCCGTCTACCTACAACCTGTTGAAGTGACTTTCGACTGTTCTAAATATTTTAATAGCTACATAGGAATTATTAATGAAGGTTCATTTGTTGCAAGTTTATCCAAGATAAAACCAGAACCAGAGATATATCCAAGTGTGAAATGAAAAATTTCTTTAATTTTTGACGTATGTCAACAAATTCTGACATATGAAAGAGCAGGAATAAATATTTTATTAAAATGAAATACTAATACATTAATACTCAACCGAATAAATCAAGCTATTTGTTCTTACTCTTTTCTGCCATTGCAAAATCTCATTATAAAATTGAAGTTTTAGTCAAAATTTTTTACCATTTGTTTCATTTCCTTATCAAAGTGAAAGGGAATATGGTTGAGATTCATCTTAATCGAACTTATCTTTTTTTTTCAAGCAAACCGAGGGAGAGAATATGACGGATGAATTACAAATCTCTCTGCCTGTCAAGTTCATTTAAAAAAAATAATCATTCATTTAACGTTTTTGTGCATATTCCCACATATGGTTCACAGCTTCAATAAGTTTTGAAGTCATCACGTGGAACACGGAATAATTATCAAAAACAAATCACGTCAGAAACGTCTCTTCAGTTAATTTGGATGCGCAATTTAATTAATTATTTTTCCTCCTATCAGTTTCTCATTGATCCTTTTCAAATCCTTTTCTCAGAAAATGTAATCTCGTTGCCATTCGCGAGAATCGTAATTAGTTTTGAATTCGTGAAAGAGTATTATCGATAAAAGTTTTTTTTTCTTTAATTAAAGAGGAATTCTTGTAAAAAGCAAACTGCTGAAGTTAAAACGACGCATACTAAATGCGGCTATAATGGCTTTTAATATATTTTTCAGTAAAAAAGAAATGCGTTCTTGAATTTCTGAACCTTAATTCCTGAATATTTTACTAATTAGATGCTAATCCTGAATTGGTTGGTATGTTTAAGTAATCTTTTTCCCTCTATAAATATTTACTTTGCCACGTAGTTGAGGAATGGTTAATATTTACTTTTGAGATATAACTCATTAAAATGTTTCAAAAAACATTTTATATTTTAATCTTTTGCATAAGCTCACAAACTATTTCTAGAAACTTTCGTTAGAACGCAAACAAGTGTTTGAAAATGAAAGAATTAATAAAAGTTAAACAAGAATACTTCGCAATAGTTTGTAAGTTTTAATCTCTTTTAAATGTGGGATGAACTAACAATTCAATTTTTATTTAATATTAAAAAGAAGTTAGGATTCAATTGTAATAAAAAATATAATTAACAGCAATTGCCTAACATAATATTTCTCGTTTTTCACTATTTTATAAACATTTAGTCTGTACTAAAATTAATGATGAAAACTAATTATTTTAATATTTTATATAGTTCTATAAAGATTATTGTAAGTTATTTTTGAAATGTCTGAATATTTTAATGATGTCTTTTTTTCTGATATTTAAGTAGTCCATGAGGAATCAAGTCTAGGATTTTTTTTCTAGATAAATTAATGCCATTAAAGATGATTTTGAAACATATGATATTTAATCTTCACTTTTAGTAGATAGTTACTATTTAATAAGCATGGATGGTTTATGTAAATCTCAGTTTGCTACTAGTTTCCTCGGCTTATTATCTGCTGAAGTTAAAATTTACATTTATGTATAAGACCATAAAATAGTAAATTACATGGGTTTCTTTCATAGTATAAAAATGCCGAACGATGACCGAATGGTTAGGGTGCTGGCCAGAACCGGAGTTCGTGGATTCAAATCCCACTATGGTATAGATGCTCGTAGCCGTTCGGAATCGGCTTTAAGTAGTAGGTCCCGATCTCATTAGCCCTCGTGTTGCAAAAAGTAGACCGTAGCGCTCAAAATCAAACTATAGTATAAAAATTATGCGTAGAATCATAAATATTATTTTGCTTATTCGTTTGAAGATCTCCTTCCAAAGATAAGAATTAATGCTCATAAAATTTGTTATACACAGATAGTGCATTAAACTTCTGTATTTTAGATGAAGTAAAAATTGCACTTAAGAAAATTAAATTTTTCATTTAAGGTATAAGATATTTCGCTTCGCTTGAGGTTTACGGTGAAGCTTTTGAAACCCGAGAGATAATTAGACTGGGACTTAATGCCAATTTGAATTAACTACTTAGTGCCGATCTTCGATAGGCTGTTCACATGTATGCCAGCAGCGAGATTTGAACCCGTGGACGTCTGTATGAAAAAGCAGCCCTCTATCCATTCAACCACTGTCTGGAAAATACTACTATCTTCGTTTTAGTGTAATTTTAAAGTAATTTACATAGGTGGACTCCAAAAAATTGGGTTTCTGCCTTTCTACATTTGTCCAAACATACTTTTGTCATAGGACGATGACTACTGATATTATAGACTTCTTGGAATAAGTTTAGTTCAGAATTAACACAGTTGTTCTGAAATCTTTGTTAGATGTAGTTTTGCTATACAGATATTAGTTCTAATTAAGGTTAACTAGCTGGAGAAAAATAACGTTCTCTTGGATATTTTTAAACTTTTTGAATCTTAATGTCGACTTGTCTAAAGTTGGGTTTGGTTTTGGAGCCCTACGATCTACTTTTTTTGCAACATGAGGGCTAATGAAACCGGGACCTACTGCTTAAAGCCGATTCCGAACGGCTGCGAACATCCATACCATAGTGGGATTCGAAGACATGAACTCCGGTTCCGAAGGCCAGCACCCTAACCATTCGGCCATCGTTCGGCCGACATGTCTAAAGTACATTGTATTTAACTACACTACAGCACATTGAAAATTGGTAATTTACAGAAGGAAACGTTAGGTACGGTTTCGTACAGAGCGAGATAATATTTTTTTGCCATACGAAATTTAACTAAATCAGGTCAATAAGTCTACGAACTTAGCCTTAAATTAACCATGCTAGAAGTAGAATTCATACCAATGAACTGAAACAACAAAAGGTGTTGCCTTTCCTATTCGGCTATTATACTACAAGGAAATAATAGGATATGTGATTGCGACACAGTTCAAATCAAATTTAATGTGGTTAGAGCATGGTGACTTCATCAAATTTAATATGGTTAGAGTGTTCCCATGCACAATTATTGCTGTTTCTGATGCCACTTGATCAAATCAAACACTTTTGAGTCACACGCAGGTTGTATTAAGACAAATATATTCGCCTTTCGTTTTAACAAGCTCTTCAAGGATGAAAGTACCACTTTTGCTCAAGTGAGTCCTCTTAATTTTGAAGTACGGACCAAGCAGAAGACCCATAAGATTGGCCTGTGGCCCCTACAGGTATTGAATGAAAACTTGGAGAATATTGTGATCAAGAACATATTTTACGTGCTCCAGTCACCTTTAACGAACACGGCGGATCTTAGGTTGGTTCGGACTCCGATCCCCCAATCTTCTAGTTACGAGAGCGTTGCCTTTGCCGACTGAGCAACCGCGGCTCACAAGTACTGTAAAATATAGTAACTTCTATGAATATATTTGCCATAATAGGTAAATAAGTCGACCACTAACGTTCTTATATCTTTATCTGCTTAATTTCTGGTTTATCCAAATCCAACAGTCCATAAGCTTTTCCCATCTCCCGTATTTGATAACTGGTACTAGGAGTTGTTATAAATACATATGCTTAACCGCTTGCCTGATTATCCCGAGTTATCTCGGGTTCGTATATATTGCAGTTAATTATTATCCAGAGAAAATCGGGCGAAGCAGAATTTGTCAATACTATTTGTTTTTTAACGGTTTTACTCGGCCTGGAGGAAATGTAAGAGAATATTCATCTTTGATTAGAAGATTTATAGGTTTCGTGCTTTTTTTGGCAGGACTGGCCACGTGTTTTGCCTTTTGTATAGTATACGTCGACTTGTGGATTAGTAGTGTATAAAAAAGGATAGTTGCGAAAAATCATCGTGACGAGTTTTCTGGCATATCAGGAAGTCCCAGCATTAGTCCTTCACTATTCAGGTTAACCTCATGGCATATTCCAGATGTTATTCCTGCTACTGCAAAAAAATCAATTCCAACGAGACAGTGTACTCTGTTCTCCCGTAAAAGAGATTCCAGAGGTAAAAAAGAGACCAGTGTAGAGAATGTCAGGTATCACTTCGTGTTGTCCCTTGTTTCAAAAACTATCATACAAAGACTAATATTTAACTTTTTTCCATTTGCCAAGATAACTGGGGATAGTAAACTAATGTTAAAACTAAATGTTTTTGAAGCCTGTAAAAAATTAAAAATTCAACTTAAAACCTACACATTCTGTTTTATTTCGTTTCTTCGTATTTAATAATAAAATAAAAAAATCTGAAGATTTTTTACAATTTTTTTCAAAAAAATGTGTAAGTGGTTAGTTATTGGTTCTTAAGCTTAATCAAATTATCCGAGAGTTGATAACTGTACCTCAAGCCAAAATAAACGAATCCCATGTTTCGTTTACCTTCTTTGTTCTCCGAGTGTGTACGAGACATAGTCGATTCTTTGTTTTCAGAGTAGAAATCAAACCCTTCAGGATAAGCTGCTCTTTACAAACGCTGAAACAGATCTCGGGTTAAATAAACTACTTCTGGAAAACTGTCGAGCAGGTACCAAGGTATGAATGAGACTGCACTAAAGGAATGTATGGAATTTAACCTTTAGCACATCAAAATGTCATTTATGCATAAAGATATAACATATCATAGAATTAAATAGTTAATAAAAATAATGTAAGATATTAAGAAGACATACTAAAATTACCGGAACTTGAAGAGAAAAAAAAGTAAAAATACATTTTTTAAATAAATGTATGGATTTAAATCATTTCTGTCAAAAATAAATTATACATTCTTCTCAATGAACATAAACTAGGTTAACAGGGAGTAGTCCAAATTGATTCTATAAATCTATTTAATAAAGAGAAATGAATTGCGATGAATCAAGAGCAAGTTATTCTTTTCATAACAAAGATGCGTAAGTCCAAAATATTTGAAAATGTTTTCGCTGTCAATTCTTTGAAAAATTCTAGAGATAACATTATTGACAGATAATTTTTTTCCTAACTCCGTCTCATTATTCTTTATGTATTTAAAGTGAACTGACTGTGATAATTAATTTAATACATAAATACGTTAAGTAGCTGGGAAGATTTTACTCAGGAGATGGAATTCTATCCTCAGAACTTCGATCTGCAGTTTTAAGCTTTCGTCATTAATTATTTTAGTGCAGAATCAATAAATCCTTCTTTAGTGTTATGATTATGTTGCCAATTTATTACGTAATAAATATTATTTTAGTACTTCATTTTGTAATCCATTACAGAAATATATTTACAAACATTTATTAAAGAATGAAGAGTGACTTTTAAGGACTATATAGTAATTAACACTAGATTTATATTGATATATAGGTATATTGATCATATACCTATTTTTACTGAGGTGAGCCAATTTGACTCGTACAAGAAAATTGAAGTTTTTTGCAAAGAAAATAGTTCCAAATTAATTTAAATAAAATGTTTATCATCAAAAAATTCATAGAAAACATCTTTTACATATAAAATCTGTTTTTGAAAAAATTTTTCGCAAACATTTCTATTACATTTAACATAATGGTTTCTACATCTGTTTCTTTTGAATGATTATTGAACTTGTCAATTCTTCCGGGCGTCAGTAGTATGAATTTTTGTTATTGGATTGGAAAAGTGTTCTCGACTTCTTCTCTATATTTACTTTATACGATACTTTATACACATTATACTTTATATTGACTTTATACTATATTTATTACTATGTTTATTTATTTTCATATACATTCTATGAGTCAAATTGGCTCACAACCGTGAAAATAGGTATACCACATTTGATAATACGAAATGTGTGCGGGAAAGAGGAATGAAAGTTTACATATATTTTATTACTTAACTAAAAACCAACGTATGTTTTCGAAAAGTGATATGAAAGTTTTGTATATATATATATATCTATATATATATATATATATATATAAATATATATATATAAATATATATATAAATATATATATATATGTAAATATATATATATATATAAATATATATATATATATATATATATATATATATATATATATATATATATATTATATATATAATATATATATATATATATATATATATATATATATATATATATATATCTATATATATATATATATATATATAAATATATATATATAAATATATATATATGTAAATATATATATATATATATATATATATATATATATATAAATATATATATATATATATATATAATATATATATATATATATATATATATATATATATATATATATATATATATATATAAATATATATATATATATATATATATATATATATATATATATATATATATATATATATATATATATATATATATATATATATATATATATATATATATATATATATATATATATATATATATATATATATATATATATATATATATATATATATATATATATATATATATATATATATATATATATATATATATATATATATATATATATATATATATATATATATATATATATATATATATATATATATATATATATATATATATATATATAGACCAAATTTTTAATGAGTGAAATTTTTAATGAGTGGCTCGGTCCGTAAATCTAGTGTTAAATGAGAAATATATTTTTATTGCATGGAATAGAAAAAAATAAAATGAATGACTTCATATATTACTTATATTTACTGAAATAGTCATGGAGATGTTTAAAATTGTCATATTTTCTTAATTCTAGAATTATTAGTAAAATATAAAATTGGTATTAATAATATGTGTATATCTTTAAATTAGAATTAGCATAATTGAGAGTTTGGTATTAACTAAGTTACTATTAATCGAAATTTAGTTGTAATAGGTTTACAATGGTAGACGAAAATACATAAAAAGAACAAAAATGATTTTTTACTTAATATTTTAGAATCTGTAAGTCTGCTAATGCTTTTTTCAAACAAAAAATTATGAGAATTTCTAATGATAACATATATTCATATTTGAGCTAAGCAGAGGCTACAATTAATTCAAAGATTCTGTGACGACTTCAAATTTCTTGAGGAAGAAATAGCGTGAAGAAGGATACAGTCGCAATAGAATTGGAAATCACTTATTTTTTTTCTAGAGTAAATACTGTTGTATATACAACGGGATTCTAATTCTCCCCAAACAAGTAGAAATGTAGAGGATTGTTGCTTGAGTAAAATTACCACGACGATCACAGTCGAAAAAAGGATTAATTAATCTCACAAATGGGGAGGCCTTTCCAGGGCACAATGTAAACACAATCATCCCCCGTTCGGTGCCCACAACCCTGCCGTTCCTTATGTGGGAGGAATTTACGAGTCTCCCGAACGTAATCAATAAAAAGCTGTCTCCGGTCAAAAGTCACGGAAGCCTCCACGAGGTCAAAACACCTACGTAAAAAATGTCGAAAAGCCCCGAGTAGCAAAATTCTAGGCTTTTTATACCTAGGGGTCAGTTACAGTCCCTCCAACCGTTTTTTTGGTTAGTTACGATTCCAGTTACCTGAGAACTCCAGCTAAAGCTACAGCTAATTTTTTAGTTGAATTCTCATTCGCTATCTCTCCCGATTCCGGCTTCTCCAGGCAATCCTTCGGGGTCATTACCTCAACCGATCAGGGGCGTGACTCCTATTCGACCAAACTATCAACATCCCAGACACAGCGTCGAAGCGCTATTGTAGCCGGGTCGAAACAGGAAGGCTTCAAATCATCTTTTTTTGGTGTTTCGTGTTCTGAACAAAGAAGGTCTTTACAATACTTAATGAGAAATAGTACCTAACGAATCGAACAATACCCATAGTAAATATTATTTTATCGTAAAATAAAATTCTCCTCATTTTAAATTATAACTTCTATAGTTCTAAATATAATTTACTATAGGTTTATTATTGGGAGTAACTTTGCAAAATTAATTAATTTTTCATTTCAAATAACATATTTTTAAAAGAACATAAAATATATACACTAAAAAATGAAAGGAAATTTAATTTTTCCATACAATACCTTTGAGATCATATTAAATTGAAGCAAAAATATAAATATTGTATACAACTGTATTTTTAAAGATGCTGATGTGAATGGGGGTAAAATATTGTCAAAAACTAATTATATACAAAAATATTGATTGTATTTTGACTATCACAAAAACTCTATACAAATATGGAAAAATATCTAAACGTAATAAATACAAAAGAATGTCGTGATTATACTCACGCAAATGGAGGGAAAAAGCTTAGCAGAATCTGAATGTCGATATGCGATTCATTGTAATGAGTTGGTGAATAGTATATTAGTCGGTTGAATGGCCAAGAGAGAAGTTTCTGTGATTTATTTCTTAAATTGCTTCTACATCCCCGTGTTGCCACTTCGCCAAACCCAACCTCAAAACTAATCACGAAAGAAGTAATTTTTTTTTACTGCTGAAAACAACGCTGGATTATACTATAAAATGAAATATATTGCTCGTATGAGTTTAATTAAGATTCACAGAAATCACAGGCTAGTGGAAAATATTCTAAAAAGTAAACATGCTGAATTGTTGTAAACTATTCAATAATTTAAAATGTCGATATATTGTAATACAAAAAATGTATTTTCAAAATTAGTATGTGCTTGAAGATTTTAAACGTTAATAAATTTAGACTTTAACGTTATGACAGTTATTCATGATTAGTTTCATATGTCTTTGTCAAAAATAATCTAAATGCTATCAACATGCTACTTATTTCAGGAAGTTTTTGATGTGACTGTGAAGATCGCCGAGCCTTTGTATAAATTCACATCCAAACAGTAGATTTATTTTTTCAACATTAAGGTTTATTTTAAGACAGAGCACAAACTACTACCGGACAATTATATATATATATATATATATATATATATATATATATATATACAAATATTACAATATTTACAGTAACCAATTATATCAACTCAAGTATCTATCCTTAGAGCCTCGCTTACACGTCCGGAGTCTACAATCACCTCAAATCTACTTACCTCCTTTATAGATGGCGCTCTCTGGCCGATCACTATAACTCGCTTGTCCCTACAGTGACCAGTAACTAAATTTAGAGTTTAATTTCCTTGATTTTAACTTTGATTTGAGTGTAATTTTAAAAATTATTTAAAAATTATTTAAATTATTATTTAAATAATTATCGTAATTTTCTTTTATTGAGAAAGTCTACTTTATAAATCTACGAATCTTAAAGTATGTAACATATTTATCCTTTATCAATTTTAAGTGATAAACAAAGTGTTTTACAGATATCCATTTTTGGATATGCAATATTAGATCAATATTATTATACAAGGCTATAAGAAAATATTCTAAAAAGTAAATATATTGAAAATTGTCGTAAACTATTCAATAATTTAAAATGTCGATATATTGTAATACCAAAAAATGTATTTTAAAAATTTGTATGTGCTTGAATACTTTACAAGTTAATAATAAAGTAATGATACATTTTTCTTAACTCTTTATCTTTGAAACTGCTTAGTAAAAAATTCGAGGCACCACAAGGATCTAATTATGATTTCATATACAAGATTTATATCCAATTTTATTACCTTCAGGTTGTAAAGAACTAATACTTCCCTTAGACTAACAAACTGCTTCTACGGAACTAAAATAAGAACTACGACTTTTCGCGTAGAAAGTCCTTCCGATTGATGAGTGTGGTGTAAAAAAATGAATTTAGATGTATTTTATATAAAATTTTAGTTCCTAATACACATGCATTTCAAAATTTATGCTGCAATAAAATAAAGCTAATTTTTTAGTTGTTTTTTATAGCTAAAGATTACAAAAAAACCTTCTTGTTTTTAAATAACAAAATTAAATAACTTTTAAAACGTTAAAGTCTTATGAATGAACTAGTAAACATTTAATCTAAAACGAGCAGAAGCTTTGTATCATAACAGAACAAAGTCTGCTATGATGAATATCTTCGGATATTTTAGGCACTATGTCTCCTTAATTTGCTACTGTACATTGAATTCAAGAAAAAAAATCATATAAACTGTAAAAGATATATCATGTAAAAAAAGTATACTTGCATTTTAATTGTTGAAATATACTGGGCAGATTTTGACTAAAATATATGACAATTTTTTGTTCTGAAAAAATCATGATATGCATATGTAAGATATGCTGTAGGAAAAGCCATTTTGCTTATAACATATATATTTTACTCCGCTGAAACACGTTTTACATTCTACACCCTTACTTTAAGCTTTCGAAAATAAAGTTTGCAGTCTAACTGTTTTTATAACCAATTCGTAATTTCGAAATGCTTCATGTGCATTACTTTTTTTATTTCTAATTTAAAATTTTAGAGATTCTCTATTAATGCAATTGTCATTAAACTGAGTATGCTTATGAAAATCCAAATACTTTTTTTTTTAAGTTATAGAGCATTTAATTTCATAAAAAATTTCATCATTTCTTCGAAATTATTTCCTAAATCATAGTATAATTTTAAATAATTGGCTTATCTAACCAGCATTTAGAGAAAGGGAAAATCGATAACCAATTTTAATGACATATAAATTCCAAAGATAAAATGAAAAAAAAAGTGTAAAAGCAATTTGTTAGTATGCTTTGCACTAGGAACATTTTTAAGGAATATTGCAAGTCAGGGATGCTCAGTCGTTAAAGGCAGTGATTTAGACACCGGTGGATAACAGGATCGATGTTCTTACCGGCTTATGATACCCCGTGTTCACAAATGGCGATTAATGGTAAAATATCTTCGTTCCTCTAATTTCTCAAACGATATGTCTGGAAATGGGACAGCAGATCTGGGGGTCTTCTGCTTAGTCCCTTCTTCTAGATTACGAGGACACAGCAGCAGGAGTAACGTTAGTCTCGTTTGTAGCATTGCGTAAGCTACACGTGCTCCTCTGGTGGTGCTAGTAACAGCTTCAGGTATGAGTAACAGCTTTAGGTATGAGTAACAGTTTCAGAGACATTCAGAGAATGATTAACAGTCAAGTATTTTTAAGTAAAAAAAAGGAATATTGTTAGACGACTCAGTTTCTATTAAATATTAGCTGAAATGGCAGTTTAGAGTGCCCCCTTATTTTATTGGCGATATTTTTCGTGGCCAATTATGCCAACATGCCATTCAAGATGGCAGCAATAAGCATCCATAAGAGCAGTACAAATGCTATAAAAAACTATAATGATTAGAATAGTAAAAAACAAAGCATAGATAAAATTTATGCACAGATTGTACCTAATTTTTAAATATGAAAAACTCACAGAGAACAATTTTTAAGAAAACATTTTTAAATCATACCGAAATTTACGAGAAAATATGGGTTCATACATTAAAAAAGGAATGAAATATAAACAAAAATCATAAATTATGAGTAATCAAATACTTAAAACAGTATATGAAAAATTTATATACAGTTACATTATGAAACACTTTGGGTTGCTTAAAAAACTAGCATAATTGGCGACTATAAATATAGATAAAAAACAAAATTCAAGAGGACGTTTTAAAAGCCAACATGTTAAAAAAATAAATTGAAAAAATTGAAATTTAACATCTCTTGTACCTTTAAACCACATATCTAACATAAAAATTTGGTTTTGTGATTCACCTTGTCATTTTACAGCATAACATTTATTTATTCAGTTATTCAATAATCAATTATTTTATATTTTAATTCTTAAAATGTTTTTGTAAAGAAATGTATAGGGGACAACCAGTGTGGAAACCTAAAGTTTCTTCCAGGGCATTACAATGAAACAAAAACATATATTCACTCAAAATTTGCCAATCTGTACCACACCTCTCTCATATATATTTCTTAGCAGCTAGAAATATATGTATATCCCGTATCTATTCCTTTGCTTTAGGCACACTTCCTTTCTAGAATAAATAGGTTTTCTACATCCAAATCTGTATGGAATAAGAAACCTTTCACGTAACAACAAAGAAAACTACACTGAATAGATGAAATAAGATCTTAAAAAATGCATTAATAAAAAGAAAGCATTTGATTAGAAAATATAAAACAGAGAATTATAAACTGGCATGAATAAATATGCTTAATTCTCATGAGAGGAAAATAAATATCTATTTCCTGCTTATTAATATATATTTCTAAATTAAACATTCGAAGAAATACATTTCAGACTTGATTATTTTGAAGAATACTATACATTTTTTATTGTTTCTTATATAACAATGCAATTTAGAATTGTTATGTGTTTAACAACTACAATTTAGCATTGTTAAAAGTTGTTTTGAATCAATAATTGTAGCCGAAAGCTAAGTAATTCACATTTGGCAAAGAAACATCATATTGAGATCATTAAATTGAATAAAGGAATTTTACTTTTAATTTCTAAATGCTTAAATAATTGGCACGTTATAAATAATTTCCTGCCATTAATTTCTGTAATATATTTAAAAATGATACTAAGTGAGCACCATTTTGAATTTATTTAATGACCTCAAAGGTAAAAGTGTTTTTAACATATGCATTTGGAAATAAGAACACGTTTTCGTTTGTATAAAATAATTGATTTGGGGTTAAAAAGGTTACTCAAGTGAAATTTTATTGCAGGGAATATGTGTATTGTATTTGCAATGATATTCAAATTAAAAGATTTGATTAATATTAATGTTGTTTTAGATCTTATACTTTCACTGATTTTGAACATAAATTGCATTTAAATGCGAGTATTTCATTGATTTTGATAGAAATAATGAACGAAAAAATAGCTTCAAAGGAAATTCAATTACCCAATTTTTCTTAAAGCTCTCAATTAAATTATTTCGTGATGTTTTGAATTATGGTCTGAACACAATTTTTAAATTGAACTATTTCCTAAATGCAAAAATATGAATCTTATTCTATTCAAAATATTTGAATTTCATTATCCGAAGCGTGCTAATTAAATAAGCCGTAGAGAGATCTTGGAAGAAAATTATCGATTTCTTTAAAAGGAAAATTGAAAAGTTTAATGGTTTCCCGTAAAATTCAAAATATTTATCTGATGACTTTGGTTTTAAAGACATTTAAACGAAGGTCTTTGATAATAGGGTTTCATAATGTACGAGCTAAAGTATACATACATGGATATCCTATAAATAACACTTTCTGAAATATTCATGAAATAAATTTTCTTCATTCCTGTATTTGAAAAATATTAAAATGGACTTATTTGTACGTGTTGAAAATTCTTAAATTAGTATAAGAAGCACTTAGAGATTAGGAATTAAAATATTTATAAAATTTACAACGTTAGTGCATGAAAAATGCCCCAAAATAGTAAAACGGAAGTCCTAATTTATATTTTAGAATCTGCAAATGTGTTAATATTTATCATAAAAAATAGAGAAAATTCTGATAAGGTAGAGTTCCTGAATATATGTATTCATATTTAAGTTAAGTGTAAGCAAATAACTATTCAAAGATATTTAATTGGATATATTATCCTACGAATAAAAATTCTCTATCATAAAAACGGTTTTCTTCTCCTTTTCTTCATAGTGTTACAGCCTAGAGCAAGCCAAAGCATTTTTTTCCATCGAGGTCTATGAGATGCTATGCTTTTTAACTTTATAATTATTAGTGTTTTTAAGACTTGCTTAACATCATTAAGCCATTTGATTCAAGATCTTTTTCTTTTAGTATTTTCTGTAGGTTTGTTGAGAGTTAATAACTTATAAGGGTTTTAATCCTCTGATATAAATAAGTATCCGATGGATTTCGGGATCCTCGTATGTTGAAATTAACCTTTAAGTTCGTGCATAAAAATCAGTGAAGGTTGTATGTTGTCTTTGAAATTGCGTTAGCTAGTTTCTTTTTCTTGTCCTTATCAAGTTCTTGTACATAAATAAACAGAGGTTGTTGGTTGTTGTTCCAATTAAATCAGACAGTAATCCTCGTTATCTCTTCTACACTTGTCTCTCTCTCTTTCCTTAAAGTCATTAGGATACTGCTCTCGGCAAACATTTCTAGATGGTATTGAGATTCCTTCAGACAGTATGGCCATTATATCTCTTTGACATCTCTCTTCTCATTCATCATCGTCATCAGGGCACGACACAAATATCAATGATTGAAAAATGCTGAAATTAAGCCAATCTTGACAGAAGATTGCAGACAGCTAATACCATCTGAAAGTAGTAATGAAAGAAACTGAAAAACGCATAATACTTAACGTTGCTCTACAACAGACTAAAAAAATGTTAGTTGTAGCAGCTGAAACTAATGCTGAAAAATCTTAAACATGTGACTTTAATTGCAAGTTTATGCAAGTATGAATCAACACAGAGTATTTCCTACTGTAATATCTCCAATAACAACGTTTTCGAATAGAAATAATAATCTGCAATTAATTGAAAAATGTGTAATGTGAATTCTCACATGATATTCCATAATTATATTTACAGACTATCTCGACATAGGAACTGTTGGTAAAAAGGGAAAAAAACTAACATGTTGATTGTAATATTTTGTAGTAGAAAGTAGTGTTGAAATCAACCAGATGCATGTTGGTTAACGTTATCTTGTACCAGCAATATTGGATTCTTTTATCTCCATTTGTATCTAGAAAAAAAATGTAATACTTCTGGGCTACAGGAATTTAAAGATTTCTTTAAACTAATTCTCCAAATAGAATCTCCAATTTGGAGAGAAATTCTCCAAAATTATGCATGATGTTTCAATAAAATTTTCGCTGTCAAAAAGTTATATACGTCCAAAGAATAAAAAAAAATATTTCACAAACAAATAAATAGTTTTTTCTGGTTCCTTTTAAAATTTTGCCGCTCGGAACCTTAGAGAAATTACTGTTCTATCACGTTTTAAAAATTCATTAGCGAAATCTTTGCATGGTAACCGCCCAGAAGCGTAACAATTTAACATGGCTGCAGAGGAATCTAATATCCCTTAGCATAATTTATTTCAATGTTTGAAGAAGCATGTTTTCTAATAGAATGCTTAAGAAAGAAATAATATACAAATGAAGTTAATACCCTATCATTAATTGAAAAAAAATTTGTAGTATGAATTTCTCTAAGATAAATATATTTCTTATTTTTAATTGTAAAACAATGAAGAAAAAATATTTAAAATGAACTTTAATTAAAAATTAGGATCTATTAGCAAGCGTATCTCTAATCAAAGTATTATTTTAATTTCCTATCGCTTTCGTTTAAACACTGCTACGAAAATGGAAATTAATAAAAATAATTTTTTACAGTAAAATGGCATCATTAACAGACCTCAAACTAGATTGCATTTAATGTGTGCTAAAGTTTACACTAGAATTAGAAAAAAATCAGTTGCGAACAAATTAATTAAAAGGTACTCAAAACTAAAAGTTTTGAAATACTTTCATTCATTTAAAATTTATATTAAGTCTTGATGCATTAACGGGGAAAGAAATCATCGCAAATATGTTAGTATGGAGAAATAATGCATTAATTTATTCTTTCAGGAAAGATTTGTTTCTGGGAGCATTGATTCATTAAAGAATCTTATTACCAAATGCTCTGTGGGGAAAAGTCTTCTTCTCAATTAGTAGCTCGCTTACAATAAATATTCATGAATTACTAACTACACTAATTCACTTCAATAAAGATAATTTTCGACTGTCATGATTCAGGCGGTTAGAAATAAAAACGATTTTTCCCCGAGCGTAACTATTTGAATTAGCATTCATTTGTTTATATCTAATGGCTCTTGGCTGTCTTGTTAAAAAACAAATTTTAGCAATATCTGTTGATTGAAGAATTTATAAATAAGTCGAGACGTGGTACAATCTAGTATTTATTTCTGCGTTCATATTATTGAATAAATAGCTTTTTAAATTTAATCTCTAATTGAAACTTATTCTCTATGCATATAAAATCCTTTATATGTACTTGTATAAGCATGCATGAAGGCTATGCAAATGATAGGACCTATTTTGACAGAATTTTGCAAGAAGCTTCAGGTCAGAAAAGGTGTTAGGCATAACAAATATTTTGGAGGTCTAGTGTATGAGAAGAAGAAATTTCATTTAATCTAAATTACGTTTGACTACTCCATTTTCGTGCTAATTGATATACTTTTATTTCAATTACTATTCTAGTACTTATTTCTCAGCTGATATTTATGAAGAAGTTTGCATTTTGAGCTTAATATATAATTTAAACTTACTATGCATATACATAAATTCCTTCGTAGGTATGTATGCATGTTTGCTCGACAGAACTTTGCATGATGTTTTAGGTCAAAATGTTAGGCAGTCAAATATTTCGGAGGTTCAGGACATGTGGAAAGAAGGCTTCATCTAATCTAAATTATGTTAGACTGCTCCATTTTGGCACGAATTAATAAATATTACTTTCAATTTCTATTTAAGTATTATTTCTGTTCTGATATTGTCAAATAGGAAGTTTCTTTCAAGCTTAATTTATAATTTCCACTTACTATCTATATACGTAAAATAATTCGTAGGTATGTGTGCACTTTTGCATGAAGGATACGCATTACGAAATGGTTCTAGATATCTTGACAGAATTTTGTCTGATGATTTAAATCAATCTTAAGAAGGTGTTAATCAGGTCGAACTGGCAGGAGGTGAAAGGCATGTGAAAAAGAAAATTTCATTTAATTTTGATTGCATTTGGGGGATATATTTCAGTGTTATTTGATATATATTTTCCTTTCAACTCTGTGATAAAATAACTAAAATATTTTAAGCAACCTAATTAATATTATAATGCTTACAAAGTCAAAATGTTAGCAACACTCCTTAGTTTAAATTTTTCTTTGAACGTCTATTTTGAAGAGTGTGTTTTAATATTACATACTTCAATTATATGAATAATGGGATGTAGCATCTTTAACGGGGTAGTTTTTGTTTCCCTGATAATTAACCATTAACATGTCTGAGCAGCTGCAAGTATCGTTCAAATTAGAATTACGTGCAGTGGTTCG
>CM063505.1:148631406-148671406 GCA_032207245.1 Pardosa pseudoannulata
AGTAAAGAAAATATTTACTGATACAGTCGAATCCTGTTATAATAAAATTAGCTGTAATTAAGTTTTGTTAATGGATTAATTAAATAAATGACTAATTGCTTGTGAAATTGGTTCAAGAATTATGCTAGTAGCCAAAAGTTAAGCATAGTTTATATTTAAGAGAATATGAAAAAAACTCAAGTCAGAATGGCTATAAAATTGATATGGTGGGTGTAATATGGTATGAAAGAATAATAAAATGCGAAAAAAGGATATAATTCACCTTTAATATCACAAAAAAAGTTTTTAAAAAATTGTCATAAAACAACCTCTTTAGTTAAGTAAATTAAAATAAAAATTCTATTTGACAGTCTAATAATGAACATGGTCACATCTGCAACAACACAGTGCCAAGATATACCATATTTGCTACGTAGATATCGTAGATGAGTTGTGGCCTCAACAGAGTTATGTCTAGCTCGTTCCAATTCTGGAATGGAATTCGGTGGCCACGGAAGATCTGCAAGTTGTCTCCCGAGCACATTCCACACATGCTGGATATGATTAAGATCTGTAGAGTAATCAGACCACTGCATGCGCTGGTTATCCTCACTTCACATGCTGACGTCGATTGATGATTTGCATTGTGGACAAAGTTTAACATAAAAGTAATGGTTTTCGCAGTGTACATTTTAAAAATTTGACCTATTTTTAGTCATATTTTGCTATAATTAAAGAAATATCCTTTGCTTTTGGGCACCATTGCAAATTGAGTAAATATGAAAACAAATGAAAAACTAATTAATTTTACCTTTATTTGTACCTTGCTGTTTTGATGCGAAAATATTGGATTGGGTTTGGTGTTGGAGCGCTACGGTCTACTTTTTGCAACACGAGGGCTAATGAGACCGGGATCTACTGCTTAAAGCCTATTCTGAACGGCTACGAACATCCATGCCGGAGTGGGATTCGAACTCACGAACTCCGGTCCCGAAGGCCAGCACCCTAACCAATCGGCTATCATTTGGAAGGAAATATTGGAAGTCATATGCTAAACAGCATGCTGATTTGAAGAAAAAATACGAGTTTCTCATATTATGTCAATATATTTCTTCACCGCTTTTTCTCCAAATGTCTGTATTGACAAATTCTTATTAATATAAAGTGTTTCGTTATGAAATTAGAGATGAAATATTTTCTGCAAAACTTGAAAAGAGGTTCAAAAGAAAAGAAAATATTCAGCAAATGACTGATAACAGTGTTTGAAGCATACCATTTCTAATATATGTTACGTTCGTTATAAAAGTATAAATTAACATTAAGTACAACAAGAAAAGAATAGAGGTAAAATTTAGTTTGATATATCATTAGCTGCCAGTTTTTGAATTATAGGGTTTAACCGTAAATAATATCGTGCAATCAAAAAACAAATAACATATATTAAATTCATTTTATAATTATGTTTCAGGTCATAATTGTGAAAGCTCTTTCAGTGAGAAAAAATCTTGTCATTCACAAAATAAAATGATAAGAAATGTAATGTGTTGTGGTGTTTAGATAATAAATAATTGATCTACATAATAAGGTTTAATTATGTGAGATGTTACAATTGATGATAAACATTCAAGTTGACGATAAACATTCAAAATACTTAAGCTGTAAATTAACTATGCAAAGTGCTAGTATAAAAACCATACAACATCTATATATGTTTGAATATTTAATATTCTGCCAAATATTAACTCTATTTTATACATGTACAAATCCTAATCAATCATTTAAAGTGTAGGTTAAAAATTTGAAATTTATATATATATATAGATAATATTTACTGTCGAGTTTAAATAGCAGCCAATTCTCCTTCTCATAAATATTTCAAAATATGGTCTTTGTGATATCATCCCTTTGTTTTGACATTTAATAATGTTTTTAGAGGGTTATTCTTATACAGTTCTTATTACCACTGTTCCGATGTTCGGCGGTATTATATTATTTCTGTATGTATGTATCTATATATATATATATATATGTATATATATATATATATATATATATTATATATATATATATATATATATATATATATATATATATATATATATATATATATATATATATATATATATATATATATATATATATATATATATATATATATATATAATTATATTACCTATATACTTTACACACACACACACACATATATATATATATATGTATATATGTATATATGTATATATATATATATATGTACATATGTATTTATAATGTATATATATGTGTATATATAATGTATATATATATATATATACATTTATATATATATTTTTATACATGTATATGTATGTATGCATATATATATACATATACATATATATTGATACGTGTATATGTATATATATGTATACATATATATGTACATATGTATATACATATATATATATATATATATATATATATGTATATACATATATATACAAATATACATATATATATATATATATATATATATATATATATATATATATATATATATATATATATATATATATATATATATATATATATATATGTAGGTATGTATTTTCATAGGTATGAAATGTGCCTCTCAAAGTTATAAAAGGCATATGAAGAATATTTTTGAGTACAGTAATATTTCTAATGCAGGGCCACATGCTTTTTTAATTTTATCCACTACGAAGTCGCATATATTTCTTGATCATTGGTTTACTGTAGGAACACCATGTAATCGACGAACATTACTTCCTGAGAAACACAAACAAAGCGGGTCCTCGAAATTGTGTATCGTGGAACAAGCAGAAGACCTCCTAGACTTACCTTGCCATCCCGAGAGGTATCGTTTGGGAGTTTGAAGGGCATTTTGACAACAACCACGTGTCCCTACCAATTATTAATCAAAATAGAGGCTATTTTCTCTCCCAATCTTTTAAAGTCACAAACTGCCGACTACGAGATGTATGCCTTTACCCTCTAAGATATAGAGGCTCGTTTGGTTACAATATAAAATACTTAAAGCCAAACTATTACATTCCGCACTATTAAAAACTAGCATATATCCCATCATATGATGGGATTAGTAAAATTTTTAATTTTTCACAATTGTAAAGTACTCTATGAGGTACTATATAAAAAAATGGTTTGTTTCTTAGCTGAGAATTTTCTGGTACGCCCTCAATAATTGATTGACCTTCATACTCTTCTAAATTTTCCCGATACTGTGAATGCAGTTTAGATTCACATTGAATTCATTTAGTCAAACCGTATGGTTATGTATAATAAACAAACACATAAAAGAACAAACTTCTTAATTTTCAAAGATATATAACTCTAAATAATATCTAAAGATGTATCACTTTAAAGTTAGATATTTATAAGTCCGTGAAAAAGACTCCTAGATTTATATGAAAAGAATTTGTTGTTAATACCGGTCGTAAAATTTTCATTGCCACAAAAAATAATCAATGATTAAATTTAAAATTATCACATATGTACCTAATCAATTATTTAAGCCAAATATAAAAGAAAATTATTGACGTCATATCTAAGTTCAGTGATAAAACTCATGAAAATATTGCGGATGATATTTAAATAATTTAAAATATGAAATTATTAAATGAGATCATAAAAGGAATGACTTCACAATGCTAAAAAATATTGTTATCTTTACCTGTTTATTAAGTGATAAATGGATAAATTTAATCACTTGCTCTTAACCAGGGAAAATAAGGCTTTAAATAATGGCATTAAACTCTCCAAAAGGGGGGAAGGGTTGGATTTCGAACGTTTTAAAGACGACAGTATTTTTCGCTGTGATATAAAGCATATTTATACAAATTAATTTTAGAATCGGAGCGATAGTTTAGGAGAAGATAAGCTTTATTCGCTCTGAATGGAGTCCTCTATCCATTCCGGGTCAACCGCTTCATAAATTCGAGGACAGACGAATAGATAAATTAGGCTATTATTATATAGGTGATACGTATGTGAAGAACTAGGGAGTTATGTTTACAGTATTATATCCTTAGCATCGTTTTTGATTGCGAGAAAATCAATATTAAATTTTATTTATGTACATGAAAGAAAGAATTTGCACATCCATCTCACGAAGTTTGGGAAGTAACGGTGAAGTGATTTGATTTTAGACGCGTTTGCATGTAAATTAGCCACAGTTTCTCACAAAAGAACACAGGCGTTATCTAAATGAACCCTTTTATGCATATTATCCTTCTCTGCTTCAGATATCGCAAGAACTTATTTAATTGGAGTGTGCTCTCGGAGGCCATGGCGGTGATTTATCTTCCTGTCTAGATAATGTGTCATATTTACAAGAAATAGCTGGTGCATCAATTTTTCCCTCTTTGATTCCCGGCTGCCTAGGGCCACCTGCCAAAACGTGTTTCACACTTAATTGGGAAACAATTGAGTTGATGCTCACATTAAAGTGGAAAGTTTTCTCTCCACATGGGACACTCTGAATTAACAAGCTAAAGACGCTTTTATTATTTTAGTTATATCGAACTACACTTGGATAAGCATTCACTTTTGTTGGATCGATATGCATAGTAGTTGCATAGTTATTTATTGTTCAGAAAATACTTACTGTTTAATTTTAATTGTTTAATAATGTCAGACGATATTTCTTTTAATTAGCTCTCTGAAGGCTAATATAGTAGCAGTGGTGAATGCATGGTATGTGACTTGGGCCTATTAAAGTTCAAAACGTCTTAAAAAATAAAAAATACACTTTATTTTTTTCTCATACCTACTACGCACTTACAAACAGCAGCAATTAAAAAAAAGAGAGAGAGAGCAAGCACGTGCTTTCGTGCTTATATCCACATTTTTTTTACACATTTGCATAAATGCTGGAAACTTGTGATAAGTCAGATTGCGAACAGGCTTATTCAGCTCGCAGTGTTCGCAATCCGATTACACTCTTAATCAATGGTTTATGCACGTGCATTCGGATGGAAAGAATATAACCCTTAAATAAGGTGAGCATACTATTTTGCTGACAAATAATACATTCCAATCATTTATTTTGATTTTGTATAGTTTCTGTTTAACGGTTGTTTTTATTTCAACAGATGTCATCACTATGTAACGGTTTTTATATTTTTGTTTGTTTGTTTGTTTAAGTATTTAAGGCAAAAAAAAATGGCTGTTAGCTTGGTATTCGGTGTGTGTGCAATTCTATTCATTCTTTTTGTGCAATTCATTAATAGTAAGTGTTAAACATGTGTTTTAAATTTTAAATTAATGTTATGTACCTTCATTTCTTCGTGATGTCTTTAATCATTGAAGACAGTTTCTTTCAACAATAGACTGCCGAACGATGGTCGAATGGTTCGTGTGCTGGCCTTCGGAACCGGAGTTCGTGGGTTCGAATCCCACTATGGCATGGATGTTTGTAGCCGTTCAGAATCGGCTTTAAGCAGTAGATCCCGGTCTCATTAGCCCTCGTGTTGCAAAAAGTAGACCGTAGTGCTCCAAAACCAAACCAAACCAAATCAACAATAGACTTCTGTATTGGATCATCATTTCGTTTTCTACAGATTCTGCAAATCAAATTCAAAGGATAAAAATAAAGGTAATTAATTACCTTATTCAATTATTGATTACCATTACTGCTGAAAATGTATTCAAATTAATTGGCTTAAAGGAAAACCAAAATTCAAGATTAATGTATATTCGAAGTAAAATTCTTTCTATTCAATACATTTAATAAATATGGTAGTACATTACTTCTAATTAATATTTAAGCTCTAATATGCCTTAGATACATATATAGCTAATTTGCAATGGTAATGAATATGTATGGAGCTTCATATTTAATCTATCTATCTGTATATCTATTTATCTATCTATCTATCTATCTATCTATCTATCTATCTATCTATATATATATATATATATATATATATATATATATATATATATATATATATATATATATATATATATATATATATATATATATATATATATATATATATGGGAGATTTATACCCACAGTGGAAAAGATGAACAAAGCTTAACTAACTCGAACTTATTTAATGAAACTATTTACAAATTATTTACAAATTATATGGTGTCTAGGGACAATTAAAATGAAACTGGACATCAGTGAACGTTTGACATAACATCAGCGCCCGTCTTGGCGATTAATCGGTCATCGAGAAGTGCCGTCTGCACTCAGTACCTTCCAACTCACATCAGGCTTCCGTCAATGTCGGCGTTCCACTCGGGGAGGGTTGTTGCCATACCGTAAAAGTAGAACTTCGCTTGCTCGATGAGCGCATCGAACCTGGTGTTCGATGTCAGCCAGGCTACCATATAAATATATATATATATATATATATATATATATATATATATATATATATATATATATAAATATGGATGTTAAGAATTAAGTGAGTTATAATTATTAAAAACAGTTGGAACTCATTAACGACAATGTAATAGGAAAAAGACACACCCTCGAGCGGAACTATACAGGGTAAAAGAGTTGATGCGAAAATAGACACTGGAATTTTGCTTAGGTTGTAAAGACAATTCTGAACTCGGGCTGATAACATCCTCCACGCTGGTCGTGTCAAATTATGAGAACAAAGGATATCAAAATGGCATAGACAAGGACAGAACGATTACAGTAAAGAAGTTTGGATAAATGAAATCAAATGAGTCTTTCATACCTTAACCACTCGTTCATGTCACATACGTACACTTATACAAGAACACACAAACTGTCACTCCTTTACAAACGCACGTGTACACAATGTTCTATGTGTGTGTGTGTGTGTGTAACATTTTTACTTTCCCTATGAGTTGTGTTTTAAACTATTTTGAATAAATCTCGGTATGCAGACTCTAAACACGTAGTTCCTAAATTTCTACATTCCTAATTGTCATTGTGTGGGCATTGAAAATTAATATCTATGGTACATATGTTTCACCTTCGAAGAAATTTTTGATTGGAAATATACTGCTTTCCTGCCTTCCCTTCCAATTAACCTATTAATTATTTTAATTCGCTTTCAGTCCATAAAAATTTCTTCCTAAATTTTCTCACGGTCTACAATGATTCCTTGGGTTGAAGAAATTTAATTAGGCTTTTCTGATACCTTTCCACATTACCGTCTACCAAAAAGTATATTTTTTATTATAAAATTCAATGTATTTCACGGAATTAAATTTTATAAAATTTTATAAAAATCATTTTTTCATAAATAATTTCTACAAAAACTGTATTTTACTTTTGTTGACTTTCGTAGGTCTTAATATATAAGCAACTATAATTTAAACCAAATATCATATGAAAAAAGAACAGTGAATTATTTAATAAAATATGTGAATACTATAAATACTTTTTTATATCACTTATTACGGCAGATAAATAATAGTCAATAACATTTGATATTGAAATGAAATCATAGAATATTATTAGTAACTTAATATCACATCCATTTAGCATTAATTTAGTCAAATATATCATAATAGTTTCATGAAAAGTAAGTGGATACGAATAAATTTCAGGTGTGTGTTAAATAAAATTTAAGTTTTCAGAGGAATTTAACGATGAGTTAATTCCTCTGTATCAGAACGCATATGAGAAGAATTAAAATTTTCTGTTATAAATCTTGTATTTGGTATTCTTTTTATTTTTAGAAGACTAAAGAAAAAATGCTATTTGGCAGATGACAATCTTCTGAGATCTTTGGTAGGTGATAGGATATTTAAAAGCAGTATCTGAGCAACATGGTGTTTCATCTATTAACGAAGAGAAATTATCGATTTAGGTAGGTTTTGTTAATTTAAACTAATTTGATAGCTAGTAGTATACAGTGGTTGATGTTTTACCTGGTAGTGATAAATAGGGAATTGAATGTATATATAAAATATATCACTCATAGAAGAATATAACTTGACCTCCTTGGGTAGAACATGCCTGGTATAAGACATCGATATTTGTCCTTTTCGAGTTTGGGGTTTTATATTGAAAAAATTTTTAGTATAAGAGGAAATTGTTTTCTCCTGGTTTCGTTTGCTATACACCGTTAGAAGTTGGTCCTTTTAACCCTTTAACCCTTTAAAGGTCACCCACATAAATTCTTTGGAATTTAATGGAATTACTTTATAAACATTATCTATAAAACCTTATAAATGCAATTTTTTTACAACCTTTAGAGGGGTTTGCCTTAGAGGATATCATTGGAGGGATTGGGGGGGGGATAACTGACAAACCCGCCCCCTTGTACAGCGTGAACATAATACTTTATAAAATTTTAATTATATTGAAAGAACAGTAAATAATTGTGTTTTTAACCCTCCGAGTGGAACACATCTAGAAAAAAATTCTCCAAAATACGCTAATGTCAGTGGCCAAATAGTTCTATGATTTTTACCTTCACCCTTTGTCGACTAAAATGGAATATGGAAAACCCACCCTCGTTATTCTCCCTTTACTTCCGGTTATATATAGATATATAAATAGATATTATAGATTGTTAATTTTTAATACACATAAAGCTCGTCAAGTCTCGAATATTTTCCATAAGAAATAATGGATTCTAAAAGTACAAATAAAACTATTCTTTGAGAGGCTTGTTTATATTTTTTACGAAAGTCATCCAAGATATTTAAGGAGTGCAATTAGAGATACATCTGTTACCACAAACGAAATACTTCGAAATAGAGATTTACAAAGCCATGAAGAGCTATCAGCATCTTTGTGTCTCACGGGGTAGGGTTGCATCCCTCAAGAAATGTCAGTGAAAGAGGCGTGCAGTTCCTAAACAATAGACCTGACCCTCCTACCTCAAAACTCCATGGGGGAAAGCACTGGCAAAAATGTACATTACATCCATTTTCGGAGGTGAAAATTGTACATTTTGAAGTCATCATCAATTTGGCGTAATTCCTCCATCTCCCCCCCCCCCCCCCCCCCCCCCCCCCCCCCCCCCCCCCCCCCCCCCCCCCCCCCCCTTTTGCGTAATGGTACGTTGCTAACCGCTTAGAGGGTTAAAAAAGTATAAATAAATAAATAGTTCAACAATTTATAAGTGTTGTTTGAATAGATGTTTTTGTTTGGGGTCATAAATGAAAACAAATTGCGTTACTAACTTTTCCAGCTACAGCAAGTATAAGTACATATCCCAAAAGAAAAATTAATTAAATGCAATACTATCATCTATTGTAAGTTTTAAATGTCAAAAAATAAAAAAATTGAAAAAAAAAATTCATATTTCTCCAAAAATTAGAGAAAAAAATTGTTTAACAAGAGGTTTCGCTGTGAAACCATTGTCATCTAAAGGGTTAAAGGTCACTATTATAAATTCTTTGGGATTTAATGAAATTAGTTTATAAATGGTATCTATGAACTTTATAAATGTAAATGCATATTTTTATTTACATTTTTTGAGAGGGTGGAATTTGAGGGGTGGTTAAAATGCAAAATCCAGCCTATTGTAGGGAGTGAAAATGCTTTTTTAAAGGTTTAATTATGTTGCGGGAACACTGAATATTATCTAAAAGAGTATAATAAAGAAAAACTAACCAATTTACAGCCGATCGATGGCCATATAGTACAGCGCTGCTTTTAGGTACCGGAATTTATGGGTTAAAATCACACTGTAGGTATGGATGTTCGTAGTAATTCGGAATTGGCCTTTTGCTGTATCCTACCTTATCTTTCCTACCTTAGCTTTCCCTCAGTATTTCCACAGGTTCCAGGTCTCAGATAGCTCATCGGGAGATTGTGTCTGCGGTGCACTTGGTGACTCCAATCACTATCTGCACGACTGCCCTTTAACACATGACTTGCATATTAAGAAATCCTCTGACAGATCCAAAAATCTCTGGTCAGAGAGCCTAATCAAAAACCCTGTACTGATAAGAAAGGCCGGGAGCCTGGTTGACTAGCTCACCGCTAACCAAGGCGCTATCGTGGGGCTATGAATTTAATTTAACCATGAATTTAACTTAATACCACACCGGAAGGGTCAAAGTACCCCTTCACGAATGGCCATCACAACTGTCCTATGCAGATATTGCTTCCCTCGCAAACCCCTGCTCTCATGTCAGAAAGTTTCAAGTAGTACACCGAGTCAACCGGACTTTTAACCTGGGCAGGACTCCTGCGGAGTATCCCTCGCACTTTCGTAAACTGCATTAGTTGTAATTATTAGTCTAGATTTTCTACACACACACACAATATATATATATATATATATATATATATATATATATATATATATATATATATATATATATATATTTCTTTTGTTATTTTAAATATTATGGGCTTGCTTTCTTGGCTGAATGCTGACTTGGACCCTTCGTAACGCATTGTTGCCGGACGGCCAGACAGAACCAGCAATTCAACACCCTACACCCGACTTCGGGTGGGTGGCTGATTACAGGTAGTACACGGCCTTAAGCTGTAAGTCTAGGTCTTATTCACTCTCAGGTTGAAAGACAGTAGACCGTACCAAACATAAACAATTTATAAGTGTTGTTTGGATACATTTATTTGGGTTTATAAGTAAAAAAATCATGTTACTGACTTTTCCAGGGGAAAGTATGCTTAATAAAGTATAGAGCTCTTGTATACTCTCTGTTGTTAGTTGGAAATGTCAAACATAAAAACTTAATAGTACATCCTATGTCTTTCAAAAGCAGAGAAAGAATGTATTAGGTGGTTTCGCTCCGAAACCACTGTCCGTTAAAGGGTTAAGGACTGTTTGTTTTCTGTTGTTGCTAATAGAAAGTAAAACATGATGTCTATCAAGCGATATGATTTTTGTCAGTTGTTACAGTCTAATACTGATAAACTTTAATCATAAAATCTGTAAAAGTTCTATTTTTGTCACAAATGTTTTAAAGTGACTAATTTTTGTTAATTAGTATCTTTATGAACTATATTTATTAACGGTAGGATGTCACAATTTAAAAATACAACTTGACTAATAACGTAAAACAAATTGTTATGTCTTGATACTTACAAATATGCTTTGAAGTGTCCACCATCATTTACTTTGCTGGCTGACTTTAAATCAGACATGAAAATAGTTCGTTAATTAAATTAAGAGTACAGAGAAACTCATTTCTCCAAATATTAACATGTACTTATGTCAGAAATTACAGTAAATGTTCACTGGAAATATTTTTAAAGGTAAAAAAAAATTTGATCGTTTTAACATGATACTAAACACTATACTCTTGTAAAACGTGATCATTTCGTGAATTTAGCAGATTAAAGTATCCTTTCAAAACAAAATTAATTCGAACCAATTTCCCCACAAATGTTTAAAACTTCATATGAAGAGCAGAACCTTTCTCTGATTAAATAACTCGAATTCACGAGGGAGTACGTTTAGTTAATTACTTTTCTAAACAGACGAATCTCGAGGGCATATTTTGCATCCACCTAGTTATAAGTAATACTTACATTTCGAACATTTGCGGATGCAGGTTCAGAACTGTTGAAAAAGGTGGTCGTTATTTAATATCCTAAGGCTTTCCTTGGTAATGGAACACTTTTTTTAGATTGCTTTGTTTGATTGAAGATTTAGACATTAAATAAGGGCGTTAAGTGTTCAGTGCAATTAATGTAAAGTTATTGGGCTCTTGCAAGAATAAAATGAATATATTTTTCTGTTTTTTGCTTAATTTTTTTTATAAATAAACAATTGTAATTTTAAAGGTTTTAAGTTTAATGGTGTATTGCCCAGATTTATTTCCTTTTACTGCTAATATATATTGGTTAAATTATATATAGGTTAAAAAATGAGAAGTAAGAAGTAGAAAGTTTTTCAGAATCAACTGGATTTTTTTACTGAAATATGTTAGAAACTAGCTTCTAAGTTTTTCATATTTAGATATTAATTGCTTAGAAATATATTTCTATTTATTAATTTTAGATATTTCTAAGCTTATATACACGAAAAATGTTCTTTAAGAGAAAAAACACTAACTTCAAATGGAAGATTTTTTGTTATTGTTCGACTTTCAATATCTCTTTTAGTAATTATCTTAAGTACATGTTATTTTCAGATATTGTGCTCTATACCTAATTAAGTAAAGGGAAGGTCTATACTTATTTAAGTATAGAGAATTGCCTCAATACTTAGTATCTCTATTCACACCCGGAGAATCTTATAAAAGCAAAAATATTTTTTTAAATTTATATTTCAAATACACTCATGTACATAAATTAAGGATAATTCAGAATCACACAGAAATTGAGCTCTAAAATAAAAATTTCACCTGTAGAATTATCACACACATCTGGAAGAAGAATATGCAAATTGCAGGAAACCACCAGATGGCGCGGATAGTACGTCACAATGACGAGAGTGTATGAAAGGGGTATATAAGGAATAGTAGCAAAGAAGTAGAATTGTTCACAAGCGCTCTAAAAGCCTTCCAATGCAATAACCGCATAGTTATGGCACAAAGGAAGCATTTGGATGATTTTGTACGTGGTAGAATTATCGGACGACTGGAATGTGGACGTACCCAGCTGGAAGTATCCGAGGAACTTAGAATCTCCCAGAGTGTCATCTCCAGGCTTTAGCAACGATTCAAACATGATGGTAATGTGAGTAGATGTTACAGCACAATTCGCCCCCGGAGTTACTACGCCGAATGATGACCGGTATTTGGCAGTTACTGCCAAAAGAAACAGACGGAGCACAGCATCAGACCTGTCTCGTCAGCTCTCTTCAGCTACCCGTACGACAGTTTCAATGCAGACCGTGTACAGACGCTTAGGGAACATTGGTCTATATGCTCGTAGGCCTGTCAGATGTGTTCCCCTTGCCGCAACTCACTGTCGCCTGCGATTATGCTGGGCTAGAGAGCATGCATTATGGACACCGCAACAGTGGTCTTGTGTGATGTTTTCCGACGAGTCCAGTTTACATTCTGATTCTCGCCGGACTTTCATATGGAGAGCGACAGGTACCCGTTACCACCAAGAGAACACCACTGAACGACACCGTTACGGTGGTGCAGGATGGCTCGTTTGGGGAGGAATTTTTCTTGGTTCCAGAACTGACCTGCATGTTCAGAGTGTAACGATGACAGGCCACATCTATCGGGATGTCATTCTGGAACAACATGTACGTTTGTTTAGGGGCGCCATGGGTCCTGAATTTCTATATATGGATGACAACGCCCGACTTCACCGTGCAAACATTGTAGAAGAATGGCTTCAATCGGAGGATATCACCCGTATGGATTGGCCAGCATACTCACCGGACTTGAATCCAGTAGAGCATGTGTGGGACATGCTTGGCCGACGAATTGCAGCCCGTCAACCCCCTCCCAACTGTCTATCGGAACTTCGGAGGGCATTGCTAGATGAGTGGTGTAATTTCCCCCAAGATCAAATTGATAATCTGATACTCAGCATGTGTAGGCGTTGTAACGCTTGTATTGCATCGTCCGGGAGACATACTCCGTATTAATCATCATACTAACCATGTTATACTGTTTTCTGTAAATAGGTTCTTTTTTAAAATTTGCTCCAGGGAGTAAAATTCGCAAATTAATTATGCCATATAGCATGCCACCGTTTAATAAATAGACTTTACAAATAAGTCAAATTTGTTTTTGTCTCTTTCATTGGGTGAACTTCATTATACTTAATTTATGGACATGAGTGTACTATAAATACTACATAAAATAAACAGCAATGAAAAATTCGTGGAGGTTAATACAACACTGTAAATTATTTACTGTATATGCAATATATGCAATAAATTTTTGTTTTGAGTACCCACTAGTTGAAAAAACAACATTTTGGGTAAAATGCATTTAATATCAAAACTTTACATGTTTTCATTTCATTTTTATTAAGAGATTTGCTGAAGAAGTGCACAATTGTCAAGATGCAAACATCATCCCACCGTTTTCTAATTTTTTATTCTGTACCAATTATATTTATATATATTATATATATATATATATAAAAAAAAATAAAAAAAAATATTTTATAATATAAATAAAAAATATATATATGTTTATATATTTTTGTAAATTTTATATGTAAAAAAATATTTTTTGTATATATAATATTGTAACAAAATGTATATGTAATATTTTGTAAAATTAAGAAATGTATGAAAAAAATATATATAATATATATTTATATATATATATATATATATATATATATATATATATATATAATATATATATATATATATATATATATATATATATATATATATATATATATATATATATATATATATATATATATGTATATATATATATATGTATATTATATGATATATATATATATATATATATATATATATATATATATATATATATATATATATATATATATATATATATATATATATATATATATATATATATATATATATATATATATATATATATATATATATATATATATATATATATATATATATATATATATATATATATATGTATATATATATATATGTATATGTATATATATATATATATATATATATATATATATATATGTATATATATATATATATATATATATATATATATATATATATATATATATATATATATATATATATATATATATATATATATATATATATATATATATATATATATATATATATGTATATGTATATGTATATATATATCTATATCTATATGAATATATATATATATATATATATATATATATATATATATATATATATATATATATACATACTTATGTTGCTCTGCTGGTTCCTAACGTAATATAAATGAGCTTTTCTTTCATCCGGACGAATATACCGTTGATCCCTTTTGTATGTCTTTGATCTTGCAATATAAGAAATTTAAGAAATTTAAATCATTAAATTAAGAAATTTAAATCATTAATTTAGGAAATTTAAATTCAATTTAAGAAATTAGGCCATACTTAGAAATTGAAGTATCCCATATACTATGTTTTTTCCCATATAATGCTTCCCACTTATATTTGTTAAAATAATATAAAGTATTTGTCCAGTTGTATACAAAACCTCTTTTTTTCAAATTCAAGTGTTAAAGTAATTATCTTAGATCTACAAACTTTTAACATGGATGTCTTTGCTTTAATTTCAACTAAATATATGGCATTTTCTTGTTTTTAATGTAAATATCACAAAAGTTTTACAGGCTCTAAATCGAATATTTCTGTGGGATTTCCTTCAAATGATTAAAAAATATCTAGAGATTTTTAAAATGTAAAAAACACAAAACATTTAAATTTCCAAGATTAAAAAGGGATGTGACCCCACAAGTAAAAAAATTAAGAATAACTCAAGTGTACATTTTTTATCAATTTAAATTTTACATGATAGCATTTACTTTAATTTACTTTTTCAGAGAATTTCCACAAATATTAAGTGACCTATCATATAGTACAACCAGCTTTTGAATTCCATCTCCTTAACATAAACTTTCTACTGTTACATTTGTATGTATGTATATATGCATACATTTTCCAGCAATATTTCTTAATTCATAAAGGTTCACTTCATTTTTTTATTCTACCCATTTATTATGTAAGAAAATAGTGAATATGTGAATAGTAAAAAAAATGCTATGAAAAAAATACAACTCATTAGTACAATAAAAAAAAACCCAAGGAATTATTATACATTACAGCGTTATCAAAACTTAGCGTTCAAATGTACTAAATGTTCTGAAAATATGGCAACCACTTGGTAAAAACTTTAAAATTTTAAGTTCGCTGAAATGACTGCTTAATTCATTTATTCATGTCATTCCATTCCAATTTCATCATTAGGGTAAATAATACAATCTCATATGTAAATGCTTAATTTTCATAAATTATTCCCTTTGGCAACAATTAAATTAATATAAAGCCATTTATTATATAAAGCCATTGAATTATCTAGTTGAATAAAGTCTGCCTAATTTGAATTAAGGACGGCAGTAACAGTATATTGTTACAGTTAATCAAAGGATAATTATGTGTATAAAATTGTAATTGCCTAATGCTGCCATGACGATTGCTTAGAAATTATATTAGGAAAATTATGTATTTCATAAAATTTAAAAAGATTATGAATTTGGAAAGACAATGTTTTCCATATTTCTAGACACATTATATATTTAAAAATAAAAACCCCTTTAAAATAAGAGTTGTGTATTCCAAGAAAATATCGATTAAAATGACACAGTGTAATTTTGCAGTCCCACAACTGTAATTTTGGTTATGAATTTTTATTTTAGATAAAAGCTTATGCTTATTCTACATTTTAACAAACTTTTCAAGAATATTTAGGCACTTGTATTGTATCATAGAACCTGCTTTTCAATTCCATACTTAGAGAAATCTACAGCTGAAACAAGCTGGCTAAACAATTAATTTTGTACCTCTAAATCAACATTTTTTGTCCTTAGAGTGAGACAAACTTAAAAAATAGTTAAAGTGTTGAGTTACAGTTTCCTAAAAAAAAACACTATTGAAAAATTGAAAAACTAGTCGAAGAAAATCATAAAGCGTATGTTCATTCGAACGTTTTCAAGTCTTTCTTCGCTAAGTTTTCAATCATTGCAGAAGATTATTTAAGTTCCATGCACATTCATGAGATCGTTTTTAAATACTCTGACACTATATTTTTATAATTTAATGTTTTTTCCATATATTTCAATAATCTTTTGAAGAATTTTCACACATTTCATGTGTTTTTATAATAAAATAGTCTAATGACAGGGTGTATTACACAGCCAGTGGATTTTTAATCGACAGAGGCATTTTATTTGCATGCAAACAGACAAAAAATGATAAAACGCATTTTTGAAATGGTGTCACATTATACCTAACATATGCATGTACTTAAAGTGTATTGGCTGAACAGGATCCACAACGAGGCGGCTACCCAATTTCTGAACGGTTTTTAGTTAAAAAGACGCTTAGTATATTGTTTTCACATTGCTTTTTAGACTTTACATTATATTTACTAGTTCCTTGACATTCTTGCATGACAAAGGATAAGATTTCAAGTAATCTCACTATGTAATAGGAAAACTAGCTTTATTTAAAAATTCTTCTAAATTACACACAGCTTCGGTACTTTTTAAAAGTCACCATGCATAATTTGGAGTGCACAAACAGAAATAGCCGAACGATGGCCGTTTGGTTAGGGTGCTGACCTTCTGTACTAGAGTTCATGGGTTCGAATCCCATAGTCGTAGAGATGTTCGTAGCCGTTCGGAATCGGCTTTAAGCTGTAGGTCCCGGTCTCATTAGTCCTCGTCTTTCAAAAAGTAGACCGTAGCACTCCAAACCAAATCAAACCAAACAGGAATAAAATAAAAAATATTAGGTTACAAGCCCATCAATAATTAACTTCTACTAAAAAACCGATACCTAAAGATGGGTTAATGGGTAAGACAATAAACTTGGATACCAAGGAAGGTTGGTTCAAATTCCACAGTTGAAATGGAATGTTTGAAGCCTCTTAGAATCGGGTTTAAGAAATAAATCATGTTCTCCTTAGCCTTCTAGTAAAATTGTAGACTGTAACAACCGAAACCAAACCTTTCAGAGTATCAATCGTATGTTTAATACACTTCCACGAGGTCCCCATCTTGTGATTCCTGGTATCAATCGCTAAAGGAATCTATATTTGACACAGTGGGATACGCACCTAATTCTTCTAATCTCTCTAAGTAGGACTCGAGGAGTTTTTTAAACATATAGGACATATGTATGTAGTATATTCTAGAAAATATATGTTAAATACCTTTCTAGATTCTAGATTTTTTCGAGCACAGTTTTTGTCGCTACTTCTAAACATAAAATTTCAACTGTCTGCTATTTATCGTTTTTTCAACTATGCAAAATGTATATGTACCTAAATACAGACACCCAATCGAAACAAATAAAAAAATATGAATGGTCAAAATAGATATTTAGAGCTTCAAATTTAAAATTTTATTTTAGGTATGTAGAGACTTTACACAGAAACTTTCCAAAGTGGGTTCAAGATTGGTCAACTAAAAACTTAAGGTGAAATATGAATACTGAAAGTTGGCGATTACATTTATTTTTTTACTTTCTAGATAATAATAAAAAATGTTGTTGAAAATTGTGTGAAATATGTCTTTTTTTCCAATTTAATAATTTGATAAGTTACAACATTTTAGAAAATTGTCAGTACTTATGGTGTACCATAATTATTAATACAAAAATTCTTTCAAAATAACAACAGAAATTGAAGGAGTCAAAATATTCCAATTTAATACTTTGATAAGTTACAAACAGTTTAAAAAAGGGTCAGTACTTATGGTGTACTATAATTATTAATACAAAAATCTCTCAAGATACCAAGAGACATTCAAGGGGTCAAGGGGTTCCAATTTAATACTTTGATAAGTTACAAACAGTTTAAAAAAGGGTCAGTACTTATGGTGTACTATAATTATTAATACAAAAATCTCTCAAGATACCAAGAGACATTCAAGGGGTCAAGGGGTTCCAATTTAATACTTTGATAAGTTACAATAGTTTAGAAAAAGTTTAGTACTTATAATATACTATTAGTTACTAATACAAAATGTCTTTCAAGACTTTAAGAGACATTCAAGGAGTCAAGGGGTTCCAATTTAATAATTTGATAAGTTACAATAGTTTAGAAAATTGTCAGTACTTATGGTGTACCATAATTATTAATACAAAAATCTCTCAAGATACCAAGAGACATTCAAGAGGTTCCAATTTAATACTGTAATAAGTTACAATAGTTTAGAAAAGGGTCAATACTTATAATGTACTATAGTTATTAATACAAAAATCTCTCAAGATACCAAGAGACATTCAAGAGGTTCCAATTTAATACTGTAATAAGTTACAATAGTTTAGAAAAGGGTCAATACTTATAATGTACTATAGTTATTAATACAAAAATGCTTTCAAGAAAGCAAGAGACATTCAAGGGATCGAAATTTTCATAAAATTTAGATATTTGTAAGTGATTGAATTTTGCAAAACTTGGGAGGGGAAAAATTTTTGTTTCATGCCCATCAATAATTGATAATTATATGTATTAACACAACATACAAAATAATTATTACTAATAAAGGTATTAAACGTTTTTTAAGAAAAAATGCTCTGTGCTTCTGAATACTTTAAACACTCCATGAGTTCTTCGAACAATTATATTTCTTCTTATTACCACATTTATACTTTAAAGGAATTAGAATTAAAATCTGATAGAGTTATTTTGAAGTATTTAATCTCACTATTTTATACCCCAAAGAAATATTACAGGTACTTTTTACTAAAAAATACTACTGTTCTTCACTTTTATATTTTTTTCTTTTCAGATTATTAAGTGTTCAGAATGGTAAGAGTCAAGGTGGATAGGTTTTATTAACTTACCTTTAAGAATGAAATATATTTTATACATCAAAAAATTTCCCCTAATACTAAAATCCCCTAACTAAAATCTGTATTATTTGAACACAAATGTCTGTGGAGAATTTTGGATAAAATTATTTCAAATATAATTATTATAAAAACGTTATTAGTGTTTAAAATACATCATAGATATTTAGTCCGAAAAATTATTTTTTCCATTTTTTTATAACTTTTAACATATCTATTAAACGTTTATAATAAATTTCATAATCATAAAAGTTATCATTTAAATAAAAAAAATATGTATACAATTTTTAACAAAAATGTGCATTGATCATTTGAGATAACGTTACATAAATATTTTTTGCAAAACATGGATAAGCTATAAACATATTAATTATTTCAAAGAACTCTTTTTGAAAACAAAACTGATCTTTTCAGCATTATTATTTAAGATAAAAAAAATCTCCTGAATGTTTATGATAAATTTCATACTTATGTCTAGAAGTTATCCTTTCAATCAAAATACACATTATTTGTAAGACAAATGTGCATGTAACATTTATGGTAAATCTACTTCTGGAAATACTATTAATTAATAACTTTGAAAACAGTTATTATTTTACGTTGAAACAATCACTTTTATAGCAATTGTTGCTAACGAAACATTATAAATTCAATCAGATTCAACGAAAACAAAATAAATGGGTCCTAAAAATTAAAAGTCTAAAGATAGTCTTTTTACCGAAAGAATATCATATTTGATACCTTTTGGCGGTGTAAGACCTTATACAGCTGATAATAAGTTCCAGCTAAATCTTTATTGCGAAAATATCTTTTATAGTATTTTTATATTCTTTTTTATTACCTTCAGTAGGTGAAGTGTTATTTAAGATTACGTCCCTAGATGATCATAATTTCATCAGTTTAAGACTCACATAGTATAGTTTTAAATTTTATTTTATTGGTTTAAGGTATGTACCTGCATTAAATTCGATCTTACGAGGATATTTTTAGAAGTTCACTTTATACTATAAGGTTCTAAGTTTTTAAGATTTCGAAAATACTCTATTTTTGTTTTTACAATAACAGGAAATAATTTATACTGTCAATAATAAACCAGAAAGGAAAATTCGAAAGCCATAAAAATATAAACAATTAGTGTCAATGACTGTTTTCTTTCTCGAAAGCAAAATATACATCCAAATCTTTTCATTTAAAATTTATATTAACGTTTTGGTTATTTATTTTTTATCTCTTTTTCTTTTATTAGGCAGCTGCATAAATATGTTTAAATGTATTTTCTCTGAAATTATTCACTCTCTTTGAATAATAATATTTTTTTCAAGTTGAATTTGTTATTGAAATAAAATTTTGTATAATTTTTTTTATCGGTTTTTGAACAAAAAATAAAGGTTTTATTATTGTATTTATTTTATAGTATTTATTTTATAGTATTTAATCTATTCAATGATCTTTTGTGGTTAAAAAACAAGTAAAAATATCAAGTTAATCCGCACAAAAAGAATATATCAATAGCTTGCAGACGTACTGCAACTATTTTATTTCATAACACAAGCAAATATATTAGTTAAATAGTGTTAGTTATACGTCGCTATTTTTACAGTAAATTTCCTTTGTCAAAATGTCTTTGAGTATTTAAATAAAATTTTTCTCAAATGTTTTCTCTTGTCCATCTATGAAAGAATAAAAAAATAACTTATATTTATTTATTTATTTATTTGAAAGAATGCAGAGATAATTTTTTGAGAAAATCCAATTAATTAACACAATACGGAATATTTAAATAATTTTTAGATACATTACAACTATTTTGTTTTTTAACACAAGTAAATAGTTTAGCTATATATTGGTAGTTATATATCCTTATATAAGTTTTCAATAAATACAATTACTCAAAATATTTTAAAGTTGTTAATATAAAAATTTTGTTTAAATTACTTTATCGTATGTCATTTATATAATGAAGCAAAATTTAACTGTTCAGGATTTAATTTGTTTGTTTTAATGATTTTTGGGGAAAATGTTTTCCCAGAAATCGTATTTACATAAAAAATCCGTAATATCTTCAAGATCGTTAAATATTATTCTATAAATATTTTGTTTAAAATATCGTTAAATGTTGTTTATACATTGTACAAATATTATTGAAATATATTTATTATAATATATCATAACTTGTTTGGTGTATATGCAAAGTTTTACTAAATTTTTATTTGAGTTTTGAAATTAATAAAAATTTCGTAGAAAATGCACATATTATAATTCTTTACATCATTTAAATTAAAAACTTATTTTTTTCGTAACAACTTTGAGCATTTAAGAAAAAGTATTATTTCTCAAGTAGGACATTTTTAAGATACTATAGAGACTATTGATAAATCGAAGAATAATTAGAATTAATATATTTTATAATGGAGACATTATAAACCTCCCCTACAAACACTTTAGTGACCTTTGTTCAGCTATTAGTTATTGATTAAAATTTTAACTGTTCATTAGTTTTAAAAATAATTTTTATTAAAAGATTTTCACTACTGTTTTAAAATACAAAAATCAGAGACAATCTTGTTCGTGTGATCCCAGAAAATATTTTACACTCACAATAGAATTTCTTTTACATGTCATTGACAATATTATATCCTTACCATAATAATAATATGAAATTCCTATACACATTTGATACAGAAAGTTTAAAATAATAATATATCTAATATTTTTAACATTAAAATTTAAAATAATAGCAGTAAATAATATATTTGGTATCGAAGTTGTAATACATCTGTACTTAAATAACATGTCACAAAACTTTTTTAAACTGATTCTAAAACATCATATGCAAAAACTAAGTGACCGAAATTAAGAAAAAGTCTTTTATACATTTAAATTATTTCAGTGTCACATGAAATAATTTATTTTACTATATAAAAAAACTATATTATTAATAATTAATAGCTATAATATACATACTATAATCTACAATATATTAATAACTATATTATTATTAATTAACAATTCATTTACTATATATTTACTATGTAAAAAAGCCTTTTATATAATTAAATTATTTACGTGTCACAGAAACAATTTGTTTTACTATATCTCTCATTTCATTTTTAATAAATTCAAAGTAATTACATCAAAAGGCGAAGAAATGATTGCAGTTTAAATAATAAAATATAAGTTATTGATAATTTTGAAACTTTATTAGATCTGACAACCCTTAAATAAACTATTTAACATCTGATGCCCGAATAAAACGCTTCAGTATGCAAAATAAAATTTGACATCTGAAATATTTGTGCTATAAAATATTTTTTAAATTTTTTATTGCAGGATTTTTTACTATATATATATATATATATATATATATATATATATATATATATATATATATATATATATATATATATATATATATATATATATACTATGTATTCGTAAAATACATACTTTACATAAAGATTTAAATACTAAGCATAAAAGGAAAATTTCAGTTTTGAAGATATTCAACATTTTGCCTTCAAAGCTTCTTCAAAGTTTACGAAGATTAGTAACTGCAGGTTTTAAAAAGAAATTTTTCAAAGAATGAAAAGTCAAAGAAAGTTTTTGAACAGCGATTTCTATAAGAGTTTTTCCTAGCTAGGAAAAATTTTATTTAAAAAAAAATCTCTCTTAAAGTTATTATAGAATTTTGCTTTGGACTCCTTTAAATTTTATTTACAGAAATTCTGAGTGTTATGCAGGTCTTATGAATATTTAAAAAAAAAATGAAATAAATATTAAAGTTGTAGAACTGACTTCTCTCATTTCTAATTTTAAATTTTCTTTTAAAAGAAAATGCAGCATATATATGTAGAGTTTTTTTTAAAGTGTATTTCTCTGAAGAAAAAAATTTCTTGTTTTAAAGATATATAAAGAGGATGGAGATAGTTTAATATAAGATTTGAAGTATTTTCTGCCCAAAGTGTGCTACAAAATATGAATATTTATTTTTATGTTCAACGATGTGAATGAAAGTATAGATAAGTAGAATCATATAAATATTAAAACTCGATGTTTTAAAGAAACATAAGAACTAGATTAGGATTGTATTTCCACATACATTCAGTGATTATTAATTAAAGCTTTGGGATTAATTTGTGAAATATAAATTTTTATTATTAAAAAATATAAGAATTATATTAATCTAATATTATTTAATGGGAGTTAGATAAGATTCTAAATGATCTTAACACATAGGGGATAAAAAAATAGAAATACGATAAAAAATTAAGAAAAAATTGCTATAAAACATCCTTTTAGCAAATTAATTATAAAAGTGAAATTGTGATAATACAGTTTATTATTGGTTATGTTATAAGAAAATGCTTAAATAAATCTTAAAATGGTCTAATCAATGAACATATTAGAAAAGTTAACTTCTACTGGAACGTATTGGGGAAATAAATGACATGTCATTTGATGTTTTCGAAGATTGAAATTCCGTTTGTGATGCGAGTGAATAAATGATTTTGTTGAAGAAATCCCTTGAGCATTTGTTAATGACTCAAAATGTAATCATTTATGTTGCACTCTTGAGTGAAATGATTACATTGTGTTCGAAGCTGAAATGGGACTTAGACTGTCAGACGAGCCAACCATCTGCATTTTCAATTGTGATGACAATTTAACAGCGATTTGGTTACTGTCGTCAGTTTGACCACTGTTTGTCTTTTGTTGCCTTCTTTGCTGAACTTGTGTTCCATTTCCTTAATTTGGGATTTTTAAATTTGGTTATCTAAACCAATACTGTGTATTTTGAGTATGTGCTCTACTCCTTTTGACATTTTATAACGATTCTAAAAAGAGTAGTAATGTTCCCAAAATATTTACGACGTATAAAAGCTCTATACAATATGAAAACTACTTGCTCTTTAATTTTAAACTAATATAATTAAAACTCATGAAATCTTAAATTGTATATCATAATTTTTTTCTATTATTCTAGATACAAAATGGAAAAAAAATATGTATGTATCTTTCATTACTTTCGTTAAATTTAACGGATTGTAAATAAAAGTACAACTCAGTGGGAGAAAACCAAAATAAAATTGATGCCATTGTTTAATTCAAATACAACTCTTTTTTATCTGTAGGGGTGTAATTTATAAATACCACATTTAGTTTGAATTTTCTTTTATCAACCCATTTTTATTTCAACTTTTATGGGCCGAGCGATGGCCGAATGGTAGAGCGCTGCTCTTTGGAATCGGAGTTCACGGGTTCGAATCCCGCTGTGGGCATGGATGTTTGTAGCCGCTTGGAATTGGCTTTAAGCTGTAGGTCCTGGTCTTATTAGCCCTCGTGTGCAAAACAGTAGACCGTACCGCTCCAAACCAACCCAACCAAACCTAACTTTCTTCGAATAGGTTAAAACACAATACTGCATAACTAACAACTTGAAACGGCTGATACTTTCAGCCGAAAATGTATGTTTAATTACTTTAATACCAAATGGCTTATAAGGCAATATTTTAAATTTATATTTGTTTACAGAAATATTAACTTTATTAGTAACGTTAAAATGTTATGAAAAAGTTATGTCTTTCAACGAATAATTCAAATTTTATGTAGAAACAGTGCGCTACAATTAATATTTTTACAACCTATTCATTAAAACCAAGGCTTCTGTTCAAAAAAAATATCATTAACTCTTCTTTATTTCTATAAAAATTATCAAAATACAAAAAATATTTTATCATGCTTCTGACGAAATGATCAAATAGAAAATAATATCACTGTAGATATTTTCCTACTATGATAAAATATATTAATGATAATAGTGCATTTACAAAAATATTAGACTGCAGCCAGTGGCAACATTAAATGGTAAACTTACTTAAAGTAAATTAATTTCGATGAATTTGACAGTATACCTTAAATTGAAATTCAAGAAAAATTTAATATTATTAAAAGCGTTTTCATCAGAATAGAAATCGAATCATTCGGAGGTTTAAATAGAAAAGAAGCAAAATGGAAATAAACTGTTTAATATATTTTCCAGCGGGAAGAAAATTTACATATGATTTAGAATGCAATTGAAAGCCTTTATATGTATAGCTATTTCAAACGTGATTTAAATAACGTTATACTAATTTTCCCTGGTAAAATAAAAATTTATTGCCGTGTTGTACTTTTGATTTCCTACCTATTACTTATGCATTCTTTAGAATGCAAGGATTCGAAACCCCTGAGAAATTTAAACTGCTATAAACAAATCGGAAAGGAGTATAAAGTTTGAATACTGTGATTATTTTGCCGGAAATCCCCGATGAGGAATCTGAATGATATTTAGTAATTTAATTTTGTAGAATGTTATACCAAGGGACAGAGAATAAATTTTCCTTGGGGAGATATACTTATGTATTCGGTGAAAATTAACATTTATCTAATATTAGAAAAGTGTTTTAATACTGTGTTTTCCTGTAATATTTATTTTCGAATGAAAGAGCATCAAAAGTATATATCTCGAGGTAATACCAGGAAAACACAACAAACAACATTTTTTTCACTGGAAATTATTCCAAGGAGGGACTGATTGAAAGGAAGTTTTGAAAATTTTACATGCAACATTAGCTTCATTAGGGATTTATGCAATGATTTGCAATTTGTTTTCAGAATTAAGTACTTTTCTTTTAAATATGCTTTCTGAATCAGTCATATACTTTATTGAAGTTTTAAAATTGTATCCCATGGCATTATACATAACCCTGATATCTCTTATTATTTTAGATTCATTTGCCAATTGTCACCTTTTTTTGGAATTAAAACAATAACAATATTTTTGAGTATTGTTAACAGAGATCTGTCGTGTAGTCCTCGTTATATATTTGAGTAAAAACCTGTGATCAAATGTATAGTGGGATTTATTTTTAATTGCGTTGTGTTAAATATTTTTTGTACTAAGATTTAACCACAGGTTCTCAGAAACTACAGACATAAATATGAAGAAAAAACTAACCGATAAAATGATAGCAACCGAGACTAGCTTAATATAAAAAAAAGTAAATTTATTATAATATATTTATACATCTATTTACAAAACCAAAATGATGCTAATTTTCATAAGTAAGCTTAGTTAATATATTCAAAATTAGTCCTGACAATTTTTTATACACTTAAGCAAATATTGTAAGTAGAGAGACGACCTAAATGTTGGGCCCGGAACACTTCTGGTTGAAGGGTATCAATGGCTGATCAGGAGAGGGAATCTATACATCATCAGTTGATATGTTACAGACATCGTCAGGGGCTTTCTCCTGAGTCTTTGGGGTGCGGCCGTACTACTTTGTGCAGGAACACTTCCTGGTCCTTGGCCTAGGAGAGTCCTTGGCTGGACTCTCCTAGTCCTATCGAGCACCTTCTTTTTGGACCTCCGAACCAATCTCTTCTCTGGGACCTCCGAACCAATCTCCTCATTTTTTAGATTTGTCATATTTTATTATCTCAATCTTTGTCCCCTCCTCCTTCTTGTCTTCCAATCGGGACAGTTGCCAGAATTTCATTGGTCTGACCGAACCCCGCCCTGAGACCACCAACGTGAACAACTTTATCTCTTCTAATTGGGCACTCTCCCTTAGGGACTCATAAATACTCCACAAAGGTACATTCTTATTTAATGTCAAGTGCGGAGACGGGATTCTAATCTGGGACTGGAATCAGAACCCAGCCCGAGACAACCGTACAAGACTACAATATCCGATTTATCGAAATTTAGGGTCCTCTATCTACAACGATGTGATGAGGTCAGATTTAGATCCCGAACGTTTTACTTAATTTATGAATGAATCAATTATAAAACATATCTAAATCGCCTCATCACAAGATCTTAACTAAAACTTTTTATAATTATTTTAGTTAAATACTTTTTCTTATATCCAAGTGGCCTCTACTGCCTTCTAGAAGACATGACGTGATTATCAGTCATCTACTGGTGGGTCACTCCGACTCACACATGCACATCTCTTGCTTGATGAGGCACCTCTACAGTGTGTGTATTGTAAGACTACTTATACAGTCGCACATATTTTAACGTCTTGTATTTGTTTTAAATCTCTTTACATAAAATTCTTTGGAAATTCGTCACCTAATCTTAATTCAATCATTGGGATAATGCCGCATCCAGGCTTATTCCCTTTTCTTCGTTGTACTGGCTTGTACTTTGAAATCTGATTTGTATTTGTTTTCTAACTTTTGATGTTCAATTTTATAATATTTAATTCTTAATCTTTTAATTCTTGATTTTAATTTTAATATTTTAATAAATTTGAATCTTTAAATTCTTAATTTTATTTTTTGTGCTGTACGTTTTTTTTCAAATTTTTTTTTACATTTTAGTCTTTAATTTTTAATGAAGCTTTGCTGATTATCCTGTTGATTTTGTGTCTTTCTAAATTTTCTACCTATTTATTTGGTTTTAAATGTTTTTTCTATTAGATTCAGACATCTTTCTTTTTTTAATGTTTCATCAAAATAGGTTTTTTTTTTTTTTACAAAATTGTTTCAAAATTGTGTTGTTCTATTTGGTTTTTCGTTATGTTTGGCGCAGTTTGTCCCAAGAGGAATTATCGCCACTAAATTTCAACCAACCAATCCTTTTTTTATTTAAAGACCTTTATAATTCTTTTGATTTTAAGAGATTCTGATAAGACTGCCTACCTAATCACAGTAAAATTTTCTTTGCGATATGCCATATAGTACCCCTAGGAGCTTGTTTGAGATTTCATTGATACATGCGATTTTATTTATGCCGTTCAATACTAAAGAACTAGTGAAAGCATTTTCTAGCTTTATGCTTGAACTCTTTTGACATGTTTAGGTAAATTCTCTAATTAATATTTTAAACATGCAAGGTGAGGGTTTATTGCTGTGCAGGACATGCATCCATGCAAGCGGCAAAATTACAAGGTGAACTGATGGAAAAACTTTGAAAATATAACAATTTTTCCATTCCTTCAAGTTAATGTTACATTTATGCTTCTATTACAAAGACTGAAAAGTGATTTTTCATGATAAAAATCATAAAAATACAGTTCAATGAAACAATCAAACTGCATCGATCTAGTTTTAATATCAAACAAAAGATGGACTGCATATGGGTTTAGAATTATCAGACTTTAGTAATGAACTGACATAAAAGAACGCAAGAAGAGGGAAATTTGAGCTTTGTAATAGAAATCTGTTACATCTTATGGAATAAGTATATTTATCTTCGAAAAAGAAAGTTAAATACTGATTTTTAATTGTTATTCATTGTCAGTTCAGTGTTATATAAATAAATAGTAAAATCTATGTTCTTAGTTAAATTATTGTCTCTCTGTATCCCAAATATAGTGGTATTGAATCATAAGAATTTTAAAACATAAAAATGTCGATGCCTTAAAGGGGTTTATTGGTCTGGTTTGGAGGTCCGTGAGAAGTTTTCTGAGAGATGATTGGACTTTAGACCAAAAATTAGTATGTCAGATAAGAAAAACGAGAAGTTTCTAGAAAAATTTGAGACAATAAAATATAAAAAAAATCAAAAAACAAAGGATTAGAATCCCCAGGTGTTATATTTGTTCGATTCAGATAAGAAATTTTGTATCCAGAAAGAAGATTTCGAGAAGACTATAGAAAAATATTTTTTAGTTCAGCGTCCACAAAAATATGAAAAGTTTTTTATATCAGGACAGATTTTTTTTGTATATAAATAATGTTCTTTCACTGAACTCGTGAATAATTTTTATAGTTGTTTTAAGTAACAGATTATTTTAAAATTTTTTTTAAAAATTTTATTTTTTCCTCTATCTGTATTTTATCCATTTTTTTACATAAGAAAACAAAAATTCTAAATAAATTTCAGTTATTTATAAAGATGATGCAAAAACATTTATTGCTTTTGATAATTATAGTTATTACTTATTTTAGAGATATTTTTTCTGTGACTTCTTTCTGTTATTTGGAATACAGCTAATTGTATCTTTTGTAACTGTTGCATAGTTATAAGAATAGTTTTTAAATATTTATCAGATATCACAACCTGTTTAAATTATACTTATATTTGCACAACATTTTATGTTACCATACCTATCTTCATAATTGTTTAGATTAAAATTTAGTATTTACAACGAAAAGTAATACATTTTTTAAGCTTCATACATTGAGTACTTATATGAAAATAAATTATTGAGTCTATTAACATAAGACAACGTTTGATCCGCAGACTAGTTAAGCCTATGTTTCTGGGTAGTGCTAAATGAAACAACCTCAGGGGTAACCTCATATATATGATTCAGACCCGGGGTTTATGAGATCTTTTTTCTAGTGTTTTTAGTCTTGAACTTGCCCCTGTATTTGTTTTACTAGTAACATATTATTTGAGAAAAATTCGTATTATTTACAGCTGTTTTTTTATTTTTCAGTAACATCTGTGGGCGAAAAGCCTTCATTAGAATTCTTCTTAGTATCCATTCGAATAATATTTACTTAATTTATTAAAAACAAATACTTATCTAATGAAAAGTTTATAAATAATCCTAATAAATCTTTTAAATGCAAAATCCTAATGATTTTTAATTCAAAGAAAAATTTTACAACTACACTACACTTTATGTCATAACAATAATAAGATCTTAAAAATAATTTTTTATATCTGAGTTATTTTTTCTGAAGTACTGAATACTTATTTATCTCATTTTTTAGTTTCATATTAACACATTTTATGTTTTTCGTAACATATTTTTTCTTAAAAATTTGATTTTGTTTACAAAACAAAGTAATTCCCCTTCATTTCTTAAGTCCTGTAAAGTGAAGTACTTCAAAAGTATAATTTAGCATTTTTATGATTATTAATAGTCAATTTTTAACCCTCTAGTAACACATCGGGTATCTAATACGTAAAGGTCTTTGTATGGTTGGAAAGCTTACTTATTATACAGGTGTCAAAGCGTTCTTGATTTTTTTTTGTCGACTAGAATGGAATATGAGACCTCTATTGTTATTGTCCTTTACTTACTGGTTATAAATAATTATGGTTGTTAGGAATTTTTAAGTACCATAAAGCTGGGTCAGCTTAGGAATTACCATAAAAAAAAATAATATTCTAAAAAAGTTTAGAAATAAAATAATATCTTTTAAATTTTTAATATTTTTTTAAATCAAATCAAATGATTTTTAATTCAAAGAAAAATTTTACAACTACACTACACTTTATGTCATAACAATAATAAGATCTTAAAAATAATTTTTTATATCTGAGTTATTTTTTCTAGGGAAAGTACTGAAATACAATATTCTTCTCATTTTTCAGTTTCTTTATTAAGTAGTTCATTTTATGTTTTTCGTAACATATTTTTTCTTAACATTTTCTGCATTTTGTTTAATCAAAAGCAGTAATTTTTCATGCTATGTGCCTGTAAAGGAAGTTTAACTTGCCCAAAAGTATAATTTAGCATTTTTATGATTATTAATAGTCAATTTTTAAAGAATATCATTAATTAAATTCTAATTCATCATTATTTTGGTATTATAATTTAGGTTTCATTCCATGAAGTATCCTGTTATTTAGTGTTTATAAGTATATTTTATAAGTGACACATACATTTTTCTAACATACATTAAAACTTCACATTTACTTTTATGAACATCAAAATAAGCAATTTATTTCATAAAAATATATTGTTCAAGAAAGGGTGAGACAGAAAAAAAAACTAACTCGAGTAGAGTTTTTTTAAATGCTGATATTTAGTGTTAAATGTACAGAAGTATACAATAAATAAAATTAAAGAATAAGATTAAAATTAATGATATACTTTTGCAACTTTAAATTCACTTTAAAATTAAAATTATCCTATTACAGACATCTTTCTGTAAGTAAAAATTGATAAGAAATTTCAAAGTAATTGAAAAGATATTCTTCTTGTATTGCCGATTTATCCAATTACGCATTTTGATTAAATAAAATAAGACTGGTAAAGATCTCATTTAAATTAGAGGATTGAAATGGAATCAAATTGTAACTATTTCCAGAAAAGGAAACTTTTAGTCTTAAAATAAAAGAAAATCCTTTCAGAATAAATTTCAGAGAAGAAAAGCAAAATTAAATGAAGTGTGCTAAGTTAATGAATGTGCGGAAAATACGAAGAAATATAAAGTTTCTTGAATATTCTAGCAAGCATTAATTTAATTTACAGGATTTATTTGGAAATTTGTTCGTAAGGTTTTGTGAAAACCTTCTAGTATAAGTCAGTCCAGTGTCACAAGTAATCAAATTTTATTTCTTTTCTGTTCAAATAGATTTACCACAAAAGTACCATTGATAACTTTAAAACAATTACTTTAGTATTAAATAATTAACAAGATGCTAAACATTTGAAGGTTTTAGCACCTTTTATCTAATTAAACAATAAAATGTTTCTAAAACTCATACGTCCTGTGCTTCAAGATATTCCTGTAAATCAGGTATTAGTTTTATGGGATGAAATAGGAATAGAGGATCGAATACTGTGACGTCGCTACACCCCATTGGCTTCACAAAGAGGTTTTGGTAATGCCCAGGGCAGGGCGACACTCTGTCTGGGGTTTTGACACGACACCACAAAGAGTTGTCGCTTCGACCATGCCTTGAGATGTCCAAGGTGAATCGGACTGACGAACGAGACAACGAAATGTCAGACAATGAGGCGCTCCGAAGCAGCCAATCAGAGGTTACCAGGACAGCGACGCGGAAAGTAAAAGCCAATGGGAAGAGGCGAAGGGTGACATCAGGCGACGCGAGTCTTTCGCCGGAGAGTCCCCAGAATAAAGAGAACGGACAGAGTAGGGTTTTGCGGCAGTTGTCTTTTTTTGAGAGCTTTTCTCCAGCGTTTTTGTGGGACTCAAGGAGGCCCAGTTGTACCCCTGTACAACAGTATCTGTCGGCACCTGCCCGCAGATTGTTTTTTAAGTTCGCCTTGAGCCTCGGAGTTTTAGGTCCACACCAGCCCGCCTGAGCTCTGTGATTTCCATTTGGAAAATTTGTACATACTCCATGTTAATGAAGAATAAACGTTGTTGTTGTTTTTAAGCTGTACGTCGTGTCATAACCACTTCGACACCCACACGCTACTAGAGGATCCTTTGACTTTACAATACCAATAAATTGTAGTGATTCTACTGGTTTATAAAAAATATCTCTAATATTCTTACAAAATCTAGCGAAAGTTTTAATGTAGAGCAAAATGATTAATATTTTTTTAAATACGAAGAAATATAATGTTTCTTGAACATTCTAGCATGCATTAATTTTATTTATACTATTTATTTTAAATTTTGTTCATAGGTTTTGTGAAAACTTTCTAGCGTAAGTTTCTCTTTATATCACAAATAACCAAATTTTCTTTCTTTTCTGTTCAAATACATTTACTACAAAAGTACCATCGATAACTTGAAAAAAAATTCCTTTAGTATTAAATAATTAACTAGATGCTAACATTAATCGGTTTTGGAAACTTTTAACTGATTAAGCAACGAAATATTTCTAAAACTCATACATATTCTGCTTCAAGGCTATAATTCAGGTATTAGTTTTTTTTTTAGATGACATTGAAAGAGATGTTGGGATGCCAATAAATCGTAGTGATTCTAATGATTTATGAAACTATTCTTAGAAAACTAGTGAAATTTTTAAAGTAGTGCAAGTACTAACGAAACAGTTTGGAAGCCCCTTGAGAGAAAGTAAGTTGGGAACTGATATATTGTACCATAGTCATCATAGTTTAGGACAGGAATTTCCAAATTGTAAAAGCTCGAGGGTCACATTGGAAAATATATAGTAAGTTGAGAATAGTAAGAGAAAGTTGAGTATAGTAAGAGAAAGTAAGTTAGGGACTGATATATTGTACCAGAGTCATCATAGTTTAGTATAGGGATTTCCAAATTGTAAAAGCTCGGGGATCACATTGAAAAATATATAATAAATTGAGATTAGTAAGAGAAAGTTGAGTATAGTAAGAGAAAGTAAATTGGGGACTGATATATTGTGCCAGAGTCATCATAGTTTAGTACAGGAATTTTCAAATTGTAAAAGCTCGAAGATCACATTGGAAAATATATAGTAAGTTAAGAATAGTTGGAGAAAGTTGAGTATAGTAAGAGAAAGTAAATTGGGGACTGATATATTGTACCAGAGTCATCATAGTTTAGTATAGGGATTTCCAAATTGTAAAAGCTCGAGGATCACATTGGAAAATATATAGTAAGTTGAGAATAGTAAGAGAAAGTTGAGTATAGTAGGAGAAAGTAAGTTGGGGACTGATATATTGTACCAGAGTCATCATAGTTTAGTATAGGGATTTCCAAATTGTAAAAGCTCGAGGATCACATTGAAAAATATATAGTAAGTTGAGAATAGTAAGAGAAAATTGAGTATAGTAAGAGAAAGTAAGTTGGGGACTGATTTATTGTGCCAGAGTCATCATAGTTTAGTACAGGAATTTTCAAATTGTAAAATCTCGAAGATCACATTGAAAAATATATAGTAAGGTGAGAATAGTTAGAGAAAGTTGAGTATAGTAAGAGAAAGTCAGTTGGGGACTGATATGTATTCCAGAGTCATCATAGTTTAGTATAGGAATTTCGAAATTGTAAAAGCTTGAGGATCACATTGGAAAATATACAGTAAGAGAAAGTTGATTATAGTAAGAGAAAGTAAGTTGGGGACTGATATATTGTACCAGAGTCATCATAGTTTATTATAGGAATTTCCAAATTGTAAAAGCTTAAGGAACACATTGGAAACTATATACATAACTACGGACCGCGCATTCAAAATTTCCCAATTTTCGCATAATGTACCAGTGTGATATACAATGTATAGTGTAATATAAAAAAATAAAGGGTTAGTCATTGTAGTTGTTTAAAACATTTGTGATTTCGTGTGTTGTAATTACAATTTATGGTTCTATTTGTACATTTTAAAAGTGAGAATAAACATGAAGAAGTAGGATATCAAAATCAAAAAATAGCTTTCTTAAGTTTTAAACAAAATAATTAAATCTCTTGAAGCACACATGTTTTAATTGCATAAATCAATGAAATTAAAAATAATTGAAAAGCTATTATACAATAAGCAACTGAATTTTGTAGACGATCACTAAACAGTGTGAATTTATTTGAATTCGTATTAACAATTGACAAAAGGAAAATAATCACCTAAAGACGATCTAAAACCAAATGAAAGAATAAAATAAAAATTTTAAAAGGATAATAAAGTAGAAATGTAGATGGTAACTTTTATTAACTAATGACCATATTTCTCCAACAAGCTCTATTAATTATAATCTCAGAAGATAAAGGAAAGACGAATTAACAAGTCGAGTTCTGTACTTATTCACTATAAGGTAACTGTCACCGAGAAAAACTATGGAGCTATAGGAAAAATTTCTTTTTCAAAAAACTTTCAAAAGCCAATTCGACAATACGAAACTAATGGTCTAGTATATGCTTATAAGCATTAAGTAGTAAGTACTGTGTAATTAACTTCCCTATCTCTAAAATATTGAGTAGAAACCAACCAAATATCACCAGAAATGATAGAATGCCACACAAAGCTTCAGACATTAACATCTAATATCCAAAGAATAAAATATAAATGAAAAGTAGGATATTTTGAATCTTAATTTGGTTCTATTTCTATTTCATTCTCCCTAAACTTATGTCATATCTACATAATGTAAAACATCCTACTATACAGTTATAATTACTAATTACTACTGCGAGCCCAAAATGTAGGAATGAGTTCTTATAATTAGAACATGTTTCCCTCCAACATTACTTTGCCTGTGGCATGTTTATTTCTTAAATCATTCTAAATGAGAAATCCTAAAATATGAGAGTTATTCGGGAAGATAAGAGATAAAATGCTTTCCAAGTTCATTCAAGCGAAAATACTCTAAAATTAAAATAAATCGCGATTAATTGTGATATTGTTTGAGAAAAAATCCCTAATTTGTTGCAACGAACAGAACAATGGGATGTCCACAACATTCATTGTTTTCCGTTCACTTATACCTAGGAAGTCAATTTGAATGCTTATTAATTCCTATGTAAATAGTTAATCAGGTCATGGATAAATAACAAAAATGATTGGACTCTTTCTAAACAGTCGTTACAAATATTGCAGATAATAATAATCTAAATTGGAGCCTGAATATTCACGGATAAAGAATCATGAATATTTATTCATGAGACTTGCTAATTGAAGCTTGTATAAATCGACATTCGAGCAACCTGCAATAAAGTTTCTAATGAATTACTACCTACGTGCTTAAACCATTCTGATACCTACATAAATTATTCATGCGTGCTAACAAGTTAGGGATGGTTGGTTTTTGCTTCAAAACATTAAGAATTAATGTACAATGGAAATGAATTGCCTTTAAACCACCATTTGGGATAATTTTTCTTTAATTATTCCTTGCTGATAAATGCTTAAAATGTATATTTTTTGTGGAAAATACATTCCTTTTAATAAGAATATGAGTAACAGATTGCTCAAAAAATGGAAAGGTATTTCTTTTTTTCAGATTTACAGATTTCAAGAGAAATAAGAGATTTGAAAAAAAATTTTCAATTTTACAACTCCTCTTCAACCTCCACTCAAAATACGTGTTCTGCAAAGATCGGTCGATTTACTTGAAAAATTGAAATAAAAAAATAAGTATCTAACGTGTTCTGCAAAGATCGGTCGATTTACTTAAAAATTGGAAAAAGAATTTACCAAGTATCTAAAAATTTATTATTTAATTTTATTTAATTTAATTTAATTTATTAAAAATTTATTATTAAAAGTATTTAAAATAATCAAATTTTGAAAAATTTTTTCCTCAAAATGTTGTTTTTGATTAAGAATCAATTTGTTGAGTTACGATCCCCTCGCCAGATTTCAAACGCCACGCTGCAAGCACGCCACGCACGCAAGCTGCAAGCACGCCAATTTCGCCAAATGTGGTTGAAGCACCAACAAGATCCATGATTAGAAACAGGAGAGTGGGCTAAGAAGAGGAGTTGAAAAACAAAGTTTAAATGGAAGAACAATAATCAGATTGAAGCTTTCTTTAGAATTTTGTATTACTACTTTATATTGGTAATTTTTTTTGTCTGATTTCACTAATTCTTGATTCTATAAAATGTCATATTTGTTTACATATACGATTTAAATTACAACCAATTTAATATTCTTCCCTACTTTATTTTAATATCATTCAATTGTAAAAGTATGAAAATGAAAGTATGTTTCCTCACATACTTATTAGTTAGTGATGTGTTGTACATTATGCCTTTAACGCAGGGGTGGGCAAAAGCCCACCTGGTAAACCCTCGGGCCGGATCCAGCCCTTTTGCTTACTTTATCCGGCTCATTGAGAAATCCTGCATGCGATTTTTTTTAATCTCTTATATGCGATTTTGTTAAAATCAACAGTATTTGTATGCGTAGTGAACATATAAGTAATGAAAAATATATAAATAATAGAGAGTATTATAATTTGAACAGCTGTAACAATATCCCTACTGTAATGCATGCAACATACATATTCTCATAAAGCGTGTGGTCGGTGTACTACATAAAATTGAACGTGAACTCCTCTCACTCTTCGAGAGATGATAGACCGCAGTACGCGTACTGTTTATTTTGATTTAGCACTAGTCATATAATCGTCATTTCTTTTGAGAGTAATGTTCGTTACTTAGCAAATATAATAATAAATTAAAAAGTGGATTTTTGTAGGTAAAATTTTAACAAGTGACCTTGCTACAAGTAATTTGGATCCAAATTTTGAATAAATAATATCAAATGAACATTCCAGATTTCACGTTTCACATTAACTAAAACTTTTCTATTTTAACGTTTGATGTTTGACTTTTCTATTTACTATTATATTTACAAAATGTAATAATTATAAAAATGTAATAACTATGATCAAAATAAAATAATTTGTATTGTTAAGATATAGATAAATATCAAAATAAAATATTTCATTAACTGATTTATTCAATGACCATTAATTTAATATAATGGATCATATTTCTTTAAAAATTACTTGATATATTTCACTGGGCACAAATTGTTCGTATATACACCTAAGTATAACAATTTATTATTACTATTATATTTTACTAACTTCAAATTTCTCTGTCCAAATGCTTCAAAATGATACTTATAGTGTTTTTGTCAAAAAAATTTCTTGGGCAAGGAAAAAACTCCATTCAAGACATTCGCGTGGACATAGCGTAAGCATAGTCCTGCGGCCCGGGAGACATTTTGAAAATTTCATTTTGGCCCGCGCTTAAAAGTATTTGCCCACATCTGCTTTAACGGGTCTAAAAGGTTTGAAACGTTTAAAAATTGAAAACAAATACAATAAAATGTTTTTTGAAATCAATTCTGAACATATTAAGAAAAGACACTGAGAAAATTATTGTTATACGTGAATTATAGACTCTGTTATACATTTAACTTAAGTGTTGTTTCTTTATATGCCCCTTTTTGTCCCAATAAAATGTCATCACAACCTAGATTTAAAAAAATTAATGAATACGCTTGTTTAAACTAATATTTGAAAACATGTTACCGACAGGAAAAATTATCTACTTAATAATTGTAGCGTTACATGACTATTTTTAAAATATTTTAAATAATTTGTAACCTAGCAACAATTAAATATAAGCAAATATATTTCTGTTAAAAACGATGAAGTTTTGTAAATTGTACAATTACTTTTCAAGATTAATCTGATGTGCAAATATATTTAATAAAATTCTATACGAAACTACAACTTGAAATAACTTTTCACATGCCAATCACAACTAAACAATGATTATTAATTGCAGATGATTTATAATGAATTTGGACTAAAAGTAGTCACTTAGCCCTATATCTACTTAACACCTCCATGTCCTGTTTCTCTATGCCTCCTACAATTCATTCTTATTGGTATAAGTTTCCGCCACTTTGGTAACTATAACCTTTTCTTTCAAAGCAGAGTTTATGACTTGATTATTTACCCATTTGATATTAGAAACATTATTCAAGTGGTCTATCCCTTTGTTCAAATCAAGGTACCAGGTATGATATTCACTATAAAATGCAGTCATTGAGCAAAAATATGAGCTTAATATTAAACTAACCTCTTCGAGAATTTTTATTTTTTGAAGCATTAAAATCGTATTTCAGAAATTATGGTAAGATACTTAGTATGAAGGAACACAAAATTTCGACCAAAGTTCATTTCAGGTGTGTCCAGGTCAGAACCGTTTGGAAGGAGGGGGGGGGATAATCCGTGAGCTACAAATGTATAAAAAATTCTTGTCTTTTCCAAGAGTAAGACAGTAAGTAATTCAACCGGGACGTTGGGATAGGTTTCCTCTGGCATTGCATTTTTTTCTTTTTGAAGAATCCAATTGAATCCGATAATGGTATCGCGACATCAATGATTAAGAAAAATTAATACTAAAGATTAAAGTTATCAAATATGATTTAAAATATCTTGATTCTTTCTAATATTTCGAGAATCATTTTTTTAGCAAGAACTTCGCTCCGCAAGTGGTCCTGAAAATTGATTTGTTTTATTGAGAGACCCATTATATCTATGTAAATGTGCCTATCTTAAAATTCCTCATATTCGTGAATATTTGCAAATTAACTTGTGAAATTGAGTGACCAGTTATATCAGTGTAAATGTGTCTGAGTAAATAATTCATTCTATTCCTAATTTTGGTGATTATTAGTGAGGATGAGTGATAACCAATGTTGGAAATAAAAATGAGTTCCTTTTCATTATGTACCTGATAATTTTTTTCTGGTTAAATTTCTAAAGTAAAGTACAAATTAATAGTATATTTATTTTTTACATCGCTGATGAAACAAAATTCAACTGTGTACTCAAGGTATATATTTTTTAATTCAACCAACTTGAGCGTTGAATGAAGAAATTAATTTCACCAAAACTTTAGTTTTTATTGGAGTTTTAAGGTTATATGAGAAATTGGAGTGTTTAGAAACGTTTAATCTGGGAATTCTGTAAGAATGTTGTACATAATCTGATCCTTTTTAATAAAATTATAGGGTAAAATCTATTTTAAAAGTTATATGTTTAACCTTTAACTACAAAAAGAGACAAAAAATACTGTCCAAAAGTAAGTACTTTTTAAGCTACCCGCATTAGAAAAATAAATGGTAAAATAGTGTAAAGGAAGTTTTATCATCCACTTTTCACTATTAATTTTATATAAAATTATATAGGTTATTAAATATATTTTTTATACAGAGTGTAGTAAAGATACTTTTTGGAGGATTAGGGGTGTTTGCTCCCTGTTTTGAAGTACATATTATATAGTCGGTACTGCGCCCTCTCTACCTGGTGTCCTATTTTGTATGAGAAAAAGTGACAAAAAGATTATTTCTAATTTTATGCTCAGTTTTATATTATACATTATCAAAAACCTGTTTAAAAATTTAAGAATTGTATCTTAACCCCTTCCCTGTTTTGTCCGTACGCCGTAAGAGCACAGATTTCGGGCCTTTACTGATTG
>CM063505.1:148683906-148691406 GCA_032207245.1 Pardosa pseudoannulata
GCCGGGATAAAAGATTTATTTGGTATTTCACGTAAGCACAGTATTGTTAAGTTAACCATTATTATATATAAAGTTATTTTCACCGATTTCTTTCTCATACAGATGAATTTATGTGATTTACATAAAATGTATAATAACAAAATTATAAAATTGAAATTTAAAATATTGTTAAGGTCTATTGCAAACGAGGACTAATAAATTACTGCTTAGAATTCAAAGAGCAAAACATCTAATATGTGGGATTCGAAAAACTTGGAAACATTAATATTCTGCCATCTTTCGGCCTAGAAATTTTGGGAGATTGTTTTTAAGATTGTCATCTATTTTTGCTGTAAAGGAAAACTCATCCTGAGAAAACATGTAAATTCTGGAATTTACTCTGTAACTATCCCTAAAGATTAGACACTATTGAATAATGGGCTAATGCATGAAATGTTTGAATAACTTTTCTAATATTTTCTAAATAAAAGTAATTTAAAAGTAAGCTTAATTTCATGGATTTCTTTTTATTATATCTAATATATATTGATGTGTAGGCAATAAAAGTATTTTCATATTCTGTAATACTTTCACTTCACTATCTAGCGTATTCATAAATTTAGAAACTTTATTATCGGCCAAACATACTTCTATTTTCTTTTTTTCTACCATGCCAGTGTATTGAAAGATAATACATAACACTCTAGCAAGCTCATATATAGATAAACGAAGGTTCAGTATCACATTTATCGCCTGTTAACCGTATTGGTGTTATCACGTCAGGTGACACACCAGACCCTTTATCTTTATTTGGTTAACAGTCAATGTATTCGAAATTAATTTGAGAAGTTTTAGAATTAATGTTATCAGTTCTGATTTAATTTTTCAAAATACTGTAACATATTTTATCTTAAAATGAAGGAAAATTAAATGAAATTCCATTAACCATAAAAATACATTAGTATAAATTCGAAAATAGAATAGATAATATAAAAATAATACAATAAGCAAATAAAACCTACCACTCTCATTAAGGTATCCATCTACGTTAAAAATGTCATTTTTTACCAAAAATCATATTTTTTTTCTTTCTCTATTGTAAAATTTCAACTTTTAGGCTTCTAAATTTGTTTTTTGTTTTATCTCTACGGCATTTTAGAGAAAAGTCACATCTGTTTAAACATCAGTGACAGCTGTCAAAATAAAACGGAAGTAGCGACTTCGGAACCGGAAGTTGTGAATTTAAAGCCTTTTAAAGATGATTTTTTGGACAGAACTTTTTTAATTTTCATGAAGATTAGTCTAAACATTTTTCTAGTATTTTCGGCAATTAGAAAGTTTTGAAGCAAGAAAGTATAGGGAATTTTAAACACGTATTTTAATTTTTTAACAGTTAAAGTTGCTTTCATAAACTTCAAATGTGTTTTTCTTAGAATGGTATTTTTAATCAAATGTCGAAACTTGATATGTGACTTCTCAAAAAGTTCTTAAAATAGTTTGTTGAAAATTATTATGAATGATTTTCATAGTATTTCCTAGTGAATGAAATAAATGCTTTAAATTTGAATACTTTTTAATGATGTTACACTAATAGTTAGATATAAAGGTAATGTAAATTCGTTAAAAACTCAATGTGTACGATTTTGAAGGACCAAAATTTTTTACCAAATGTAAATTAAGCAAAGATTTTAGGTGATTCACTAGTTCAGTGTATAAGAAAAGTGTGTTGCATCAAAAATATTGAAATAATTTAATTTATCAAAAAATAGACCTTGAGAAAGAATCCGATTTTTTATTAAATTTTCTTAATTTATTAGAAATTTTATAAAAACTTCTCCAGGAATAAATTTTTTAAGTGCAATTGTCTATGATAATGTAAAAAATAAATCTAAAAATGTAAAAAACAGGAACTAGTTTCTATGTATAAAGAAAAAGTTCTCCGAATGTAGACGGATACCATAAAAAATCACAAACGTTGGACAAAAATTTACATTATTTTCAGCATTGAAAATCCTTTTGGATCATATAAACCCAAAAATTCAATAGGGATAAATTCACCCAGTGTTTAAAGCAACCAATTGCTTACATGCAATTTTTGATTAGAGAGTGGGCAAGTATCCAAACTATAGTTTTTATGTAGAGAATTCTAATTTGAAAAATCAAGTGGTTTAAAGGTTTTTGTATCTACTGATAATTTTTTTCTCGACGAAATATGGTAAGTTTACTGTTGTCCTATAGTTCTAAAAATCACATTTATAAAAATTATCCGGTAATGAGGAACTGCACAAATCACTTCAAAAATAGTTTTATACTTCACAGTTTTAATCAAATTTCTATATGAAGACATAAATTTTCTTTGATAAATTATAAATAGAATGATACCGTGGATAGATTTATTACTGTCACTACAAAGTTACGTTGATTCGATTTCTTTTTAGCTTGATTAGCAAAAACTTAACATAATCAAAAAAGGGCATTTATTTAATTCCATTACCAAGAAACCTACCACTTATTCCTTCAAAAAAATCTGTAAAAAAATTTAAATTCTAATATTTTTTATCGAGTTTTATTCTGGTAATTGTATTTACAGGAAATTTAAAATTAGAAAGACGAGATTAAGCCCATTTAGCTTTTTATTTTAAATCCAATAATTATACCAATAAAGCGTTGTAGGACGATTTTTAATATTTTTTAAAACTTTAAATTGGTTCAGGTTTTTTTATTTAATTTAAACTAACCATTCTTAGCATACTATGATAGTATCAATCATTACTGTAATTCTTTTCACGAATAATGCTTTTATAAGTCATAAAATGAAAATATCACTTTAAAGGTTAAATTAAAAAATGCTATTATCATGCATTAATTTAAAACATTTAAAATGAACTCTTTAACAGTCAATCAGCATACTTAAGGTATCCGTCTACGTTGAAAACGTCATTTTTTTCAAAAGTCATAATTTTTTTATTTCTCTGTTGCAAATTTTCAACATTTAGGCATCTAAATCTGAGTTTGTTTTGTCGCTATGGTATTTTAGAGAAAAGTTACAGCTGTTTAAAAATCAGTGACAACTGTCAAAACAAAAAGGAAGTAGCCACTTCGAAACCGGAAGTTGTGAATTAAGAGCCTTTTAATGAGCATATTTTGGATAAAACTTCTTAAATTTTCATGAAGATTAGTTTAAACATTTTTCTAGTATTTTTAATAATTAGCAATTTGTCAATTAGAAAGTTTTGAAAGTGTGGGGAATTTTAAACATGTATTTTAATTTTTTTAAAGTTAAAGTTGCTTTCATAAACTTCAAATGCGTTTTTCTCAGAACGGTATTTTTAATAAAATGTTGAAACTTGAAATGTGATTTCTCAAAAAGTTCTTAAAATATTTTGTTGAATGATTTTGATAGTATGAATGCTTTTGATAGTATTTACTAGTAAATTACCTAAAAACTGTAAATTTGAATAATTGTTAATGATGTTACACTCATAGTTCGATATAAAGGTAATGAAAATTCGTTAAAAATTCATTGTGTATGATTCTGAAGGGCCAAAATTTTTCACCAAATGTAAATTAAGCAAAGATTTTTGGTGATTCACTAGTCCAGTGTATAAGAAATGTGTTGCATAAAAAATATTGAAATAATTTAATATATTAAAAAATTAGACCTTTTGGAAAAACCCGATTTTTTTTTACTAAATTTTCTTCATTTATTAGAAATTTTATAAAAACTTCTCCAGGAATAAATTTCTAAGTTCAATTCTCTGTGATAATATGCCGAACGATGGCCGAATGGTTAGGGTGCTGGCCTTCGTAACCGGAGTTCGTGGGTTCGTTTCCCACAGTGGCATGGATGTTCATAGCCTTTTGGAATCGGCTTTAAGCAGTAGGTCCCGGTCTCATTAGCCCTCGTGTGCAAAAAGTAGACCGTAGCGCTCCAAACCAAACTCTGTGATAATATAAAAAATAAATCTAAAAATGTAAAAACATGAACAAGTTTCTACGTTTACAGAAAAAGTTCTCCGAACGTAGACAGATACCTTAACAAAATCACAAACCTTGGACAAAAATTTACATTTTTTCAGCAGTAAAAACTATTTTGGATCATATAGACTCAAAAATTCAGTAGGGTTAATTTTACTCACTCTTTAAAGCCACCAGTAGATTACATGTAATTTTTGATTAGAGAGTGGGCAAGTATCCAAACTATAGATTTTATTTAGAGAATTTTAATTTGAAAAATCAAGGGATTTAAGGGTTTTTGTATCTATAGATAATTTTTTTCGACGAAATATGGTAAGTTTACTGTTGTACTATAGTTCTAAAAATCACGTTTATAAAAATCATCTGGTAATGAGGAACTTCACAAATCACTTCAAAAATAGTTTAACACTTCACAGTTTTAATCAAATTTCTATATGAAGACATAAATTTTCTTTGATAAAATATAAATAGAATGAAACCGTAGGTAGGTTTATTACTGTCACTATAAAGTTGATTCGATTTATTTTTAGCTTGATGACGACAAACTTAACATAATCAACAAAGGGCATTTATTTCATTCCATTACCAAGAAACCTACCACTTATTCTTTCAAAAAAATCTGTAAAAAAATTTAAATTCTAATATTTTTTATCGAGTTTTATTCTGGTAATTGTATTTACAGGAAATTTAAAATTAGAAAGACGAGATTAAGCCCATTTAGCTTTTTATTTTAAATCCAATAATTATACCAATAAAGCGTTGTAGGACGATTTTTAATATTTTTTAAAACTTTAAATTGGTTAATACAAGTTTTTTATTTAATTTAAACTAACCATTCTTAGCATACTATGATAGTATCAATCATTACTGTAATTCTTTTCACGAATAATGCTTTTATAAGTCATAAAATGAAAATATCACTTTAAAGGTTAAATTAAAGAATACTATTATCATGCATTAATTTAAAACATTTAAAATGAACTCTTTAACAGTTAATCAGCATACTTAATGTATCCAATAATTATACCAATAAAGCGTTGTAGGACGATTTTTAATATTTTTTAAAACTTTAAATTGGTTAATACAAGTTTTTTATTTAATTTAAACTAACCATTCTTAGCATACTATGATAGTATCAATCATTACTGTAATTCTTTTCACGAATAATGCTTTTATAAGTCATAAAATGAAAATATCACTTTAAAGGTTAAATTAAAGAATACTATTATCATGCATTAATTTAAAACATTTAAAATGAACTCTTTAACAGTCAATCAGCATACTTAATGTATCCAATAATTATACCAATAAAGCGTTGTAGGACGATTTTTAATATTTTTTAAAACTTTAAATTGGTTAATACAAGTTTTTTATTTAATTTAAACTAACCATTCTTAGCATACTATGATAGTATCAATCATTACTGTAATTCTTTTCACGAATAATGCTTTTATAAGTCATAAAATGAAAATATCACTTTAAAGGTTAAATTAAAGAATACTATTATCATGCATTAATTTAAAACATTTAAAATGAACTCTTTAACAGTCAATCAGCATACTTAATGTATCCAATAATTATACCAATAAAGCGTTGTAGGACGATTTTTAATATTTTTTAAAACTTTAAATTGGTTAATACAAGTTTTTTATTTAATTTAAACTAACCATTCTTAGCATACTATGATAGTATCAATCATTACTGTAATTCTTTTCACGAATAATGCTTTTATAAGTCATAAAATGAAAATATCACTTTAAAGGTTAAATTAAAGAATACTATTATCATGCATTAATTTAAAACATTTAAAATGAACTCTTTAACAGTTAATCAGCATACTTAATGTATCCAATAATTATACCAATAAAGCGTTGTAGGACGATTTTTAATATTTTTTAAAACTTTAAATTGGTTAATACAAGTTTTTTATTTAATTTAAACTAACCATTCTTAGCATACTATGATAGTATCAATCATTACTGTAATTCGTTTCACGAATAATGCTTTTATAAGTCATAAAATGAAAATATCACTTTAAAGGTTAAATTAAAGAATACTATTATCATGCATTAATTTAAAACATTTAAAATGAACTCTTTAACAATCAATCAGCATACTTAATGTATCCAATAATTATATACCAATAAAGCGTTGTAGGACGATTTTTAATATTTTTTAAAACTTTAAATTGGTTAATACAAGTTTTTTATTTAATTTAAACTAACCATTCTTAGCATACTATGATAGTATCAATCATTACTGTAATTCTTTTCACGAATAATGTTTTTATAAGTCATAAAATGAAAATATCACTTTAAAGGTTAAATTAAAGAATACTATTATCATGCATTAATTTAAAACATTTAAAATGAACTCTTTAACAGTCAATCAGCATACTTAATGTATCCGTCTACGTAGAAAACGTCATTTTTTGTCAAAAATCATAATTTTTTTTTTATTTCTCTATTGTAATGTTTCAATATTTAGGCTTCTAAATCTGTTTTTGTTTTGTCTCTACGGCATTTTAAAGAAAAGTTACAGCTGTTTAAACATCAGTGACAGCTATGAAAAAAAAATGGAAGTAGCTACTTCGGAACCGAAAGTTGTGAATTTAAAGTCTTTTAAAGAGCATTTGTTTGAAAAAACTTTTTAAATTTTCATGAAAATTAGTTTAAACATTTTATAGTATTTTTAATAATTAGGAACGTGGCAATTAGAAAGTTTTGAATCAAGTAAGTGTGGAAAATTTTAAAAAAGCATTTTATATTTTTAATAGTTAAAGTTGTTTTCATAAACTTCAAATGCGTTTTTCTCAGAATAGTATTTTTAATAAAATGTTGAAACTTAAAATGTGATTTCCCAAAAAGGTTTTAAAATATTTTGTTGAAAATTATTATGAATGCTTTTGATAGTATTTCTTAGAAAATGACCTAAAAATTTTAAATTTGGATAATTTTTAATGATGTGACACTCATAGTTAGATATAAAGGTAATAAAAATTCGTTAAAAATTCAATGTGTATGATTTTAAGGACCAAAACTTTTTACCAAATGTAAATTAAGCAAATATTTTTAGGTGATTCACTAGTGTTGCATCAAAAAAGATATGTGTTGCATCAAAAAGGTATTGAAATAATTGAATTTATTAAAAATTAGACCTTTTGAAAAAAGCCTATTTTTTACTAAATTTTATAGAAATTTTAAAAAGACTTCTCCAGGAATAATTTTTTAAGTGCAATTCCCTATGATAATATAAAAAATAAATCTAAAAATGTAAAAGCATGAACTAGTTTCTACGTATAAAGAAAAAAGTTCTCCTAACGTAGACAGATACCTTAAGGAAATATGTATTATATTAATTGACAATTTGAAATATATATCTGCTGAATAATCATACCTTGCATTCCCCAAAACATTATCATCTGTCGAAATAAGAAGACGCAGCAAAATTCTGACTCTCCGCAATCTATTCTTTTCGTTATGTGCTCGAGAGAAATGCAAAATCGGCAGCAAAGAAAATCGAACACCTTGACCATTTAGCTTG
>CM063505.1:148693906-148701406 GCA_032207245.1 Pardosa pseudoannulata
GCATTTTTTCAGTTTTTTAAAATTCTTATATACATAAAACAAGACAAAATATTACGCAAAGTATATATAATGAGAGAATATCGAATGATCGCCAAATTGGTAGAGTATTGTTCTTAGATACTGGAGTCCGTTGATTCAAAATTAGTGAAATTAGAGTCCACAGCCGCTCTTAACAATTGGACAACAATTATTATTTGCAGTGTTGTAGAATAATGGTGTCCAGATAGATCTCGACCTGGTAAGTACTGGAGTTCTCTTTTTTAAATATATACTTATATAACTTTATATTTAGCAATCAATTGCGACCAGGATTCTAAGCGGGATTTTGAAACACATTTTTCTGTGTTTACTGTTAGATGATTAGAGCACTTGTCTTCGAGATGATAGACAGGACATTAACCAGTATGTTATCTGAGGCCTTAGACTGAAAAAGCTTAAGAGGAAGGTTGTCTTCCTACAGGTCGCCTATGGGCGGAAAGCTCATATCCGTGTTGCATGTCGGTGTAAACAAGGATACCTCATGCAGTTCGTCCACTCAATTACGATGGGAATAACCTTTGATCCCATATCCTTTAGAAGTGACTCCATTTCCCCTTTGGCCATTATTGTTCACATATGTATATACAAAATGAGGGAATGTAATGCATGAAAAACATTATATAGTTGAAACTATTCATTTGAGTATTAAAATAAACTTATCTATTACCAAAAAGGGGTTTGTTTCAACTAAAACACCCTTAGCCTTAAGGTATCCGTCTACGTTCGGAGAACTTTTTTCTTTAAACGTAGAAACTAGCTCATGTTTTTACATTTTTAGATTTATTTTTCATATTATCATAGAGAATTGCCCTTAAAAAACTTATTCCTGGAGAAATTTATATAAAATTTCTAATAAATAAAGAAAATTTAGTAAAAAAATCAGGTTTTTTCAAAAAGTATAATTTTTTAATAAATTAAACTATTTCAATATTTTTTGATGCAACAAATTTCTTATACACTGGAATAGCGAATCACCTGAAAATTTTGCTTAATTTACATTTGGTAAAAAATTTTGGTCGTTTAAAATCCTGCATATTGAATTTTTAACGAATTTCCATTAACTTTATATCTAAGTATGAGTGTAACACCATTAAAAATCATCCAAGTTTAAAGCTTTTGGGTCATTCACTAGTAAATACTATCAAAAGCAACAAAATATTTTAAGAACTTTTTGAGAAATCACATTTCAAGTTTCAACATTTTATTAAAAATTCCGTTCTGAGGAAAATGCATTTGAAGTTTATGAAAGCAACTTTAACTATTAAAAAATTAAAATACATGTTTAAAATTCCCCACACTTTCTTGTTTCAAAACCTTCTAATTGTCAAGTTGCTAATTATTAACAATACTAGAAAAATGTTTAAACTAATTTTCATGAAAATTTAAAAAGTTCTGTCCAAAAAATGCTCTTTAAAAGGCTACATTGGCTTCACAACTTCCGGTTCCGAAGTCGCTACTTTCGTTTTGTTTTAGTAACTGTCACTGATGTTTAAACAGCTGTAACTTTTCTTTAAAATAACGTAGAGACAAAACAAAAACAGATTTATAAGGCTAAAAGTTCAAATTTTACAATAGAGAAATTAAAAAAAAAAAAAGACGTTTTTAACGTAGACAGATGCGTTAATTTTTCCGAAATTCGTTATTTATGGTATATTTCTTTAAATTAATAAACATTGCACCCTGATTAAAGAAAAATGAAAATAAAGAAAATAAAGATAAAAACAATGTATTTAAAAATAAAAAGAAGCTATATACCACATAATAAAAAAATCGAAATGATCCTTCAGTAAATCTACTGTTGAAGGAAAATGCTAAAACTAATTATTTCTTAAACAAATTTCCTAGATTTATCCACCAGTACAAATGTAAAACAATACATTGAAACTATTTCAACATCCCATAACAACTCCTTTTTATTTGGTTTTACTCCAATAGTTTCTAAATCTTTTTGGGCGCCCAATATATTTCAGCTGAACCTCACGAATGAAAAACTATCTCTTTTGCATTTTTAATGGGATTTTCTGCGTTTATATATTTAACACATAATGAAGTCCATTAAAGGGATGTTTGTGTTTTGCGTTAAAAGCCAAATATTTATCTCTCGGACTTTAATTAAATTTACTAGAGCATAATAAAACGTTACTTTTGTCATTAATTCTTTACACATACTTCTTTTATTTCGTGTAAAAGCGTGTTATGTTGTTATAGCCAGCAGAATGATCTAAGTTAATGACGAAAAGCTTTTAATCCATTAGAAGATAGGTTGAATTGTAGGTAGTTTGATATGTTCGATCGTTCTGTATACGAAATATCTCTAGATATAAATATCAGTAATTTGCAGTTTTAGTAGTATAAAGTGATTTCGGAGCGAGACGATATTTTATTCCGACTTTATGTAAAAAACAGCATTGTTGAATAAAAATGATTCCGAAGTTTGGACAAAAATGATTTTATCTAGTTTATATTTTGAACAAAAAGAGGTAAATATAGAATATTATGCTCAATTTAAAAAAAAATATTACAGCAAATTTGACTCCATATCTACCATGGTGCTATGATAATGATTTCTGTAGTGGAGAGGGTGGTCGTGATTTCGAACTCCAACATGAAGTTAAATCCTTAAAATTAATTTAAGGTATCCGTCTATGTTCGGAGAACTTTTTTTTTAAACATACAAACTAGTTCATGTTTTCACATTTTTAGATTTATTTTTTATATTATCATAGAAAATTGCACTTAAAAAATTATTCATGGAGAAGTTTTTATAAAATTTCTAATAAATAAAAAAATCGGGTTTTTTCAAAAGAACTAATTTTTTAATAAATTAATTTATTTCAATATATTTGACGCAACATATTTCTTATACAATCGACTAATGAATCATTTAAAATATTTGCTTAATTTACATTTGGTAAAAAATTTTGGTCCTTCAAAATCATACGTACTGAATTTTTAACGAATTTTTATTACCTTTACATCTAACTATGCGTGTCACATCATTAAAAATTATCCAAATTGAAAGCTGTTAGGTCATTCACTAGTAAGTACTATCAAAAGCATTCATAATAATTTTCCACAAAAATATTTTAAGAACTTTTTGAGAAATCCCATTTCAAATTTCAGCATTTTATTAAAAATACTTTCTGAGAAAAACGCATTTGAAGTTTATCAAAGCAATTTAAACTATTAAAAAATTGAAATACATGTTTAAAATTCCTTACACTTCCTTGCTTCAAAACTTTCTAATTGCCAAGTTGCTCATTATTAAAAGTACTAGAAAAATGTTTAAACTAATCTTCATGAAAATTTAAAAAGTTTTGTCCAAAAAATTCACAACTTCCGGTTCAGAAGTCGATAATTCCGTTTTGTTTTGACAGCTGTCACTGATGTTTAAACAGCTGTAACTTTTCTTTAAAATGCCGTAGAGACAAAACAAAAACAGATTTAGAAGCCTAAAAGTTGAAATTTTACAATAAAGAAATTAAAAAAAAATATGATTTTTGGCAAAAAATGACGTTTTTAATGCAGACGGATACCTTAAACTTGTATTAGTCGGCAACACCTGGAAATATCGTTTGCGAACTTAAAGTACATTATGACCACCAATAAGCTTTACTTGTCCCTGTCTCCATTTACTAACACGGATCTTAGGCCGTTTCGAGCCTCGAACCATGAAACCTCCGGTTGCGAAATCTTTGCATTGCCGAATGAGCTACCGCAGCTCTCTGCTTACCAGGTGACTACAGAAATCAGTTCAGAATTATTCCATGTATAACACGCACTTTCTGTTTTTCATCTAAACTTTTTAAAATATGTGCGTTATACAAGAATAAATACGGTACCATAATAAATCCCCTATATAATAATAGCCTAAGTTATCTCTCTGTCTGTCCTCGAATTTATGAAGCGGTTGGACCTGGAATGGATAGAGACATCCATATTGGATTCTTGATGAGTTAGAGTTAGCAAAATTCAAAGCGAGTTCGAAAACGTTCGAAATCCACCCCTGCCTGTAAAGTTCTTATAATACAAAATAATTCCGAAAAGTTCTCAAATTACAGTTACCACTAGAATCAATGTAGTGCAATATGCAAACGTACTAATCAATGGCAATGCTAATTATTTGTAAATAACATTCACAATTAGAGTAGAGTATTTTACATAAACTAATAACCTATTCTCTCTCAATAATTAAAGTTGAAACTGGTACACCAGGTAGAGTTAAATGTGATTTATAATGGTATGTGGTGCTGAAAAATATGATGTATAATTTATTAAATAAGTTTATAAATTACCATTAATACATAAATATGATTTAGAGTTATGGAATTATAGAATTACTACAATAATACACTGTCTACTAATAAGTATTTGGACACTTTTGCAAATGACGATATCTGCTGTCCTGAGGTACATCACGGCCTCCGGCGGTTTACATCGTGTAGGAAACAGCATTGGTATTAGTCGCATGCAGGTTGCCGCGCAGTTCGGAGCTCTCTGATTTTGAGAAAGGTATAATTATCAGATATCAGAAATGTGGCCATCCGTAAGGAACATATCTAGCGGGAGCACTACCCGTCCATAATCGGTGAAGGAACTTGTATGTCTACTCCAAGCCGAGTGGAAAACAATACCACTAGCTATAATACAAAGACTTGTGGAAGTATACCCCGGAGTGTTCACGCTGTAATTTCCTCTCGTTGAGGCTCTACCAACTATTGATTCTGAATAAAGTTAGTTTTTCTTTTCTATCACAGGTGTCCAAATACTTATTGGTAGATAGTGTATAAGTATGTAAAGAGAGTAATCGTCTAATGAACTTTAATTATATGTATGTTTATTAAGGTAAAGTTTGTTGGCAAACAATAAAGATAGTACACTCATGTCCATAAATTAAGGATAATGAAGTTCAGGCAATGAAAGAGACAAAAGCAAATCAAATTTGACTTATTTGTAAAGTCTATTTATTAAACAAAAGGTAAAGAGCAAAAAAGATGCTATATGTTTGACATAATTAATAAAAATTGCGATTTTTACTCCCTGGAGCAAATTTAAAAAAAGAACCTATTTACAGAAAACAGTATAACATGGTTAGTATGATGGTTAATACGGAGTATGTCTCCCAGACGATGCAATACAAGCGTTACAACGCCTACGCATGCTGAGTATCAGATTATCAATCTGATCTTGGGGAAAATTACACCACTCATCAAGCAATGCCCTCCGAAATTCCGATAGACAGTTGGGAGGGGGTTGACGGACTACAATTCGTCGGCCAAGCATGTCCCACACATGCTCTATTGGATTCAAGTCCGGTGAGTATGCTAGCCAATCCATACGGGTGATATCCTCCTATTGAAGGCATTCGTCTACAATGTTTGCACGGTGAGGTCGGGCGTTTCATCCATATACAGAAATTCAGGACCCATGGCGCCCCGAAACAAACGTACATGTTGTTCCAGAATGACATCCCGATAGATGTGGCCTGTCATCGTTACACTCTGAACATGCAGGTCAGTTCTGGAACCAAGAATAATTCCTCCCCAAACGAGCCATCCTGCACCACCGTAACGGTGTCGTTCAATGGTGTTCTCTTGGTGGTAACGGGTACCTGGCGCTCTCCATATGAAAGTCCGGCGAGAATCAGAATGTAAACTGAACCTGGACTCGTCGGAAAACATCACACAAGACCACTGTTGCGGTGTCCACAATGCATGCTCTCTAGCCCAGAATAATCGCAGCCGACATTGAGTTGCGGTAAGGGGAACACATCTGACAGGCCTACGAGCATATAGACCAATGTTCCCTAAGCGTCTGTACACGGTCTGCCTTGAAACTGTCGTACCGGTAGCTGAAGAGAGCTGACGAGACAGGTCTGATGCTGTGCTCCGTCTGTTTCTTTTAGCAGTAACTGCCAAATACCGGTCATCATTCGGCGTAGTAACTCGGGGGCGACCTGTGGTGTAACATGTACTTACATTACCATCATTTTTGAATCGTTGCCAAAGCCTGGAGATGACACTCTGGGAGATTCCAAGTTCCTCGGATACTTCCAGCTGGGTACGTCCACATTCCAGTCGTCCGATAATTCTACCACGTAAAAAATCATCCAAATGCTTCCTTTGTGCCATAACTATGCGGTTATTGCACTGAAAGGCTTTTAAAGCGCTTGTGAACAATTTTACTTCTTTGCTACCATTCCTTATATACCCCTTTCATACACTCTCGTCATTGTGACGTACTATCCGCGCCATCTGGTGGTTTTCTGCAATTTGCATATTCTTCTTCAAGATGTGTGTGATAATTCTACAGGTGAAAGTTTTATTTTAGAGCTCAATTTCTGTGTGATTCTGAATTATCCTTAATTTATGGAATGAGTGTAGTAATGTAAAAGTTATAGTTTATGATAAACCTCATGTTAGGAAATTCAAAACTGAATTCGTTCAAGTAAAGTGCAGTCTGTTTAAAAAACTTGTGGAATGAAGGTATAAAAAATAGAACAAGTTTTAGAAAAAAATAAATTCATTCACCCCAGAGATAATATTCTCATACCACCATACATAACATTGATTAACTCTAGACATCCCAAACGGTGGCCAAATTGTAGAGTTCTGCTCTTCTGGGTTGGTAGGTTCGAAACTCGCTGCTGGCATAGCTGTTCGTAGCCGTTTGGAATCGGATTTCAGCAGAAGGTGCCGGTAAAAAGTGATAAAACATAGGGTAAAAACCATGGCAAATGCGTATCTCTCGTATCTCAACTTCTAACCTCAAACTTGCGAAAGTAAGCAAGTTTCGGGTTTCATTTGGGTTGGTTTGGAGAGCTACGATCTACTTTTGCAACAAGATGGCTAATGAGACCAGTGCCTACTACTTAAAGCCAATTCCGAACGACTATGAATATCCATAGTCTGATTCGAATCCATGAACGCCGGTAGGTTAAAATCCCATTGTGATATGGCTGTTCGTATCCGTTTGGAATCGGATTTGAGAAGAAGTTCCCGGTATCATTATCCTTCGTCAGGAAAACTGTAGACCGTAGCGCTTGAACACTTAATACATACGTATTTATTTTATTTTTTCTTTATTTTATTCGCTTATTTATTTTATTTCTATTTTAATTCATTACCTATTGCAGTTTTCACTTATACATCACCGGTTATTTGACCTGTTATTGTATGCTTAGTGTTAAGCTGTTAGTATAAGTCAGTGATGGCCTCTTTTGGGATAAATTGTATCAGAGACGTTACACGTCATTGGATATCTGTTTAGTTTGCTAAAAGTTTTTAGTGTCAAAACATGTTCTATTGCTATTGGGGATCACCTTAAAATTAATGGATCATTTGTGGATACTAGATTACGATAGTTTTTTTGCAAGTGCAAAATAATTAACTAAGTTGGGACAAAAAGTCGTATATATGGATCGCAGTACGTGTCCGTGTGTAGAGCTGGTTCGCCTTTCCC
>CM063505.1:148713906-148728906 GCA_032207245.1 Pardosa pseudoannulata
CTGGTATTCTGATTGCAGAGACTGAAAGGAAAAGTTGCACTTCGTAGGGCTTTAATGGTACATATAAGACAAAGCATGGACAGGCTTACAACTTTAGGAAACTGTCCTATTCTTGTCAAATGTAGTTGTTATAGTTATGTCTACAAAACAATTTATTTTTCATCAAGGAAAAGCAAGTAATAACAAAGCTTCCTTAATAAAAATAATTTATTGCCAGTAAAAGTTTTTTTTCCATCTTTAACATTTTATTATTTTATTTTTAATTAAAAAAATGTTCCTGAGAAGTAAGAATAGCATTCTAAAGATCAGACTGATTCCTTGTTTCAAAACATACTTTATCCAATTAATATTTTTATACATAGAAGTATATTTCATTTTTGACTTATGCTTTTTATAATATGTATTATTTAATGAAAAATAATTATATCTCTTTAAGAATCTGAATATTTAATTTAAAATATTGAGTTAGAACTGTTATTTTTATTTTAATTATTATGTACGTCTGACTCTTCAAATGTTTCCTTAATATATCTGTAGGATATTACTGAAAGAAATTTAATTACGTATTGCTGACTCTTTACTATCTCATAATAAAATGGTACGATAGGTTTTGAAATATGTAAGTTTTTTCAACAGAATAGCCCATCTTAATCAATCTAAATATTATTTTATTTAATACTTAACATTTTAAATAGAATAGTAATGCATTATAACTATTAAGAGTATGTATTGCTTGATACTAATGATGTCCACTCAACGGGATCTGCTATCTTGTTGTAAGAATAAGTTTAGTTCTTTCACAGTCTGTGAAACCTTAAAAAGATGGATATTTCATCTTTCTATATTTTAAGAGGTTAAATACGTGCTTAAAATGTCCATTAAAAGATAAAAAATAAAAAGTAAGTTTTCGATAGTTTTCGATTATCGTCTTTTTGTTCGGAAGAAATTCATTTTACTGTAAATGGTTTTTTCTTACAAACCTAAACAAAGGTTTCAATCTATTTAAGTTAATTATTTGTTAAGGAAGTTATTTTTTATAAACATTAAAAGAATAATTATGTGTTTACTCTGTTATCTTGCTGTGAAGATATAATACCTCTCAAAATGTATTCCACTTCAGAACAAAAACATCTGCTGTTAAAAATACACAGATTTAACTACCTGAGTCAATTTTTCATCTGCATGGTTTGAGATACAATTATTTTAAGTATTGTTCTTTCTTTAAAGATGCTCAAGAAAAGCCTATCATTAATTTCAGAAATGTCTAGTTATAAAACAAAAAGCAGTCTTTTGCATATTCAAGAGCGCTCCAAAAATGTTTGACGGTAAAAAAAAATAAAAATAAAAAAAAACAATAAAAACCTTCTAATTCCTCCGTTGTCTTATAGTCAATTGTGGTTTTAGCCGGAGGTTACTGAAAAATAGATTGAGCTTAATGGCATCTAGCATATTTAGTTGCAAATTTTGAAATTGATTTTCAAATAAACTTGTAATGATGTTAAAGCACAAAAATAATTACTTTGAAACATTTGTTCAAGAATCTTTTCTTATTTTGTTAATATTCGCTATTTTTAAAATTTCAATACTACAGATTGTTACTAATAAGAAATATTGATATATTATGAAATCTCGAAACACTTAGGACTGAAATCGAAGAAATTTTTTAATAGTTTTGGGGTTGTTACATCTTTTAAAATATAAATTGAATGAATATAATTTTAAATTAAATATAAATGTATATACAGCTTTCGAAAATTGAATACGATTAATGGATTCGAGGCCCTTAAACAAGAAATTAGTGATATAAAATGTGTAGTTAACATTTTTAAAGATTAAAATTTGAAAATACTTGTATATTTGCTTTCTAAATTAACTTGATTTGGAACTTTTGTGCCTTTCTAGCTAAGGGTATGAATTTTCAAATTGATTTTCAAATAATCTTGTAACGATATTAAAACACAAAAATATTACTTTGAAACATTTGTTCAAGAATCTTTATTTTGTTAATATTCGCTATTTTTAAAATTAAAATACTACAGATTGTTACTAATAAGAAATATTGATATGTTATGAAATCTCGAAACTCTTAGGACTGAAATCGAAGAACAATTTTTAAGAGTTTTGGGGTTGTTACATATTTGAAAATATAAATTGAATGAATATAATTATAAACTAAATATAAAAGTATATACAGCTTTCAAAAATTGAATACGATTACTGAAGGTGAGGCACTTAAATAAGAAATTAGTGGTATATAATGTTAGTTACCATTTTTTAAATATAAAATTTGAATATACTTAAACATTTGCTTTCTAAATTAACTTTATTTGGATCTTTTGTGGCTTGCCAGCTAAGGGTATAAAATTTCAAATTGATTTTCAAATAAACTTGTAACGATATCAAAGCACAAAAATAATTACTTTGAAACATTTGTTCAAGAATCTTTCTTTATTTTGTTAATATTCGCTATTTTTGAAAGTGCAATACTACAGTTTGTTACTAATAAGAAATATTGATATATTATGAAATCTCGAAAATCTTAGGACTGAAATGAAAGAAAAGTTTTTAATAGTTTTGTGGTAATTACATCTTTGAAAATATAAATTGAATGAATATAATTTTAAATTCGATATAAAAGTATATACAGTTTTCGAAAATTGAATACGATTACTGGATACGAGGCACTTCAATAAGAAATTAGTGGTATATAATGTGTAGTTACCATTTTTTAAAGATAAACATTTAAATATACTTGTACATTTGGGCTTTAAATTAACTTTATTTGGAACTTTTGTTCGTTGCCAGCTAAGGGTATAAATTTTCAAATTGATTTTCAAATAAACTTGTAAAGATATTAAAACCCAAAAATAATTACTTTGAAACATTTGTTCAAGAATCTTTCTTTATTTTGTTAATATTCGCCATTTTTAAAATTGCAATACTACAGATTGTTACTAATAAGAAGAAATATTGATATATTATGAAATATCGAAACACTTAGGACTGAAATCGAAGAACAATTTTTAACAGTTTTGGGGTTGTTACATCTTTGAAAATATAAATTGAAAGAATATAATTTTAAATTAAATATAAAAGTATATATATATATATATATATATATATATATATATATTTCAAAATATAAATACGATTACTGGATACGAGGCACTTAAATAAGAAATTAATGGTCTATAATGTGTAGTTACCATAAGATAAAAATTTGAATATACTTGTACATTTGCTTTCAAAATTAACTGTATTTGGAACTTTTGTGTCTTGCCAGCTAAGGGTATAAATTTTCAAATTGATTTTCAGATAAACTTGTAACGATATTACAACATAAAAATAATTACTTTGAAACATTTGTTCACGAATCTTTCTTTACTTTGTAAATATTCGCTATTTTAAAAAATGCAATACTACAGATTATTACTAATAAGAAATATTGATATATTATGAAATATCGAAACTCTTAGGACTGACATCGAAGAAAAGCTTTTAATAGTTTTGTGGTTATTACATCTTTGAAAATATAAATTGAATGAATATAATTTTAAATTAAATATAAAAGCATATGCAGCTTTCGAAAATTGAATACAATTACTGGATACGAGGCACTTGAATAAGAAATTAGTGGTATATAATGTGTAGTTACCATTTTTTAAAGATAAAAATTTGAATGTACTTGTACATTTGCTTTCTAAATTAACTTTATTTGGAACTGTTGTGCCTTGCCAGCTAAGGGTGTGAATTTTCAAATTGATTTTCAAATAATCTCATAACGATATTAAAGCACAAAAATAGTTACTTTAAAACATTTGTTCAAGAATCTTTCTTTATTTTGTTAATATTCGCTATTTTTAAAATTGAAATACTACAGATTGTTACTAATAAGAAATATTGATATATTATGAAATATCGAAACTCTTATGACTGAAATCGAAGAACAATTTTTAATAGTTTTGGGTTTGTTTCATCTTTGAAAATAAAAATTGAATGAATATAATTTTAAATTAAATATAAAAGTGTATACAGCTTTCGAAAACAGAATACGATTACTGAATACGAGGCACTTAAATAAGAAATTAGTGTTATAAAATGTGTAGTTAACATTTTTAAAGATAAAAATTGGAATATACTTGTACATTTGCTTTCTAAATTAACTTTATTTGGAACTTTTGCGCCTTGCCAGCTAAAGGGTATGAATTTTCAAATTGATTTTCAAATAAACTTGTAATGATGTTAAAGCACAAAAATAATTACTTTGAAACATTTGTTCAAGAATCTTTCTTTATTTTGTTAATATTCGCTATTTTTGAAAGTGCAATACTACAGTTTGTTACTAATAAGAAATATTGATATATTATGAAATCTCGAAACTTTTAGGACTGAAATAGAAGAACTATTTTTAATAGTTTTGGGGTTGTTACATCATTAAAAATATAAATTGAATGAATACAATTTTAAATTAAATATAAAACTATATACAGCTTTCGAAAATTGAATACGATTACTGAATACGAGGCACTTGAATAAGAAATTAGTGGTATATAATATGTAGTTACCATTTTTTAAAGATAAAATTTGAATATACTTGTACATTTGCTTTCTAAATTAACTTTATTTTGAACATTTTTAGCCTTGCCAGTTAAGGGTAGGAATTTTCAAATTGATTTTCAAATAAACTTATATCAAAGAACAAAAATAATTACTTTGAAGCATTTGTTCAAGAATCTTTCTTTATTTTGTTAATGTTCGTTATTTTTAAAAATACAATACTACAGATTGTTACTAATAAGAAATATTGATATATTAGGAAATATCGAAACTCTTAGGACTGAAATTAAAGAAAAATTTTTAATAGTTTTGTTGTTGTTACATCTTTGAAAATATGAATTGAATGAATATAATTTTAAATTAAATATAAAAGTATATACAGCTTTCGAAAATTGAATGCGATTATTGAATACGAGACACTTGAATAAGAAACTAGTGGTATTTAATGTGTAGTTACCTTTTTAAAGGCACAAATTTGAATATACTTGTACATTTTCTTCCTAAAATAACTTTATTTGAAACTTTTGTGCCTTGTCAGCTACGTGTAGGAATAGCAATTCTGAAGTACATGTTTACTCTAAACCATATATCGATTAATTACCAGTGTCTTGGTGGAAAATCTTAAGAAATTTTCTTGGGACGTTATGATGCTATTTCCAGGGGTTCTTTACATTTATAGCTTACATGAACATAAATCTTTTGCCCAGAGAAATTCACTTTTAAATTGAAAGAAAATCCATTTTATATTTTTTCTTATATAATCCTTAATTATGGTTTTAAAGATATTAGACTTGCCGAGTTTCTTTAGATACATGATTATATATATATATATATATATATATATATATATATATATATATATATATATATATATATATATATATATATATATATATGTATATATATATATATATATATATATATATATATATATATATATATATATATATATATATATATTCTCAAACTTTTAATAAGCAATTTAATTTTTTTGTTCGTTTTGCTTGAACATTTGACTTATCTATTATGTTTCCAGTAAATGCAAATTTTTATAAAAATGTTCTTCTAAACATCGCTTCTTGGCATGTAATATGCTTGTACACTTATGCTAGTTAACATCTCAAGTATTTAAGAAATAATAGCCTACATTAATGTTGTTTTAATCAGGGAATTGAAATAAATTTTTTATTAAACTTTTTCATAAAAAATTTAATCTCAAAAAATGTTCATTTAAATAGTTCATCAACTTCAAATTCATCATGCAATTATATTTTATTAAATGAGCCTAGATTGCTGCATATTCCGTAAAGTGTAACAGGCACAAACATATTAAAATACTACAATCAAACTAAGATCTAGAAAAATCATAAAAAACAGTTTTTCAGAAAGTGATTCTCACGTTTTTATTAAAAAAATATTATATTTATACCTTTAAGCCATTTTCTATATTTTAACAATCTATATGTGTAGCTGAAGGTCTTTAAAACTATTGAAAGCGAGTGTAAAATTTTAAAATGATGAACTTTATATTTGTGGAGATATATTGATTTTTTATTGAGCTCAAGTAGTATTACATGTTTACGATTGGTAATTAAAAAAATTTTATATTGTAATTTAAAAATTGAAAACATTAATTGGAATATTTACCCCGGTTTGTTTTTAGTCAATTTTTTTATGGTTCAAATACAGTGATAAATTATTCATGGATGATTTTTGTTATTTATAAATTAAAATTGTATATTTGAAAAACAATAATTTGCTTATTTATTAGTAAAAACACAGTAATATCTTTCTAATTTTCCTGTAAGTGTCAGTGAAATGTTTTTATAAAATATAGTATTAGAGATGCCTGAACATTTTTGCACAATATTGTGTAGTAAACCTTATTAGATCTAGAAACATTTAAAAAATACTATGATTTGTTTTTCTTTAGTCTGGAGCACTAAAATGCTACAGTAGTTTTGCTACACTAGGACTATCCAGATTAGCACGGACTGCTATTGGAAGATTCCGAACGACTGTTAACTTCCATTCACTAAATCATAATTTATATAATACACTATCAAAGTTCGTGAGTACTGAAGAATAGTGCGCTATTCATTCGGACATTGTTCAGAAATTAATATTTTTAAAAATGGGTTATGTCCTTAAAAATATTTTAATATGTATTTAAGTTTAAATATTAATAAAATGAACTGTTCAAGCCAACTTTACTCTTAATTTTAGTCTAAAATACAGAACAGTTACAATGTTTATGTCACAGAAGCTGTGCACATGTCATACAGGAATAAAATACTTACCTCTCTACTCGGTGTTACTTGTAATGTATTTTGGGCGCCTGTGGAGGTAAAAATCACAAACAAGAAATACACAGAAAAATACACAGAAACTGTAATATCTTTCAATTTCTCCTGTAAGTGTCAGTGAAATGTTTTTATAAAATATAGTATAAGAGATACCTGAACAATTTTGCACAATATTGTGTAGAAAGAATTCTTAGATCTAGAAGCATTTAAAAAATATTCTAATTTGGTTTTCTTTAGTCTAAAGCACTAAAATGCTACAGTATTTTTGCTACGTGAGGACTAACGAGATTAGCACGGAGTGCTATTAGAATATTCTGAGCGACTGTTAACATCCATTCTCTAATTCATGCTTTAAGTCCTTAAAACATTTTAAAATGCATTTAAGTTCAAGTATTAATAAAACGAACTGTTCAAACCGAATTTAATTTTTATTTTAGTCTAAAATACAGAACTGTTACAATGTTTATGTCGCAGAAGCTGTGCACATGTCATACAGGAATAAAATACTTACCTCTCTATATGGTGTTACTTGTTAAGCATTTTGGGCGTCTGTGGAGAGTAAAACTTGAGATCACAAACAATAAATACATCACAGATGATCCAATATCGAGATGTTATCTTAAGAATCAGTAACCATAGAGGTTTGCTGTTTTCCAGGAATATTAAATAAATGGTCTTTCTATTTGCAACTAATTTTGTTATGTATTTTTTATTACTTTTGTTATCAGCCGATAGATGTACATAAGTCATCTAGATCCCAAACATACTACTATCAGTATCAACTTTCGCAAGGAAACCTTTGCAAATAGAGTTAGAAAACATTTTGTTTTTCTAACTAATTTGTTTGGTTTGTATATAAATTGCAGTAACATTTTCTTTGATTTAGTAGTTTGGATTGCTACAGTCTGCAATTTTATTACAGGAGAGTGAGCAAGATCTAGAGTTTAAATCTAATTCCGAATGATTACGAGATCCATGCCATCAGAGGTTACAAACCCACCCAAACTGGCACCGAAGAGCAGCACCCCACTGATTAATCCATCGTTCGGCATTTTGTTGAAGAGATTGAGCGTGATGCATATTACATAAATTAATTAAAACAAAAGTCTAAGAAATCCTAGATGCATAACTACTTCAGAGGATATATGTCCGGAGGATAATCAGTATGACAATGTCTACTATAATATTTAAAATTTGAGAGTATACCTTATCATCTTAATAAAACTCCGCTAATATACAATAATATGAAAGACATTAAAGGGAAATTTCAGAGCACATTGTCTTTTCCCAACCGGTTATGAGAAACATTGTATTCCACTAAAAAAGCCATTTAATGAAATACATTGCTATCTTTAGGGCTCTGCGTTTGTTTCAAGCATTGCAAATTAAAAACAGGATGACGAGTTCTTGATGGATCAGGTCAATAAGAGGTCATCTTACGCTGATGAGAAAGATTCCAGAAATTGAAATCAAGAGTGATTTATTTCATTCGAAACAATGGGGAATTCTTTCCCAAATGCAATTAAGGACCGGTATTGTACTTTAATAGCTTTCCGCGAATAGAATTCAAAATGTGTATTACGCCGCTTCTGTCTCAAATTACTTTAATTTCGAGCCATTTAGCTGATAGTCGTTTTATAGTGATGTACGGGAAGAAGCTAAATTTTTCTTTTGCTGTTGAATCTATAAAAAAATAGGAATGCATGCTTCGAAAGCGATTTTAAAGTTATTAGAGAATAATTTAACGTACTGAGGAAAAATCATCTCCACGTGTACTATCATTATAAAATGCAAAGGAAGTAAGTAATGGTTAGTGATAGGTATGTTATATAAAAAACTTTTCAGATCATTTGTCGAAACAGAAACTAATCAGATTTTAGAAAATGAATTGTGGTTTTCATAAAATGACTTTAAATCATGATACTTTGCACAAGCCTTGTATATTAAAAAAAAACTATGAAGTAATCATATTATTCCTTATTAGACCAAAGTAGAATAAATATTTAAATCAAAATGTTTTGGTTCTTAGAATTTCAGAAAAATACCCATTTTAACCACATCTGAATCAATTTTTACTATTTTAAAAGTGATTTTAAACTTGATATTTGTGAAACATTTGTATTAGAAATCTTTAAATGTACATTTGAATGATAACTTACTGCAGTTTGACTAGTTTGAGTATACGTTCGTGCATGTCTTAACAACTGTACGAACATAATTATATATATATGTATGTATGTATGTATATATATATATATATATATATATATATATATATATATATATATATATATATATATATATATATATATATATATATATATATATGTATATATATATATATATGTATATATATATATATATATATATATATATATATATATATATATATATATATATATATATATATATGTATATATATATATATATATATATATATATATATGTATATATATATATATATATATATATATATATGTATATGTATATATATATATATGTATATATATATATGTATATATATATATATATATATATATATATATATGTATATATATATGTATATATATATATATATATATATATATATATATATATATATATATATATATATATATATATATATATATATATATTATATATATATATATATATATATATATATATATATATATATATATATATATATATATATATATATATATATATATATGTAATGTATGAAAAATATTACACTTAAAATATCTCTTAAAAATTTTCCTCTTTCTCTTTCTTATACCTACAAATCTAGCAACAAAATATCTTATCTAAAGCTGTGCAAGCTTACTTAAAATTATTTTAGCAATCTACCAAAGCCAGCTTTCAATTACATGGTAATTTTCTGGCCATTCGCCCCATTTTCCATCTGTTCCAAGCAAATAGCTCACTCCTAAAATAACTAAATTCCTACAATAACGCTGACTAAGATACTGTCACTAGCAAAGAATTCTTTTCATATCTCGCTGTGGGGCCGACTTTTTATTTCCATGCATCATTCTCTTCAATGATCGCTCCAGAAAAACATGTCTTCTTAGAACTGAAATGAAAGTTAATTCCAGTACGGGCTCGCAGTTACTTTTCATGGTGCTACAATTGCATTTTAACTAGAATTCTACTTACCCGGCAAGTCCAAGAAAGTAAAAATAATTGAGGCTAAATTTTCATAATTTTCATGTGTAACCGGCTTATAATTTCGCTGTGTTACACAAACGCACACACACATACACACATTTACATATATCGAATAACTCAAAAAAAGTTTAGCCTTACAATGCTGAAATTTTGTATTTACGTTTAAAAAATATCATATTATACTTGCAATCTAAACTCTATTTTAAGATTTAAATATAAAATGGACAGATATAACTCAAAATTAATTATTCATTGAAATCTGAAATCTTTCCATTTTGATCTGTTGTAAGTACTCCAGTTTTTAATGTGATCAGAACTACATATAACGAAATATCAAAATCTTCAATTCTTTTGATTATTGAAGGAATATTTACTACTAATGGTTGAAATATACTTTTACAAATTTTTAATGCTATGAAAGTGTAATATATCAGTAACTGTGTACCTGTCCACATTTAATTTTTTTGGAAAAGATGAAAAATAGCTCGTTCGTATAAAATTTAATTCATTAAAAATATTAATATAAAATATTGTATAAATATATCGTATAAAACTATTCAAATAAAATTTAAATAAAATGCAGCAAAAAATTGTATAAAATTTAGTAAGTGTTGAGTATAACGTTTTCATATTCCCCTCAGTTTTTTTTAATAAAAAAATGATTTTTAAAAATTCATTTTGATATTATTTTTTTCACTTTTAAATTATCTTTTTCTATTTACTTTTTTACAGACACCTTCAATTTTTTAAAGAAAAATAATTGGTGCTAAGAGAAATTAGAGTCTTTATTTCACATTTTAGTTTAATTGAGATTACTATAACTAAAATTGAATTTTAGAAATGTCTAGGATTTTCATGGAAGTACAAATTTAAAACTTTTCTGCTAATTAACTATTCAATTTTCCACAGAATATTAGTCACATACGTTTAAAGCTTATATTTTATTAATAAAAGGGAAATGCTTGGAGATGTAATGATAATTAAATACCTAGAAACATATTATAACTTAAAAATCTATAGAAAATTTTTAATTAAATATCATCTAATTACTTTTTATTGTTATTTAATAAATATGATTTAAAAATCATGCATTTATATTTTATATAAATAAAGTTCTCAACTTTTTCTTATAGTTTAACTATAAAATTTTAATTCTAAAATTTTATAGCAGATTTTTATGTTGCACTATAAATTTAAAGATACACACTGTAAAATAATTTAAACTTATTAATAAATTCTCTCGTACAGTACACGGGAATATAATAATTTTACTGAAACTTATTGGTACATGTATTATTCAAACTAGTAGTTTAGGGATTTACATCACCAATCGTATAATTTATATTTATTTTCTGATGCATTCTTAGAACACATAGCCGAACGCTGGCCGATTGGTTAGGGTGCTGATCATCGGTACCGGAGTTCGTGGGTTCGAATCCCACTATGGCATGGATGTTCGTAGCCGTTCGGAATCGGCTTTAAGCAGTAGGTCCCGGTCTCATTAGCCCTCGTGTGCAAAACAGTAGACCGTAGCGCTCCAAACCAAACCAAACCAAACCAATCTTAGAACACATGAATAATATTTAATGATACATATGCCTTTATATCATGGTAAGAGCTTGATTTTAAATAAATTAAACGTATTCTCATACTAAAAAGGGAAAAAGGATAAAATGCAAGCACTTAAGTTTAAAGAGAGCAACTTTTCAAAAATTTTTCTAAAATAAAAACTGTAAATTTTAATTATACTCAGTATGAAGAGAGATTAAATTTCAGGTAAAAATAATTGAGAAAAATTTTTAAAAAATACGAAAGTCTAGTAATTCTTTCCGAAATATAATACTTTTCAAAAAAAAAATTTTTTTTATATTTTATTAATCTTAACGGTTTATATTTATTTCGCAAGTTTTTTTTTGTTTGTTTTTACGTTCAGAAAAGGATGAATATTTTCCATAAAAAGATTTAATTTTACAGTTTCGGAAAACAAAAAGTACATTTTTATAATATTATCATTAGGTTTCATATTAAAAAATATGCAATATATTTATTAAAGTAGAAGTACATGTATGAAATTATATTCCGACATTAACCTTTTAATTTATTGAAAAATAAGTTTTTGATATAATTTTAAAAAATATAAAAACATCCAAAATGATCCAATGTTGTGAATCATTACAGATATAGGTTTAAGGTATCTGAAACCTGGGATAGTAACTTTTTTTATAAATACTACACAATATGGATATTGTAACACACTTTTTAGATTAACTTTTAAAAAGATTTAGAAATGCAAAAACGGTAAAAATATTAAAACATAGTACATTTTGAGATTTAGGCTAAAATGTTAATAAGGATTCCTATGTACAGTTAAATTTATTAAAGAATCACAAAACGTTTAATTAAAAACTATTCTCATTATTTAAAGAAAAGCAATTTAAAAAAACCTGTTTTTTAATCTAAACTTTATAGTTGTAATGATTATTAAATTTAAGCGCATGACTGAATTTCCTGCAAAATTAAAAAATCAACTTTAAATTAACGATGTTATTTGGAAGTTATTTAATCAATGATGATTTTTAAGAATTAAATTCCAATATTTGATTGAAACCTATGGTCTTGACATATAATACTAATTCATTATTTGATTCGAAAATCGTAGAAAGAGGGATTGAGAGAAATAATTTATCTGCCGATGGTTTGATTGAACTTTGGGTCCTTGATAAATATATTTGTAAATATGAGAAATGGGAGCCTTATCATTTGAATAACTATAATATTATTAATACGTAATACATTACTCAATGTATTTCAGTAATTATACGTAGTTAGAAACAACTAATTTTATATGTAAACTCTTCTTAGCACCATATAACAGTCTTAAGTACGCTGACATAGCTGGATCTCAAATTACAAGTTATTCCATAATCATTTTGCTGACAAATATTTGTTAATTTTTCTTGGACCACAAATATTAATTGATTTATTAATTAATTAATCTGTATTAATGAACAACCCTTAACGTCCTTGTTATGAATGGAGATTGGATTTAGTTTGTCTCGGAGCTAGAAACAGAATGAATAAGACAATTATAGTTACTGAAGTAGACGTAGTACATTTTGGAAAATACAATTTTCTCGAAGATTTTATGCATATAAAGATTGTATCACTAAAGTGGTCAAGTTTGTCGTCTCCTATGCTTTATATGCACCAATGGTGATTATATCTCAGTAAATGGAAAAACCCGAGGATTGCCTATTTTTTTCCTCATTTATGCCAAGAAAATTAATAAAAGAAAAATTTTCTTTTAATCCCATTTCCCGATATGCCTTATAAATGATTTTTAAATACACAATGTCTTACGTAATATATTCTAACAGGTACATTATACTTTGCTAGAGAAACATTAATTAAATTTCAGCTAGAAACCAGTCAACTAAGGTAAAATATACGTTTTGTACGAAATATTTTTAACTACACAATATATCAAAAATAAAATAACAACCAAAAACTAATAACACTGATTTAATTCGATCTTTCTCCAGTTTTGAAATGATGAAAAATATGACAGAGAGAAATAAACCTCCAACAAAACGGTGAAATATTATATCTTGAATCAATGGTTTAAAAATATAGAAAACGATACGAAGAAAAAATGTTTAAAGCTTTCGATTTAAAATAGGAAAAATTAATTTAAATATATGAAGCATTTGGAAAAATAGCACCATTGCTTATACGACGTCAAATCATCCAACACAATTTTACCTTTGGATCAGAAACAAACATGATTTAGAAAAAAATTAGTGTTAATCTCGCAGTCTAATTTTATTGCAAATTAAAACAATAAAATATATGGTGTTGACAAACTTGGAAGCCATGAATAAAAATACACAATTAAAATTAGTTACAGGGAACGTGGATATGAATCTAGCTAATGATCAAACAATATTCTTCTTACTAACTTTGTACTTAAAAAATCGCTAGAAAATGATTCATGAACATTTGCACACTACTTTGAATTTATAAAATGAGATGATGAATAGAGAAGATATCAATTTCAAAAACTCATTATATATAATAAAATATTGTAGGATTTTTTGTTACTCTAAATATATTTCTCCGTTAAGTTATCTTTTGTTATCTTCATTATTAGAACATTTTTATTATATTATTTACTAAAAGTATGAACTACTTATACAGTGAACCTCTCTGAATGGCCACCCCTCCGTACCGAGAATGTTTGACCGCTTAAAGGGATTGGGCGCTCTGAAGGGTTTTATTTACTATTATAAGATAATTACTATTATGCATAATATAAACAAGTCTGACATATATTTCTTATGTAACTGAAATTTAAAACTTATCTAAAGAGAAAATAGTACTTTATTTCATGCTTCTTTACATTTTTTTAAAACAGGCTACAATTAGTTTCTGTTTGTTCTGTAGTCTTCCTGCTCCTTCAAAATCAAATTATTTTCTTTAATGACTTTTTTTTAGTTCCTGTCTTCCGCAGTTAAATAATTCAGCTAACTTTCTTGCCGATTTGCCATTCTCATATTCACTCAAAACTTCAATGCTCTCCTGGAGATTTAGAGAAACGCACATCGACATCGTTGAAACTCAGATCACTGACCAACTAATGAAATGAAACTGGCGTGAATGACATTTTTGCTGACAGACGTGCAATTCTTCCTTAACTTTACCGATTGGAATTCCAAACAAATGCCCTAGGACAGCTTCGAAGCTTGATTGTCCAGTTCGTCACTCATTTTCTATGGAAGGTGCAATAAGGATTCCCTATCTGAATGGTGTGGGGAGAATACAAAAGAGATTTAATCTTTCTTAAAAAGGGGGTGGGGGACCAAGGGAAGGGACTTCTCAAGTTATTCCTTTGTCTTATATCTCATAGGTACATTACACACATATATATATATATATATATATATATATATGCATATATATATATATA
>CM063505.1:148743906-148748906 GCA_032207245.1 Pardosa pseudoannulata
TGAAACCGAACGACATCAGCTAGTTATATTAATAAAGCGCATGTATAGAGGCAAATGTTGGTGAACAGAGGATTTTTATCATTTTTATGGTTTAATATTTTGAACGTAATATTCTGTTTCATACATAATTGAAAGTTTAATTAACGGTATGTTTAAAAAGAAAAACAATCAGTATTTTAAGAAAATATCTGCATAATTTCGTAAATATTTTTTTATAATTAGAAAATCCTGATAGTTAATATCTTTGCTCTTCGCTTATGTAAGATATTATGTCTTCATTCAGTTAATTGAATTAGAAGTGGCTCTCAGTTTCATATTTTTCTTGAAGTAAAATGGAACACACTAATCTTTAGAGTTTAATGTTCCAAGGCGTCAGCTTTGAGTTAAACCGGGAATATTAAACTGAAATATATATATACGTTACGCTGATGCATTTACCTTATAATCCTATTACTTGATGAAAACAATATTTTTACTTATAAAGATTATGGTTCATTTTATGCCAAGCTGTTCAATATAAATTCTTACAGATCTTGTTTATTTTTTAAAGAGAGAAGATTTATTATTTTTTTTAAAGTTTCACTAAAACTAAAATTGAAAAATAAATAGAATATAAATATAATTTTGAGATTATCATAAAAAATGAGTGTAATATAAATTAGAGTGACGTGGCCACAAGAGACTTATGGGGCATGGGTAAAAATTATACAGTACAATTTTATACAAAATACACTATATTACCAATGATGACGGGTCACTTGCAATTTTTGACAATATTTTTACTTATAGAGATTATGGTTCGTTTTATGCCAAGCTGTTTAATATAATTTCTTACAGGTCTTGTTTATTTTTTTAATGTTGCGCTAAAACTAAAATTGAAAAAAAAATAGAATATAAATACAATTTTGAGATTATCATAAAAAATGTGTATAATATAAACTAGAGTGACGTGGCCACAAGAGACTTATTGGGCATGGGTAAAAATTACACAGTACAATTTTATACAAAATACACTATATTACCAATGATGACGGGTCACTTGCAATTTTAGACAATATTTTTACTTATAGAGATTATGGTTTGTTTTATGCCAAGCTGTTTAATATTAATTCTTACAGGTCTTGTTTATTTTTTTAATGTTGCGCTAAAACTAAAATTGAAAAAAAATAGAATATAAATATAATTTTGAGATTATCATAAAAAATGTGTATAATATAAACTAGAGTGACGTGGCCACAAGAGACTTATGGGGCATGGGTAAAAATTATACAGTACAATTTTATACAAAATACACTATATTACCAATGATGACGGGTCACTTGCAATTTTTGACAATATTTTTACTTATAGAGATTATGGTTCGTTTTATGCCAAGCTGTTTAATATAATTTCTTACAGGTCTTGTTTATTTTTTTAATGTTGCGCTAAAACTAAAATTGAAAAAAAATAGAATATAAATATAATTTTGAGATTATCATAAAAAATGTGTATAATATAAACTAGAGTGACGTGGCCACAAGAGACTTATGGGGCATGGGTAAAAATTATACAGTACAATTTTATACAAAATACACTATATTACCAATGATGACGGGTCACTTGCAATATTAGACAATTTTTTTTACTTATAGAGATTATGGTTCGTTTTATGCCAAGCTGTTTAATATAATTTCTTACAGGTCTTGTTTATTTTTTTTAATGTTGCGCTAAAACTAAAATTGAAAAAAAATAGAATATAAATATAATTTTGAGATTATCATAAAAAATGTGTATAATATAAACTAGAGTGACGTGGCCACAAGAGACTTATGGGGCATGGGTAAAAATTATACAGTACAATTTTATACAAAATACACTATATTACCAATGATGACGGGTCACTTGCAATTTTTGACAATATTTTTACTTATAGAGATTATGGTTTGTTTTATGCCAAGCTGTTTAATATTAATTCTTACAGGTCTTGTTTATCTTTTTAATGTTGCGCTAAAACTAAAATTGAAAAAAAATAGAATATAAATATAATTTTGAGATTATCATAAAAAATGTGTATAATATAAACTAGAGTGACGTGGCCACAAGAGACTTATGGGGCATGGGTAAAAATTATACAGTACAATTTTATACAAAATACACTATATTACCAATGATGACGGGTTACTTGCAATTTTAGACAATATTTTTTACTTATAGAGATTATGGTTTGTTTTATGCCAAGCTGTTTAATATAATTTCTTACAGGTCTTGTTTATTTTTTTAATGTTGCGCTAAAACTAAAATTGAAAAAAAAATATAATATAAATACAATTTTGAGATTATCATAAAAAATGTGTATAATATAAACTAGAGTGACGTGGCCACAAGAGACTTAAGGGGCATGGGTAAAAATTACACAGTAAAATTTTATACAAAATACACTATATTACCAATGATGACGGGTCACTTGCAATTTTTGACAATATTTTTACTTATAGAGATTATGGTTCGTTTTATGCCAAGCTGTTTAATATAATTTCTTACAGGTCTTGTTTATTTTTTAAGGACAGAAGATTTATTATTTTTTAATGTTGCGCTAAAACTAAAATTGAAAAAAATAGAATATAAATACAATTTAGAGATTATCATAAAAAATGTGTGTAATATAAACTAGAGTGACGTGGCCACAAGAGACTTATGGGACATGGGTAAAAATTATACAGTACAATTTTATACAAAATACACTATATTACCAATGATGACGGGTCACTTGCAATTTTTGACAATATTTTTACTTATAGAGATTATGGTTTGTTTTATGCCAAGCTGTTTAATATAAATTCTTACAGGTCTTGTTTATTTTTTAAGGACAGAAGATTTATTATTTTTTAATGTTGCGCTAAAACTAAAATTGAAGAAAAAATAGAATATAAATATAATTTTGAGATTATCATAAAGAATGTGTATAATATAAACTAGAGTGACGTGGCCACAAGAGACTTAAGGGGCATGGGTAAAAATTACACAGTAAAATTTTATACAAAATACACTATATTACCAATGATGACGGGTCACTTGCAATTTTTGACAATATTTTTACTTATAGAGATTATGGTTCGTTTTATGCCAAGCTGTTTAATATAATTTCTTACAGGTCTTGTTTATTTTTTTAATGTTGCGCTAAAACTAAAATTGAAAAAAAAATATAATATAAATACAATTTTGAGATTATCATAAAAAAATGTGTATAATATAAACTAGAGTGACGTGGCCACAAGAGACTTATGGGACATGGGTAAAAATTATACAGTACAATTTTATACAAAATACACTATATTACCAATGATGACGGGTCACTTGCAATTTTAGACAATATTTTTACTTATAGAGATTATGGTTTGTTTTATGCCAAGCTGTTTAATATAATTTCTTACAGGTCTTGTTTATTTTTTTAATGTTGTGCTAAAACTAAAATTGAAAAAAAAAATAGAATATAAATATAATTTTAAGGATTACTATAAAAAATGTGTGTAATATAAACTAGAGTGACGTGGCCACAAGAGACTTATGGGACATGGGTAAAAATTATACAGTACAATTTTATACAAAATATACTATATTACCAATGATGACGGGTCACTTGCAATTTTAGACAATTTGTTGAATATCTAGAAAAAGACACGAGAAATTATCCTTATGCTTCCTTTTAATTTTGAGCTTATTCTATCGACGATCGCTTTCAGAATTTTCAACTTTTACAAACGTTGCTCAATACATGAAGCTAATATATTATGCACATTATATTTTGATTGCATTCGCGCTTGTACAGTGAAGCATTATTTAGTAAACCTGCTCATCTTTCATCCAATATTTGGTATTTTTTAATTTCGATTGCAGCTTATTGTGTAAAATATCATTTGACATGCGTCATGAAAGTAACATTCCTTGATATTGAGAACTCTGCAGACTATAAGCAAAACACTTGGAGAAATTTGGGATTCATTTTATAGAAACCTTAATATATCCACAAATATACTTTCTACCCTTATAACAATGAACACAGATTATTACAAGAAGAATTCCTAATCATGTGCTAAAGTACTTTTTACAGGGTAATCCAAAACACATTCGTTTCTCTTCAATTTATTGACGGTCGCATATGGGGTCTCGGGAAAAATTCTTAGCTGAAATATATGCATCTACCATTCAGTTTACAGACCTGAGGTTTCAAGATAATTCCTCATGTACTTTTATAGATATTTAACAAAATGTCTAAATTCGGAAGTGACCGGTCATCATTGTCAATATATTACATGTACTACCTGATACCTGAGAAAAACTATCAGCTAAACAATCTTTCTGGCTGTTCTATAGTGATTTAGTTTGATAAAACTCAACAAGCTCTATGCTCCCTGTTTATAAATAATATACCTGAATAGAAATCATTTGCGAAGAAATATGTAAGTGGAATTTAAAGTGATCAACATTGGTAAATTCTTCATTAAAATATCGTAACTTATAGTCCTTTATATATGAAGCAGCTGAACAGTATTTTGCAGAATTTTCCAAATTTATGGAGGCCTGTCTTGACTTCAAACTCTTGGGAGTTTTCCAAAAATGTCAGTCAGTAGAGATAGATGCGAACATAATTTTAATCGTAATTTCATGAAGGGATAGATAAAATTGAAATGAGCTTTTAAAATTAATAGAAAAGTTCCAATAGGTATAAAATTAAGTATAGACTATAATAAAACAAAAATAAGGAAGTTAAATAATATGTTAAAAAATAGTGATTCAGAAAGTATTAAAAATTTGATAACTTAGCATTTACTGGACTTATTAAGAAGATAATAATGTAAAAAAATGCAAAATTGAGGGAAAATAAAATACTTTTGTGACAATATTAAATTATAAATAAGTAAGAGCTTATTTGCGTAGTGACACAAATGGAAATTTTTTTCAAAAATTAGTAAATTATTAAAATTTTGTAATGCTAACAGAAATTAGAAGAGACTTTAAGTGAT
>CM063505.1:148753906-148768906 GCA_032207245.1 Pardosa pseudoannulata
AAAGAATAATATTTTCTATGTTAAACATTTTTAAAATTTTGAAAAATAAATTATATATTTGAAAAAATCAGTTGGATTTTTATAAACAGCACTTTATATTTTCTTCACACTTGATTAGCTCCATCCACACCGTGGAATACACTACAAAAATAACTGCCGTAAAATCATAACTTTTGTTTTTTGTATTGCAATAAAATGTATTTCTTACAAAAAATCTAATTTTTTATGTATTCTAATTTTTGTTAGATTAAAGAGAAGTTTCTGTACATTCCTGTAAAAATTACAATAATAATAATAAAAATAAAAACTTTAGGTTCATGTCACATCATGGAATTAATAGTTAATGTACTCACTGAACCTTTACTATTAAATAAGAATAATCATAAAAATTAAATAAGAATAATTAAAAATATAAGAATAATAAAAATCTTAATAATATATAACTAATATAAAATTATATTAATTTTATATGATATTTAATATAAATTTAAGATGAATTAATCTAATAGTTAGTATAAAATTAATCAATGAAAATTGAAATCTAGCTTATTGTGGAATTTTGGAAAAAAAAACAAATTTATAGAATTTGGAATGCTATAATCCACCTTTATCAACGACGAGTAAAAAATTTTACGAAATAAATTTTCAACGAGTAAAAAAAATAGGGAACAGCATGCTAATTTTTTATATCATGTATAAAATACATAATTGTAAGACAACATTTTAAATTAGATATAGCTATTCTTCATGATTTTAGTCGTTGTATATGATGTGAAAAAGAAAATTTATGCCAGAGATAGGAAAAAATATCATTCCAAAGGACTGAATTAAGAAATGACAACATATATATTTGATTATTTGAGAGTTCTTTTTTCAATAATTTCGGCATCTACTTTCTATAAAAAGGAAAAGAATCTCAGGAAAATATAAAATATCTGCAATCTACTTTTTAAACTGTTTCTTGATAGGGTATGCTAGGTAGCAATGTGTTAATAGTTATAATAATAAATTTTTAAATAGGATAAGCATAGTCTGACATTACAATTTTTTCAATAATATATAATTTCCTTAATAAAACGGATACGGGAAAGATAACTACTGGAATTCAAACAGTACTTTACTGCAAAAATATAGCTATGAGAGACGAACGAGACAAAGTTTATTCGAATTGGCCGAATGTATGAGAGACGAGCAGAATGATTTTTGGCAAAATTCTTGATGGTGGAAGAAAACGTTAAAATAATTTCTAATCAGTAAAAATTTATTAAAAAATAATAAATAAAAAATTAAAGATTAAAAAATGACAATTTTTAAGGGGTTGCTGAAAATAAAGGTTACAATACAACATAATTTGATTTCTCAGTTATTTTGTTACAATGCTAAAGTGTGTCTATTTTAAAGGTGTTAGAATAAATTCAATTAGAAACTATTTATAATTTTATTAATAAATGGAATTTTATTTGCTGTCCTGTTTATAGGACAGCGGTTCAATATGGGTTAATAGTTAAATGCTATTAATAAATATTTGAATAGAATAAGCATAGTCCTACCTTACAATTTTTACAATAATATCTAGTTTCTGTAATAAAACTGATACGGGAAAGGTAACTACTGGAATTTCCTCAGTTCTTTACTGCAAAAATGAAGCTATGAGAGACGAACGAGACAAAATTTATTCGAATTGGCCGCATGTATAAGAGAGTTTGACACTTGCTTTAACATTTGAAACATGTGTTTTTTTTTTTACATTTTTGACACTTTAATGACCCATTTTTAATTTTACTTGGCCATTACTCTTTTTGTATTACTATATTTTTTAAAAACCTTTCTACCTATTTGGCCATTGAAGAGATATACCACAACAGCTATTTCATGTTTTCCAAAGTGTGTCCATAACATATTTGGAAATTCCTATTTAGCTACAAGTTTATTTTATAAAAACTTTAATCACTAAAAGCAAAATATCTTTGGTCACATTTTCTAGATGAATATACAAATATAAGAGTTCATTTCATACTTTTTTGAACCGAAGTTTTAAGATTCGACCCATTAAGTGATATGAGTTTATCACTACTATTAAGATATACTTTGTTCGTGAAGAAAAAAAAAACTATGGCATATGGTGAACAAAATATATTTTTGTTGTTTATTCAATACTAAAACATTCATATCATGACGGAAGCTGATTTCTCTAGTTTCTTCTAGTTTCAAAATCCAAGAAAATATTTACCTCGACATTTTTATACTCATTGAAACTAAAATTCGTTAGTCCATGTTTGTTATCTTACTTTTACAAAACACATGAACAATATTGAAAAATTAACATTTGTCTTTTAGCTACTCTATAATGTTATTTCTTTAAACTTTAATAAAAATACGCATTGTTCGGGAATCACAAGAAGGAGTAGCTGCTAAACAGGGAGAAGTAGGTAAACTGGCTCTTAAGATTCCTAGAAGTAAACTTAAAGTTGGAAGAGAATTACAGTTTTGCTATAAAGTACGTATTCAAAGTTTGATTTCTATGTATCAAAATATAAACTAGAGTTATGGTGTTTAGATTCATAAAGACAAACACACAGATACACAGATATAATTCAAAAAATATATTTTTGGATGATAAAGTCCGATTAGGATAAAAGTCCTTCTTGGAGACTTGTTTAGGTAAAAAAAAGCGATACAATTGAAATATATTGACAATAAAAGCAGGAAAACGATGAATCTGGGATGGATTAATGTGGGGAAAATAACTTAAATGCTTTTATGGAAATGAATATTGAACCAAATAATTCGGACGATCAATGCGGAAAAGGTAGACCAAAGTTATATCAGGCATATTGAAATTTTTATCTATTAGATTTTTCAAAGGTTTTAGTGTTCACGGATTCACTTTAAAAAACAGGTACTCATTTTGAGCAATCACTTTAAAAGTGAACATACATAAAGGTATAAAAAAATAATCATATAATTTCTACCACCGGATTGTTTGATTGTTATTTACTTGTAAATATTTACGTTTACAATTTGAATTCAATTGTATGTACTGAAAATTGAAGGGCTTACAAAGTACTCACAAATTTGTGTTCAAAACCACTAGGAGGTGTATGTACAGGGTACTAACCTAAACTGAATTCAGATGTGTTTTTCACAACACGCTTACATGGAGAAATATAAGGTTAAAAAAGAAAAGTATTAAAGCAACGGTCAGATGAAACTTGGAAGATTAAAGATTTCATATTAAATTTACGTTCTTTAGATTATCTATTCTTCAAGTAGCAATATATATGCAGAAGAAGAAAATGTAGCTGTTCACGGCTGTTTCGTTATGATGAATGACTAAACTCAAAATTCAGAAGAGTAAGTCATGTGCCTTACCATGATGCAAAAATAATTTCATAGCACCGAGTGATCATTAGGGGAAACTTAACATGATAATCGATGTACAGATCCCCACCTTAGAATGACATAGAAGATGGAACATACGATTTTGCCTCTGAAGGGATATTAATAGTTTTCTTTCTTTAAAAGTGCTAAATAAGGAAAATGTTTAGTAATCAAGATTTTTACCAAATTAGACTATGTAACACACACACACACACACACACACACACACACATATATATATATATATATATATATATATATATATATATATATATATATATATATTACATACATACGTAATAACTCATAACCAGTGGATTTATAATCTCAGAAATACATTAAAAATGGCTAAAATTTTAAGAAAACAAAGTCTAATAATAAACGAAGGAAGTACTTAATAAAATTGTAGGTTTATGTTAAAAGCGGATTCTGTAATTTATGAAAATATCATTTTGATGTAAATTTTAGGTACATCAAATGACGCAGATTTATTTTTAAAATTCTTCTATCAATACTATATTATTATTATACGATTTTTTCATAAAATTTGGGATCAATATATCCCTAAAATTCCAAGAAAACACAATTTTGATTGCATTTATACTTATGATTTCTGATACTTAAAATTACTATTACTTATTAAAGATAGCTAGTAAAAATCTTTGTAATATATAGAAATCTTGTTTGTGATAATCAGTTCACGAAATATTTATAATAGTTGGATTAATTATTTAACAAATGTTAAATTATTTGTACTTTTAATCATACATATTTCCAATTTGAAAAAAAAAATGCCTAGGTTAATAGACACAAATCAAAGCATCATAATATAGGCAATCTAATAGTGAGGACGATCTCGTGTATGGCATGTATTTTACAAATATATTCTTACAGACAATGTAAATCCCAGCTGTTTTGTTGAATATTTGGTTTATAACCATCTTGACACTCTCTTGTGAAATAAAGATTTTGAATGATATTTTATTTGTTAAATTTCTTCTTTTTGAAAATACAAGATAAGGTTGTTTACCAGCTGTACTTCACATTACGATTAAAATATTAATTTCATTAAAAAATATTTTATTTTTTAAACTTCACTTGTGCGATTTGTCAAATATTACCTTAAACCTAGAATTTTCACTAATTTTCGTGTTAGTTATGGGGTTAGTTGGGAGGTGTATTTAACTCTATAGCTTACATAACTATATAATGTATGTATAACTATGGTGTAAAAGTACTCTTCCGCATTAAGATATATCATAATTTAAATCTCTAACTGTTTTACACATTTGAATAGTATGTGAGTAAATCATTCACAAGAATGTTTATAAAAATTTAATCCGTCCATATTACACCAAAATGATTAAGTGTTATAATTTTACACCCAGATTATATACATAGCAAAACTATTAATCAGTTCGATAAATACTACAGCAATTTGTACCCTCATTAAATATTGCATAGTTATTTACCACCAAGAAGCAAGTCAACGTGATGATTTACAAATGAATTATGAGCTTTTAATTGAAGAGCACATTAATAAATATCTGATCTTAATACGAAAGATTCATTCTGAAATATTCAACAACACGAATGGATTCATTATAATGTCTAAGTTTTCCAAACTAAGTAATTTTCGGGGGAAATTTAATTAAAAAGAAAAGAATTTTTCCAGCCACGTCCTCATTACTTAACGTTCATTTACATCTAGATACGTAACATTCATTTTATCATTTGAAATTCTTTAACCGTTCCAGGTTTTTTTTTATTTCTAAAATTTTGCCTTTGCGAACGGCTAAAGTAGGATAATTAGTAAGACACTTAGAGGATATCGCAATTAAGTATAATTTCCGCTGCCTCTCGTTTATCGCAAATTAAAAGGAGGTTGTGGGTTTAATGTCTTTAATTAAAGACCAGTACTATCGTTCAAGAAAATGTTTATTCAATAGTTTAACTTTTTAATATAGAAATATATAAAGAAAAAGTTCTTTATCAAGCGAAATGATAAAATCTTAAGAAGTTAACTAATGCGTTAATATTCATGTAGATGACTTCTAGTAAAATTAAGTTAAACTACTGAAAATTTGAGAAAATAATGATCGAAACAATTTAGTACACTATCGGGGAAATTAGAGCATATGATGGGCTAAACGGACGTTGATGGATGTCCAAATATTTTTCGAAAGCAAATTTAATCTCTACCTTACATTAAATGCTTCAGAATATGATAATAAGTTATCACATAAAAGATAAAATTTAGCCCAATTTTAAAATATAATTAACAATATAAAATAGAATACCCATTGAAATGATATTTCTCAGTGTTTCAAAATACATGATAAAAATTTCCTTTTATATTGAGTTATTGGGTTCTGGAACGTTCAGCAACTCTTCTTTTTATATGTTGACTAGTTTGAGTAATAGTTGTAAATTAGTTTATTATCAAGAGTTTGTAAGAGCTACAAGCTTTATGGTATATTTTTAGTGAAATTGGTTTAATAATTGTAAGGTAAGAAATTTTAAATTTAAAAATGTTACAACATTATTACTACATTATTACAATGTTTATAATGTTATATAGTTTATCCAAACATTATATGTATGTAACGAATGATAAATGTAAATTAGTATGTTTACCTCTAGGTGTGATTTCTGCATAATTCCAGCTATGTCTATCTAATATGTTGTCAAAATTGGAAAAGTTTTTGAAGGATCCTTATTAATTTCTGGAGCCTTTATAATTTATAAAATAATACAATGAATCCAGATGAGTTGCTTTAACTCTATTTATCCTGACGGTACTTATAAATACCGCTTCATTCAAACACTTCTATATTCCTAATAAAGCCGTTTTTCCTGACGTTAAACACAAGGACATGAACGATGCAGTTCCTACAGCAGAAAAGAAATGACAACACCAATCAGGAATCCTTTTTATTCGCATAGCAGGGATTTTATAACTGGCTTGCAGCATTTAAGGTCATTTTGTGGTAGAGTTGATACACGTGTTGTTCAAGTGAATAAATTTAGTGGTTTATTACCAGTTATTTGGTACTATTATTTTTTTGGAGACTTCTATACTTCGCAGGTAAGCATTTCATTTGTTTGATTCATAATTTAATGTTTTATTTTCTATCATGGAGTCAAAAATACATATTGGTACTAGAAAGTACCGGCTGCAAAATTAACTACTAAAATACAATAAAAATTAATTTTCTTTTTTTCTATTATTATTCTCCATTAAAACTTATCTAATGATGCAAAATGCAGTAAGAAAGTTGATGGTAAATTAATTTAGGGTATAAAGGGTTAATTAATTCTGCGGATAGAATTCAGTCTGCAATATATTACCTTAATGTAAAATGCATATATTCTTCTTAAAAAGTTATAAAGTTAAAATGTATTATATACCTAAAATTGAAGGGAAAATAGTTGTATATTGAAGTATATTAAGTTTTCTTTTCTCTATTACTGTGCTAAACTTATACAACCTACAATACGAAACGATATCACATTCTTTGGAATTCAGCCAAGTAATATAATGGTGAATTACGATATCTCTTGTTAATAATATTTGTCCTATTCTTACTTAGAATGTTGGGTTTATGAAATCCACGGATATTAAAGGATACATTATTAGACGTTTCATTGTTATCAACCAATAAAAGAAATATTTCGAGGTCTATTCAAGTTTCAGTAAACACTCCTGCGCTGCCCACATGTTGCTCCCATAAATGAAAATTAACAGATTTAAAAATTAACTACATTCAATTATTTTATAAACAGGTACAAAATGTCACTGTTAAACTTTTTTTTTACCTTTATACAAGTATCATTTCCTAGAACAATGAATTTAGCATTTTTCTTTTTAAAGTTGTTCAGATTTCAAAGACACAGGAAAATTTCCATTGAAAGATTACATTTATTGTATTTTCAAGATGTAATTGATAGAACAACTTTACATTTCACAGCAACACTTGTTCTTTGTGTTGTTAAGGAAGCATTTACATCTGATTTTTTTTTAAATGTCTAACATTTTTAAAAGAATTTTAAAGAAATCAGAACTACAATTAGGTTACATAATTTCTTTAGAATATTTCTGTAGCCTCCTCCAGTATTATATGAAGTTTATCAGTTATAATATACCAGACATTTTAAGTTTATACAAAACCTGAGAGTGTCATGAAATGAAATACAATAATTTAAGTCGACTTGCTGCTGCAGTTTATCGGCGAAAGTTTACCAAGTATAAATTGATAGTATAAGTAAGTGTCAAATAAAATATTTTGTGTTCAAATGAGAAGGATTTACAGATTTTTTTTTTATTTTGTTAGGGTGAAAGTACGCAGATGGGATTTTAAATATTATAAACTATCACACGTTGCATGCAATTGTTCAATTGCTGTAGAGGTTTAGAGTCATAAATAATTTTATGGGTTTAGTATAGCGAAGGGAGCTTTATCTTTAGATAAGAATAGAATTAAGTGTAAATCTTCATTACACACACACACTCGCAAACACACACATACATATATATACAGGGTGTTCCAAAAGGTCATTTACAGACTTAACATGCTGGTTTGTCATATCATGATAAACAAGATTTACATAGGAACTTATGTCTGAAAATGCAAACTGCGACCACTAGAGCGCTGTGATCACAACAGTGAAGCAGGAGAAAAATAATGATATCGACAGCGGTGTCAATATGATTTTTACTTCATATGATCATTACATGACAGCAAATGCTCAAAATTGTTTCCTTTCGCCACAATGAACGTTTCACAACGTCGCATAAGGATTAAAGAAACCCTTTCAAATTGGCCAAGAGTGTCACGGACACGTGCTGCCGCTTCCGTGATCCTGGTGATAAGATCCATGACCGATGTTATGGGTGTCTCGTACACCATGGTCTTCATGTGTTCCCACAGGTAGAAATTCAGGGGAGTCAGGTCGGGTGATTTCTGTTGCTATGCGACTGGTCTGCCTCTACCGATCCAACGATTAGGATAAGTCCTATCGAGGTATTCTCGAATAGTATGCTAAAGCGGGCAGGCACTCTATCATGCTGAAACTAGATGTTTCGTCTTGTAGCAGCTAGAACGCCACCCATCAGATCCGGAAAAACAATTTCTAAAAAAATTCTAGGTATTTCCGTCGAGACGTTCAAGTAGAAGGTTAGAGCCAATGAACATGTCACCGATAATACCAGCCCAAACATTTAATGTGAAACATTGTTGATGTGCATAGGCAAGTGTACACATTGGGTTTTCATGCGCCTATACGTTCATGTTGTGCAGGTTCAGGACACCATCCTGTGTAAAGCAGGATTGATTAGAAAACAATTCCACGATGGAAAACCTGGCTGTGCGACTCCTCTGTTGTAAATACCAGCAAGAGAATGTAATGCGTTTAGGATAATCGTCAACGCACAATGCCTGTACTTTTTAGAAGTGGTTAGGGTGCTGCATGTTCTCATGCAGTATGCGCATTATGGTGGAACGACCTACACCCAAGACACGATCGCATGCTCGGAGACTTGTTTGTGGGTTGATGGCAAACTCCTGTAGCACAGTTTCCTATACGGCAGGCATGCGTGTAGTACGTTCTCGACCGATGTGGCTACTTACTTCGAAAGCTCCTGATTCATTCAATCTGCGGTGCAATTGTGCAAACAAAACATGACTTGACTGAAGTCTCTTTGGGAAGCGCTCAAGGTACATCCGTGCCGTGGCTCGTCCATTCCCATCACCGGCGCGGTGATGGGAATACGTAGGTATATACGTAATGCATGTCGGCCATTTCTGCCCTACTAAACTCATTCATCCTTTTCCTTCAACGTTCATGCCTGAAATGATTATTTTTCCCACTCTCCCGTTTTCCTGCAATTATCGCCCTCTAGCCGTTGCGGTTTGCATTTTCGGACACAATTTCCTATGTAAATCTTGTTCATCATGATATAACAGACCAGCATGTTAAGTTTGTAAACGACCTTTTGGGACACCTTGTATATGTATATATATGTATATATGTATATGTATGTATATATATGTATATATATGTATGTATATATATATATATATATATATATATATATATATATATATATATATATATATATATATATATATATATATATATATATATATATATATATATATATATATATATATATATGTATATATATATATATATTATATATATATATATATATATATATATATATATATATATATATATACATATATATATATATATATATATATATATATATATATGTGTGTGTGTGTGTGTGTATGTATGTATGTATGTATATACATGCTTATAGTCTTTGAAATTGTGTAATAGTATTCGTTGTAGTGAAGTTGAAATTGCAATTGAAAAGGCTTCCTATCAGATCAAATGTTTATAGCCTTAGGTAAGCAAACTATGATAGAAATTTCCTCGATATGCTTGGGTATTTCGAAACACACAATAGATCTCTCGTAGAAGTTCATTGATCCTTACACGTTCAAGAGGACAGAATGAAACTCTATTCAATATTACAAACAGCCTGAGTTTATCAGGCGTAAAGGAAGAAAGTATTAGTTGTATGAAGAGGAACAAGTATTGTTTGGAATAAGATTGTTTCAGACCATTTAATTTTGTTCATCAGTGGAGGCCATACAAATGCAATATTGAATACATAAGTTGATTCTTCCATCTATGAATAGCATCTTTATTATTAATCTTGTATATCTTTGGTAGGGATCATGGAAACATATATCTAGATTTTTAAAATAGTGAAGTATTGATTGTTTTATTTATGTAATTATAATTTGTTCAATACACACATTTTATTACATTTAAATAGCTACGCTAAAACAAAGAAATTTTAATTAATGATAGAAATGAGTATTTTAAAGCTCAAAGTAGCAGAAGGTAGGTCGAAACACTCTGCCTAATTTAGTAATTTTAAAACTCTTGAACGTTTACCCGTCAATGTTCCAATAATTGAACATGAATTTTTTTGAACGCTTTTTTACATAAAATGGAACATGACATTATAAATTTTTTTTTACAATTTATTTTATTTTGTTTAAATAATTATTTATTTTTTTACAATTTTTTGAATTTTACTATATTTTGTCAATTTTACTCTCCCTTACAATTAAATTTACCAAAATTACAGTTTAAATGGACATTTTAAACACAATACAGTTTAAGCACAATATAGTCAAACCTGTCTATCTCGAAACCTGCTTATCTCGAATACATGTCGATGACGAATTTTTTCAATTTTCCTACATTTTTAATAAAAATATAACGTATTTTTCAAACGTATCTCAAATTATCTATTCCCAAACCTGTCTATATCGAATTTTTGTAAGAAACACAACATTCCAGTTTAGAGCCTTATTGCGTTGACAACGTTCCCATTTCCAGGAAATACACTTCTAGTTTTATCTCTCGGGGAGGTATTTGGTCAGGGACTGGGTGGGAATTGTACTAAATATGAAGAGTCGGAGAACAACATCTAAAAGGAACCGCAAAGCAACCGGCCGAGGAAACTGATGAAAACCAGAAGAAATGGATAATTATCAGAGAGAAACTGAATACTGACACTTCATTTAAACATTTTATAAAAGTATATGAATCAGTGGTAAGGAACGGAACATTATTAACTGATTCAGAAATTTTAGAAAAATTTCGGGGAACTTCTGATGATGAAGAGGATCATAACGAAGAGGACAACATCGATGTTGAAAGAGTTGTTACGCCAAAAAAAGCAGAAAAAGCCATTGAAACCCTAAGAATTTTTCTTGAATCCCAAGAAAATATTGATGAGGATTGTTTCGCCACTGTGTCAAAACTAAAAAAAAATGTCCAGTCTAAAAAAAGTTTAACGGAAAAGTTTAACATAAAAAAATCTTAACGGATTACTTCTGTAAGATATGTAAATAAAACTAAAAGTACTTCAAGTTTTCAATCTTTTGTATTGTGTAAAGAAATTTTCTTAGTCTATTTTCATAAAACTTGTTTATCTCGAATTTTTTTTACTCCCAAGTGATTCGACATAGACAGGTTTGACTGTATATTTTTAGACAACTAATCCTACGAATATACAGCAAAAGCGAAAGTTTTTTTAATTTTAAAAGTAAAATTTCCGTTTTTATATCTCTGTTCTATTATTGGAACATTGGGGTTTCAAGGGTTCATTTTTCATTTATGTGCAAAGCATTGTATGATATTGCAAACATTATTCTCTTTTGCATTCAGATAAAAATAACAACTTTTCTAAAGAAAAAAGAGTAGATAAAGCTGCAATACTTCGGAAGGATTATAATATTGGCACTTGAAATTGATGTTCACTTTAGTAAAATCATAACAATAGAAAGAAACTTTTTTGATAAGGTGGCAGAACATGTGTGTATGGGGAGGGATTTCACTTGTGTCTTTGGAGACTAGTGTAATTTCACATAAAAGGTGTCTTATTGCATATATTTTCTGAAATAGTTATCAGTTTCCTTTGAGATAGTTTTTCTTATTAGTTTTGCTGGATGACAGTGAAAAAGGTACATGTGTGCTTTCTATGTGTTTCATTTATAAAGTTTTCAAAACTTTAACACCATTCTGAAAGATGCCTTACAATACGAGATGCTCAGGCCCGTCTAGAAACTCTTTTGGGTTCTGATTTGGAAGATGTGGATATTTGCCAGTTAGAGTCCGATGAACCTGGTGATATAATCGATGAATAAGATATTGATGAAAATAATTTAAGTGTTGTTTCGCCGTTCGATGTGTGTGGATTGGCCGACATCATTTAAAAAAAAGATGCTAGTACTCCAAATGAAGACAAATTTCAGAAACCGAGTCCAAGGGCCAAGAAGAAACGAAAAACTGAAAACCCTGTAGCAAAATGGAAAAAAAAGGTGAAATTTGATAATCAAACAGAATTGGAAAAACCGGAACCAATGCTGCATAAATTCTATAATGTAATAATATTTATCAATTGTATATTATTTAAAGATGAATAAGCAAAACAGTTAATATTAAGAAGATGTTATAATTATTAGACTTTAAATTAACTATTTTCATGGGCTTTTAAAAATATGCAAAAAATAATCATGTAACACGCCAATGTTTCAGTAATGGTACATGGCTAGAAACACACTCAAAAATTTTTTCATCTAATTTATATACTCTTAATTAATATAATAACCAAATTTCCGGTCATCGGGACTATTCTTTCTTAATTCGGCGTTTAAACTGTTAATAACAGTAAAAGAATAATTAAATAATTTAGGGACAACTAAAATATTCATTTATATAAAAATGTGCAAAACTATTAGTAATGTTTAAATTCAGTTGTTAATGAAACCTAGCTTTAAAACAGAAATATGAAAAATGTGAATCTCCATTCCACAGTCTGACTTGAATATTTGATTAACGTTTTTTTTAAACATTTTAACTTACCATTTTTCTAAACTCTACTGAAATGTACCTGTGAAGTTTAATTGAATTAATCACATTAAAACTTCTTTTTCAAATCAGATGATTTTTTTTACATTTTATCTTCTAATCTTTTATTCCTCGTTGCAATTTCATTTTTTTTAAGATATTTTCAGCTTTCAATAATAATTTTACTAATTTATAATCCGAAGCTTTTTCTTTATTTTTCCAGAATAATAATTATATACTTTTACGTGTTGCAAATTATTTATAGCAATAAATAATTTTAGATAAGCTATTTAAAGTACTAGGAGTAATAACGTTTTAAAAACTTTCCTTAAAGAACTCTTATACTTTATTTTAAACACATTACTCTTAAAAAATGATAATTGTATTTCATTCGTTATATGAAAAGTGTTATTTTTTTAGATTTATCAATCCAGCATGAGGGACAGAATATTTAATTTAGCTATGGAAAATTATGATATTTTAAATGTATTTATAAATGTAAAAGATATATATTAAAATACTTTTATTTCTTTTGTTTCTTCCCTGTTTAAATAAAAGTGTACAAAGGTATAAAAATTACATTCATTTAAAATAATTATGGTTTGAAAAGAAAAATTGCGGTAATTAAAAATAATACTACTTAAAATATTTTAAGACTACTGGATTATTAATAATTTCTTCCTTCGTTACCTTTTTTAATCTTCACAATAATTTAACTATAGTAACAAACACTTAACATTTGTATGGAAATTAGATATTGAGATAGTAACACTAACAAGAGTTAGAAATCAGGTATAAAAAAACCTTACAAAATGTTATATGTTGAAAGTGTATTTATACTGACCTACCATAAGTTTCTAATACTTAATAAAATTATAAAAGACTATGACAGAAATAAATGTACAAGATATTGAGGACTTGAATCATGGGATTTAAAATTATAAAATTATTCCTCTCAGTTGATTGCATTGAATAATACAGAACAATTAGTACAATAAGAAGTAAAACTGTGTTGTATCACTATACTTATGATAAAAAAAATTCTACTGAATGGATGAGTCTAGATTTTCTTGATTGTATATATATATATTTATTATCTATAGAAGGAATTAACATCATTCAATAATTGAACAGAAATGATATAATAATCTCACTCTTAAATTGGAATTTTTTTTTATTTTATAGAAAAATATTTTTGTATTATAATTCTGAAGAAATTAATTTCTTTTTTAGTTTGTATTAATTTTAAACTTTGTATTTTTTTTATTTTTTAGCATGTAAAACATTTTTTTAATCATTATCACAATCTTTTAAAATATGTAATATTTTGTTTACTGTTGAATGTAGTATAAATATTAAAATTAAATATTTTTCTATCGAAAAATAATGTCAACTGGTGTAGATTGATATTTTTAATAAGTTTTATGAAACCACATGATAAATTTAACAAAATTGCCTTCGTAATTACTTTTGGTTGCTAACTAACGTAAATATAAATTTAGTTCCAATTTCTAAAAATATAAAACTATATCTATCTATAAACAATATTTATAAAATATAAAAATATTTTATATAAAAATATATATATATAAAAATATATAAAAAAATAATAAGGTTTTTCATATAAAAATATAAAACATGATATATTATATATAATTTACGAAATATATAAATTTTATATATATAAAAATATTAATTTTTTTATATATATATATATAAAAATATATTTCCAATATTAAAAATATATATAATAAATATTATATATATTTATATATTTATGTATTAATTTGCTATTTATAAGACACATAAAAATATCAATTTAATATTACAATTATAAATTCACATTCCTTGAAACTCTTAAAACAGTAATAACACTTAATTATTACCTAACAATTACCTATATAATAAATACCTCGAATTTCTGAAGCTGTTTGACTTGGAATGAAGAGCAGTATCTATATTGGATTGTTGATGAGTTAAGGTTAGGAAAATTAAAAGCATCGTCTTTAAAACGTTCGAAATCCCCTTTTCCCTCGTTTTCGAGAGTTTAATGTCATTATAACAAGCCTCATTTTAAGATCAGATGATTAAATTTATCAATTTATCACATAATAAATAGGTAAAAATAACATTTTTTTCTATCATTTTGACGTCATTTCTTTAACTATCTACTTTAAT
>CM063505.1:148773906-148823906 GCA_032207245.1 Pardosa pseudoannulata
TATTTTTAATTCTCTAGTATTTACTTCACATGTTTCTCACATAAGAGCATTGTCTTCGAAATGGGACCCGATTGGTTTCTATAAGATGAGTACTTGTATTGAAATCCACCTTTATTAATGTCACCTAGAAGCGAATTTATTATTTCGCATTTAATTTGTATCTACATTTTATTATATAAATTTGGAGGGATAATAGTTTTAATCACAAGAAATCAGGTATTTATAGTAATACAGCCTAATTATCCCTGATACAGAAGAACATGAAGACTAGGCCCTTCCTGTTATCCAGTGATTTTAGATATCCTGATTGCATATTTCAAAAATCCCAATAAAAATCGATTATTATTATTTCAATCTGTTTATAACTCAAATTCTAACAGAAAACAAATAATTCAGGTAAATTATATATTCCTAAGGCAAAAAGATCTTAAATTTTGCCCTAAACTATATTTAGAGCAATATATTTTGGAAAACATTGCAGATGGTTTTACTTTTTCTTTAAATCTTGATTGAGCCTAAGGATAACGACTTTTCATGACACTACTAATGTAAAATTCATCCCCAGCTCAGAAAAATTTATCTTACATGCCTGTGCTTGTCATCAACTTAAATATAAGCCATAATTCACGAATGCTTTAGGTAATATTTTTTTATGACGTAAGAAGATCCATCAAATTGAATAAAACCTCAACCGATCCACATGGATTTATTGCAGTTTTTTACGTGGTTCAGTTTAGCGTCAACATTAATTTTGATTAAATCCTGATAATGTTTTTCTGTAGCATTACTTATCAATAAAGGCGGTATGTTACAAATGGAGACATATACTGCTTTCTCTCTCTCTTCCGTCTGCTCTACTTCGATGCTCTGCACACGTGTATGTAATATAATTGAATCAAAAGATTATCTTAGTGGAGAACACTTGAGATGATAGGAAAGAAATGTATCCTTCGAAGACTAATATTTTCTCTGGAGATGAAAAAGTTAATTGATGTTCCACCTTGAGTTCTATAGATGACGAATATAGCTATTTATTAGTAAATGAACTCTACTTGTATTTGAAAGTAAATCAGGTAATTTCATTATATGTTTCCTAGCTTAAACAGTTTCTAAAACAAATGACCTTCAAAAGTTCAGAATTCTCTCAAATCTGTGATATGTTATATTTTTCCTGGATACGTATATTTAAGGAATAACTTCATATTGAATATTAAATTCTCAAACTAAAAAATTGCTTATTTAAATAAAACATATTCTAGTAATAAATTTTTATTTTAAAACATAAAATCATGTTTTCTAATTTGATGTTTCGAATATCTTACAAACAAGAAAAAAAACATAAAGTATTTTGATATCGCTTTCAAAATGTTACAACTGCAGTAATTTTTTTCTCAATCTAACAGGCCAGAAAATAATGCGTCAATTTCTTTATAAAAACATGGAAATATTTATCAAAACTTTACGGAGGCATTGTGTTTAAATCCGTAAAATAACAAAAAATTGTTAAAATATTGTATATTTAAATTCATTTTATATTGCAGTCAATGTTATTTATAGTATTCTATTTTAATTATATTATGTAACTGTAAAATACCTAGTTTTCTATTTATATAAATTTTAAGCAAAAACTGATTATATAATATCAAATGCAATAGATTGAAAAATTAAAACTTAAATGACATTTTAAAATACATAATTGTGTTTAGAAATATATATTGCTTTAACTTCAATAAACTTTTGTGTAGTTGTAATATAAGTATATAATTTTTACACTTAGAAAGTTGTTAAAAATAGCAGTAATTGAGTTTTGAATCATTTTGTTAAATTCAAAATACTTATCTCCTATAATTTATGGAAAAACAGCTAAGTAGAAAATTTTAAAGTATATTTTTTCAGAAATATGTATATATATATATATATATATATATATATATATATATATAGTTATAAATAATATATATATATATATATATTATATAATATATAATAAATATATATATATATATATATATACATATATATATATATATATATATATATATATATATATATATATATATATATAAGTATATATATAAATGTATATATATTTATATATATATATATATATATATATATATATATATATATATATATATATATATATATATATATATATATATATATATATATATATATATACGCAATGAGATTTTTGTATCATCCGAAAGGGAAGGGCTTTCATGCATTCAGACATGTCGGTCGGGCCTAAAATAGCGTGGATTAAAGACAAAATAATTTGTTTAAATCAAACTAGAATAGTTTTTTGGGGCAACTACTCTCACGGACGACTCTTCGTTTAACTTGTATATCGTGGTTAAATAGTTGTCAGAGCCAATCAATCTGATATTACTTACAAGTCATGTGTTAGAACGCTGATGACGTAGTTTAAGCTCCAGGATCTATTTAAGTTACTTATGAAACCTGAAGGAATCAATAAGGAAAACAAGACATTCACCAATGTTGCTAGAAAAGAATGCCAACAAAGGATAGAATCGAGCAAAAATTATTTCAAGATAGAAATTACGTTGGCTAATATTTAGGCAAAAAATATCGTTACATATATATGCGTGTGTATGTGTATGCATGAAATCCGGGCCTGATTTCTGACAGGGCAAACAAGGCAAGAGCCCTGGTCTCTAGTCAAAAGGGGGACCCAAATTAACTGCCATTTCAAGTTAAAATATTATGCGTATGACTAAAATTCACTTTAAACTATCGACAATTTCTTTTTTTAGTTTTTGACTTATTCAGTATCATTAGAGAGAGAGAGAGAGAGAGAGAGCTGGTTCACGCTGGTCAAGTGCTGGCAAAAAATGTAGAACAAGCTTAAGGAATTACAAAAGTCTAATATACGCTGTACCTTTCAGGATTTTTTTGTAACATTTTTTATAATTTTACTTATTTCATAACTATTCATTTTATTTTAAATTTATCTTATTTTACTAACTACATTGGTGAGTCAACTTTAAAGGCTCTTCGGGCCATAGTTTAAGCATCACTGCATATAACAGTCACCCCTTAGCCACCACCTGTGTACAGCAGAGTAAGGGGGGGGGAACCCGAACGAATGGGTTTGCCCTGTGTCCCCATTTCTGTAAGTCGAACCCTGCAGGAAATAGATTTTTAAAAATTGTGAAAAATAAACAAGATATAAATTTACATTTTACTTTTAATTCTCAAGACTTCTCTAAATAGTCATTTATCTCTCCAAGAGTACCTTGCCCTGTGGAGGGCCGTTATTGTATAATCATACTCCAAGTTTCTAACTTAATGTATAATTTTAATTAACAGCTTAATGTATATATATATATATATATATATATATATATATATATATATATATATATATATATATATATATATATATTATATATATATATATATATATATATATATATATATATATATATATATATATATATATATATATATATATAAACATATTCTTGATTTTCAAAGCGAAATTTAATCTGTAATCTTAGTTGAAATTTGTTTTATTTTAACGCACATTTGATGGATATAAATAATTCAAAGAATTTAAAGGCTTTTTGGATTCCACCAATAGACTCATTTTTTATAGTGAAATCCTGAGTAGTATCTAGGATTCTCACCTTTATGCCTTTCAAGCTATTTTTTCTCCCCTGAAAAGTTTCTAAATTGTCCAACGATCCCTTTTCTCTCTTGTAGTGGATGACGCATGTTTTCAGCGGGTGCATGTATATATTTTGTACCGAAATATTGTAGAATATTGGTTTGATTAGAAAACATGTAGTAGGAGTGAGGAAATTATATTAATGATTAAATCTGATGTGTATATAAAATAAATAGTAACATCCCTTTAAATTAGAGGATGTTTTACTTTTGTTTTAGGTAAAATAGAGAACCTCTCTGCAGACATGATAGGAATGACAGATCTCATATTATTAATATTTAATTTAATAAACTTGATTTTAGAATAATACAATATAACTCAATATAGTTTTAAAAATAAAACATATAGTCCTGTTATAAGAAAATATAGTTAATAATAAGTAAAATGTTCAAATATAATCATGTTTCTGAAGAAATGCACTTTAGAACAGTGAGTAAAATAGGTTCACTCTGTTTCTGTTTAATGGAGTCTTTCTTTCGAGTAATAACATAAATAAATAAATAAATACACACACACACACACACACACATATATATATATATATATATATATATATATATATATATATATATCAGAGATGATAAGAAAATACTAGTTTTTATTTCTTTTCTCTCAAGAATGAGTGTTTCGTTTCGACAGATAATATAACATACATCGTAATTAAGTGAAAGAAGTATAACTGTGTTTATTTTAGATGGACGAAACAAAATATTATCTGTAGAGGAAAACATTCCCTCGCGAGATTAAAAAAATCTCGCTTCTCGAATCTTATTTATTTTAGTACCACAGGGTGCGAAAAGTCGTTATTCAGCTGTTATATGTCTCACTATCACTTAGACAAATACAGAAGGATTTTAGGGAGTCATATTGTTCTGCTTTGCGTAAGCAATCGTTTCTGTATGCAGAATAATATCCCTATGACAAGCACTTTCTTTGAAACTGAATATTATCGTCAGGATATATTTTATCTTTATATTTTTTTGCAATTATTGAAATAGAGAATGTGTTGTCTCATATTATGAATTCATATTTGAAGACTAAAAATTTTGTTGAGGAATTTCTACTACATGTTCCTTTTAGGGATTTCAAAATTATTTTCAACGGATTTTAGACAATTAATATTTTTCGGGGTTAACCCCTTCCCAGTTTTACCCGTATCTTGTACGTGCACTGTGTGCGGGCAGCTACTGATTTGCCCGTACCCCGTACGGGCATTCTTATTACTCTCTTGCTTATACTGTTGCTTATACTGACAATATGTTTTCTATTTTTAATTCGTCCTATGAATATTAATGATTGTTTGCTTTTTACTGTGGTTTCTCATCTGATTAGCGAGATTTTTTCATATGTTTTGTATCAATAGATACATTTTTACTTTTTAGTGGTAAGTGTTTTAATTATATTTTATTAATCACTTAATATGCACGTGATCTATTGTTACTTTAAAATAACACTTGATTTAGTTTGTATGAAGCTAATTTCTTGTGGTTCAAACTGAAACTCGAAATCAGAGTCTGGAATATCTGTAAGTGAATCATATAGTATTAAGATTTTACTAGATGTCTTCGATATAGGTGATTTCAATAACAGTACAGATGGCATCAGTTAAGCAAGGCAGTCTTCTGAAAAATAATTGCCACAACCCTCAAATCGAGTAAGAAAAAGTAAAGTACATGCAATTGTAATCCGAAAAAAATTAAAGTAATTGTAATTTCTCATATTTACAATTGTAAATAAAATTCTTGTTTGGCTGTTTTCCTGTTTAAAATTGTAAAGGTAATATAAAAATGCAATTAAAAATGGGACAGTTTTTTGACCGAATTCTGGAAAAAAAAGAAGCTGTTAAATAGTTAATCGGAAAATGAGCCATTCATTTTATCATTTATTTAATGAAAGATTTTCAAATAACAGAAAACATAAATATTTTTTTAAAAAAGTGTTTTAACATAGAGTATTGTTTATTCACTTATCTCTAGGTAAAAACTATTCGACATTAAAGCAATAGTAGTTTTAGTTTCTATTAGTATATATCATTTTTATTGCAGTAAATGATCTCTTTTAAGTAGAAAAATTAAAACAAAATAAATAGAGACTATCACTAAATAGTAATTTTGTTATTTTTTTTTCGTCCGAATGTTTCATTTCTTCAGATAATATAAGATGTATCGTATTTAAGTAAAAGAAGTGTAACTGTGTTTATATTAGATAGACTAAACAAAATATGATCTGCAAAGTAAAACAAGTGCTAACGAGTTTTAGAAAAATATTATTATTCTCTTTTTGTGTTTTTAGCTCCAGGGATAGAGATAAACTGCTATTCAACTGTTACATTTCTCAATATTTCTTAAGAAAATACAATAAACAATCGAAATGGATTTCCTTCGATTTTCTCGTATACTCATAGAGAATAATATTAACTTTTTTCGGTCCTCATATTTTATTAGTATTTTTACAACACTATCACATAAGTGATATATGTCAGCTATGCTAATGTGTTATTTATTCATTTCAATATCAACCCTTATGGATACTAACCGAAAGTAGATATTCAATAATTGGAAGAAGCAGGTAAAACGCTACTTCCGGTTGCCTGAACTATCCCAAAAATTAATAGAAAACTAGAATTTTTCATAACGTACTTATTTAAAATTTGGTTTCTCTAAACCTTAACGGACTCGAGTATATTATTTGTGTTTTCATATTCAGGGAGGTAGACTCAAACACTCGGGATCTAATTTTTAGACGATTACAAATTATTACCTATACTACAACTGCTAAAATGTAAAAAAAAAAAATTACTAAAAAAACCCCACATATGAGTTTCTCTCAGGCTGTTAAATTCTGTACCCCCAAAATAAAACGTAAAACTTCTTTTTTATGTTCGTCATCTCCCTAACTTAGAACCTCTACAGATTTAAATTAAAAAAGATTTGGGGGAATGTTTGTTAAATTTAACTAAATTTGTATTCTAATTCGAGGAAACACATGATTCTAGTAATACAGACTAATGACCTCTGAGTAAAAGTTGTATTAAAAATTTCTTCTACATATTATATGAGATATTTTTACTGGAATTTAAATAAGTTAACTAAAGTTAAATTTGCTAGCAATTTGCGGGGTTAAGTTGATGTTTTTATCTTATATTTATCAAATAAAGTTCAAATTACAAGGAAGATTAATATTTTGTTTAAAAATATCTTACTACGTAGACTATATTTATTTAATTATGAATTAGTCAATTTAAAGTGCGTCTAATTTTACTTGGTTTAAAATTTATTATAAAGAAACATATATAAACATATATAAAAAGCATGCGTATAATGTACTGCTTATAAATTAATAGAGTGCAGAAAATAGAACAATGTGTCAAAAACTTTTATTCCATTTCTTTTACAAGGATGTACACTTTGGAGTAGCAATATAAAAAAAAGAAGAGATGATAAGATTAGTTTTAATTTTTAATCTTTCAATATTTCTGTCATGTTTTATCTCGACAGCTAATATTACATCCTCCATAATTAAGCGAAAGAAATATAACTGTGTTTATTTAGATGGACGAAACAAAATTTTATCTGTATAGGGAAACAGTATCTGACGAGATTAAAAAAAAATCTTGATTCTGGAGTCTTATTTACTTAGCACTAGTGATTGTTACAATTCGGTAGACTATATTTATTTAATTATGAATTAGTCAATTTAAAGTGCGTCTAATTTTACTTGGTTTAAAATTTATTATAAAGAAACATATAAAAAACATATATAAAAAACATGCGTATAATGTACTGTTTATAAATTAATGGAGTGCAGAAAATAGAACAATGTGTCAAACACTTTTATACCATTTTTTGCAAGGATATACACTTTGGAGTAGCAATATACAAAAAAGAAGAGATGATAAGATAAGTTTTAATTTTTAATCTTTCAATATTTCTGTCAGGTTTTATCTCAACAGCTAATATTACATCTATCTTAATTAGGCGTAAGAAATATAACTGTGTTCATTTAGATGGACGAAACAAAATTTTATCTGTATAGGGAGGCAGTATCTCACAAGATTAAAAATATCTTGCTGCTGGAATCTTATTTACTTAGCACTAGTGATTGTTGCAATTCGTTACTCAACTGTTTTATTTTTCAATATGTCTTATAAAAATATTAGAGAATTTTAGGCAGACTTATTATTTTCTTTTTCATATGAAATCACTTCTGTCTACAGAATAATATTTCTATAACATGGATTCATTTTGAAATTGGATAATAATGATGTAATTCAATTATATATTCTTTTGTAATTACGGTGAAAATAAATTATCTTATATTATAAATTCGCATTTATATAAATATAAATATTATTGCCAAACGTTTACCTAGGTAATTGTGGTATATCTATACAAACATGTTAGAACTTCATTTTTGATTAATTTTAGAGTAATCTAAAATGAGCAGTGATTCTTATTAACACGTATTTTACAGAATCATTGAAAACAACTGAGTTATTCATATATTGTTCAAGAAGAAAGAGTAGTATAACTTTATATTTATGTAATTATGAAATATTCTAGAAACACACAAAATCACTATATCATTCTAAAATCACATATGAGAAGAATAGCTTAGTGTAATTACTTCCACCTATCCTGTAGTATAATTTTTCAATGTTAATTAGTTTTCATATATCATTGCCTAAATATCTTAAAATATTCAATCACGCTCAAAATTCCTATCTAAATATTTCTAATTTCTACCAAAATAGAATACATCGATTTTTCACTTTGTACCGATGCACTTTTCAACGATGGTCAGCATGTGCATACACAGTTATGGAATACAGTACCAAGAAAAATTTAGGTGAAGCTGCTGACTTCGAATTTTAGTGGGGACCCTTGCGGAGAAGTTATAGACAACGGAAAGGCACAAGCGTAATGTCAAGCCGAGGTAGATATGTATGGAGCAGAGGCTAAAAAAATGTCAACTTTCACAAAAGGGCTATTTTAATGAGCCCACCTTTACGCCCGAAGAGGGTGCAGGTGTTGGAAAATTTCACCAACAAGCAATTGGCAAAGAAAAAAAGGGGCGTTAAAACCCAGGTGATGAGTTGCGAAAGAGACATTACACCACATAGTACATTACAACACACTTATTCTGATTGAAAATTTTAAGAATAAAATTTTACTCAATAGTTGTACACTTCAAATGCAACAACTAAAATTGACATTGCTTGAAAATTCCGTGAATATAGTTTAGAGACAACTATCTCGAGAAAAACTGAAAATATTCGAATGGTGGACATATTTACCTAGCTATGTTTGTTTATTACTACATACTATTACTACAGATCTTAAAAGTTAGTCGTATGAAGGATTGAAAAGTTGTAACATAGAGATATTTGAAAATTATGAAGTTTTCTATAAAATAGCAAAACTATTTGACATTTTAACACAATTGAATTTTTTTCATTACTTTTTCTTTATAGTCATACGAAACCTTAACGTAGACATTACGTAACATTCTGTTCTGAAAAATCCGTATGCTCCAGGAAACCTGAAAACAAACCACGCCAAAAAAGACAAATTGAGTAATTCAGGAATTTTTTTGAGTATTTAGTATAAATTAATGGTGAATATTGATTAAACCGTAGTATGGGATGCAAAGTTTGGTCTCACGCTACAGTCGTTTATTCACGTATTGATTTTTGTGATACTCGATCAGTAATATTGAGATTTTAGAACACTTATTTTTTAGAAGTAGTTACTAGCGTATATATACCTAGCGAATTCACCACAAACAAATCACGAAATATAGGAACGGGGGATTCAGTTTATATCCTAGTGTTACGTTGGCCTAGTGTTTGAGAAAGAAGAAATTAATACTCATCAATAAACACATGAAACATAACATAACACATGTTATGTTATGTTAAACATAAAACATAAACATATGTCATGATTAAATGAATTTATACAATTAAATAAATGTCTAAAGAATACAAATGTAATCAACTTATCATTTGTAGATATCGAAGACTGCTCTCGAGTCGGCGCAGGCCCTAAAAAACAATATGGCGAGGATTTTTCTCAAAATGTCTATCCCTCAAACCGCGGATGACGGCAGCGTGCACTTTCTACTCTCCTCTGGTCACAACCTTGACCTCTAAAAATATTAGACTGTCCTGCGGAGAAAAAACAGGGGTCCACTCCTGAACGGAGGGGTCAGAAAAAGTCAAACCAACGGGATCTTCTATTGGTTGGGAGAAGTCCGAAGTTTCTTTCTAGTTCAAACCGGTCTTTTTCTGGTATATCTTTGGCGATGATTCTCAGGAAGAGATAAAAAAAGTTGAACCTAATGTAACTTATTGTTACACCTAGGGAAACTTTTGAATTTATAAATATGAATTTATAATGTAAGATAATTTATTTTCACTATAATTACAAAATAATACATCACTAAAATACTGAATGCAGATATTATCCAGTTTCGAATCCATGTCATAGAAATATTGCTCTATAGACAGTAATGATTGCATACAAAATATAAAACAATATGACTCCCTAAAATACTCCAATATTTTCATAAGACATGTAAAGAAATATAACAGTTGAATAACGACTTGCGGCAATCACTAGTGCTAAAGTAAATAAGACTTTGGCAGAAAGATTTTTTTCAATCTCGTATGATAATGTTTTCCTATACAGATAAAATTTTGTTTCGCCCATCTAAATAAACACAGTTATATTTCTTTCGCTTAATTATGGCGGATGTAATATTAGCTGTCAAAATGAAACATGACAGAAAGAATAAAAATTAAAACTAGTCTTATCATCTCTTCTTTTTTGTATATTGCTACTCGAAAGAGACACATTGTTCTATTTACTGCACTCCATTACTTAATAAACAGAGTATTATGCGTATACTTTTTATTTACTTGTTCAAGATTAAATACATCACTAATATTATTTATTATTCAACATATTAAACCATATACATTAATATATAATAACATAATATTCATTAATTTATAATCAAATATATGTATATAAATATATTTTTATTTATATTACATTTAATTTTAAAATTTAGTGTTTTCATTGTTTGGTTGTCATGCAAAAACTCACTTTTCTTTCTTCTCCAAAGTAATAATGGGAAATATTGTAATCGCAATTTCAAATTTCAATGAAAATATTCATTTTGACTGGGTTTGAATGAAGTTCGATTTGGTTTGGAGCATTACGGTCTACTGCTTTGCTCACGAGGGCTAATGAGACCTGGACCTACAGCTTAAAGCCGATTGAATGAAGTTCGAACATATTAAGTCATACCTCTATGTGTAAGTGCTAGGACACTTTAATTCCAAAACTTTAAATATCCATTTTGACCATTCCTGAACTAGTTTTATAACTAAATTTTCTCTTGTCATCTGTACGCACGTACGTTTGTACATATAGAAGTATGTGCGTATAGGCGATTATGCTTATGTGCACATAGACGTCCGTGCGTAAGTGCGCATAGGTGAATATGAGTATGTGCGTATGTATCTTGGATGACTCTAAAATTATTAGAATTAGAAAGTCCAATACTTTTTACTCTTTTAATGTCAGATTGTGGAACTTGTTTTGGTTGTATTCCTAATTCTATCTGTAAGAAAATTTCAATATAACTAATAATCACACTGTGGGGCTTAACTGACAAATAAATCTTCCTACTATTTCAATATCTTGGTTTTGTTTGGTTTGGTTTTGGAGTGGTACTGTCTACATTTTGCAATACGAGGGCTAATGAGACCGGGACCTACTGCTTAAAGTCGATTCCGAACGGCTACGAACATCCATGCCATAGTGGTATTCGGATCCACGAACTCCGGTTCTGAAGGCCAGAACCCTAACCATTCGGCCATCAAAATCTTGTATTTAAGACTATGATAACGTCTAGTTGAGCTTCTTTTTATTTAATTTCAGTTTCAATATAATGTATATTTATACTATGTGGGCATACCTAAAAATGAGGAGCATCATAACATCTTTATGAGCTCCTTTTTTAATTTCAATCTACAATCTATGTAATAAAAATTCAATAAGTATGCAATAATACATATTGTATTGAAATTTTTCGTTGTACGTGCATAACTCGGGAAGGATAAACCTTAATGTATTGAAAAGTTTTGTTTAGCACTATTATAACATCTTTTGTACTCCTCTCCTTGTCATAGTAGTTTGAACTTTATGCAAAAATAGTATACGCTACATTCAAATTTTTTGTTGTGCGGAGATAACTCAAAAATGAATAGCCAAACCTTTCAATATAACGTATATTAATACTGCATGGGTATTGTAATGACTCCCAGCCCTATAACCGCAAAGTGATCAGGAATGCCTTAAAAGAAGTGTATTGTAAAGACATATTGCGTGTCTGTTGTGTGACGGACGCAGTTGCAGGTGAAGGTGACAAAACCAAAATCTTGACGGTGTGAATTTCAGATTCAGTTTCGGAAGGATTTCTATAGCTGGGTTCTTCAAACAGTCTTATCATCGGTGCCGACATCAAAGGAAGACACCCGTCAGAGGTCAGACTTACTACCGAACCAGTAAGGGACAGGAGTCTGAAGAAACGACAGCTTTTTAACCAGAATCGGAGAATTCCCTTTGAGTGGGTGTTTCCTAGACAGCCTCTGGAATGAAGTTAAAAGGGGTGAGATATGAGGCAGATGGAAAGCTGCGTTTTTCTCTCGAAGTTGTGCTATTCTACGATTTATTTTTTTCTAGAAAGGTTTGTCTCTCGTAGTTGTGCTGATCTGTGATATATTTTTTCTCTCGAAGTTGTGTTTAAATTTTCAATCTAACACTTATATGTGAAGGAAACATAGTACGTGAAATTTTTTAATGTAATTCTGTACATATTAAATAATTTGTAGTACAAAAGTAGTTGCGATTAGTGTTGATGATTGTAGCGTTCAAGTCCTTACAATATACATTTGAAACAATTAGTCTTAAGATGATGAAATTTAGTATTTAGGTCTTTTGTAACACTTTGTTATTCTCCTCCTTTTCAGATTTTCTACATAACAAGAATTTTAATATAAGATGCAATAACATATACTTTTTTTGAGAATTTTCGTTGTAAGGTTTTACCTTACAACGAACCTTAAATCGATTAGCCATAAGATGTAGAATATTTTATTTAGGGATCGATAAAGTCTACTTATATTTGTCTTATTTGATTACAGTCTAAAATCTGAAAAATTTTGAAATTTTGTTTGTAGCATTTTTATAACTAGCTATTACTAGCACGTCATATGATCTCTGCACTCTACATGAAATATCTTGATATAACGACTATTATTGGTGTTGATATCCAAAGATTCATATCTTTACTGAAGCACTAATAACGTAAACCAGTAATTTCATTCCAAGAGACACAGACTATTTCTGGGGGAAATGCTTTTCCATAACAAAATTGTTTTTATACCACACCTAAAATTGGTATATTAATGTAACAATAAAGTAACAATTAACTAATGTTTTTTTATTATTTTTTATACATTTTTATACATACAATTTAATTTCTATATAAAAATATCCAAGGTGGGAGTTTAAAAAAATAGCGCCTGTACAAACTCAATATTTTGGTAATGCACAAAACAGAAGAAATACTTTGATCTCTCAAATTTCCGGTGGATACATAATTCATTTATCGACAATGAAGAAGATAAATTTAAACTGACAGCCTTCTAAAAATTAAAACTGATGATATTATCGTACTGTAGCCTACTAGAAGAAGTCTCAAATTTAATCTATAATCCAGTTTTGTATGAAACTTAATGGAGAATATGAATCTTTGAAATGAAAAGCAATGCCAGTGCTCCTACCATTGGTAATATTTTATTTATTCGAAACTGGTTTTCTAGAAGTCATCGAGCCAATTCAATGAATGAAACTTATTTATAAGTGGCACTGCCCAAATTAATCCCACGATTTGATAAATTTTAAATAAATAAACAACTAAAATTATGGTATTTATATTTGATGCATTGTATATAGCTTTATTTATGATTTAATATACAAGCGCCACTGCTCACATTGATCCCAAGATTTGATAAATTTTAAATAAATAAACAACTACAATTATCGTATTTAATTTTGATGCATTGTATATAACTTTATTTATGATTTAATATACAAGTGCCACTGCTCACATCGATCCAAAGATTTGATAAATTTTAAATAAATAAACAACTACAATTATCGTATTTAATTTTGATGCATTGTATATAGCTTTATTTATGATTTAATATACAAGTGCCACTGCTCACATTGATCCAAAGATTTGATAAATTTTAAATAAATAAACAACTACAATTATCGTATTTAATTTTGATGCATTGTATATAACTTTATTTATGATTTAATATACAAGTGCCACTGCTCACATTGATCCAAAGATTTGATAAATTTTAAATAAATAAACAACTATAATTATCGTATTTAATTTTGATGCATTGTATATAACTTTATTTATGATTTAATATACAAGTGCCACTGCTCACATTGATCCCAAGATTTGATAAATTTTAAATAAATAAACAACTACAATTATCGTATTCAATTTTGATGCATTATATATAGCTTTATTTATGATTTAATATACAAGTGCCACTGCTCACATTGATCCAAAGATTTGATAAATTTTACATAAATAAACAACTACAATTATCGTATTTAATTTTGATGCATTGTATATAGCTTTATTTATGATTTAATATAAAAATAAATTTACATGTTGTGCAAAATTTAATAAACCGTTATTACTATTTTGTTAATAGTAGCTACCGGGGGTTTTCTGTAATAAAGTTATAGTTATTTAAAATGTGTGTATTATATTATACCTATTCAAAATAAAATGTGTAAAGATGTGAAAACATGTTAGAGAATCGTAAGAGTATAAGGGTTGGAAACCAGTAATTTAACTTTTAAATGCCTTGTGTTGTCTTTTGGTAACATACCCAATTTAGTCTTCTAAAATACTATTAAAATGATAGTGAAGCTGTAATACCTAATGGTTCCACTAAAATACACAACGAAAATACTATTAAACTATTTTCAATATGTAGATGGTAACTCTACTGCTTTTAAGAATATAGAGAGATTTATTCGTTTATTTGTTTGCTATACATGCTTTTTTTTAAATTTGGGTCTTTTAAGGGTAAAACAATAGTATTTCTTATTCTTGAAAAACTTCCAGACTCGAATTTGACCTTTACATACAATATATTAACACTCGCCATTATTATAACATTCTTATATCAATCTCAAATTATACCTCAAGTAATTTCATTAAGCTTTGCACCATCACAACTTGCATATTTTGTTACTTGAGTGCTATAGACAGGGTTACGAAAATATCCCCGACTTGACTAAACTTCTCGAGAAGAGAAATTGCTATAATTACTCAACTGACACATTCAGCGTCTTCATCGATTTCTGTCAAGTTCTCGAAATATCGCCTCGAGCATTTGGAGGCAGCAAAAAATGACGTAATATACGGCAGCAAAGTCATAACTTCTTTTTTATAATTATACTTTTCTAGATCGGTATCATAATTAAGAAAAGGATTAGAAGAGTATTTATTTTGAACAGTGAAAGCAAATGGACTACGAGAAAAAAATTGTGAACACCTTAAAAATTTTTGAAAATGTATCTTTTTATTTCTTGCAAATTTCGTATATAAATTATTTGTATCTCAAAGCGTTTGACATAATAAAACTAAGAGATGGATGTAAAAATAATATTTGTAGTATGTCTTATATTTGAAGTTACTTAAATATCACGATAAACAAAAGTTCATATAAAACTCCTAATTTAGGTAATAAATGATGATTTAAAATTAATTCTCAGCAAAGTTTTTATACACCAAGGAGTCATATATTGTTTCAATTTTGATTCACTTTTTGATAATAGTTTACAATACAAAAATAGTTGAATGTGGAGAACTTAAAACGAAAACAGCACATTTTTATTGTGCTTCATTTTTGTCTCTATATAAAAAACTAATCACTTTGTTCCCAGCATTCAAACAGAGAGTTTCCAAGTAATAGTTATATTTATTTCCAAATTTAAAATTAGTTTTTAGAATATAGTAAGCTAACAATTGAAGCAACTAACTCATTATCATAACCAAAAAACTAACAATGTATTTCACATTTTTCTTTAACACTTATTGCCTTGATTAAAAAATAGTTAATAAACTCAATAAATTTTAGTAAATTTTGTATAATAGTAAAAGTTGAGGACCATTACGAAAAATTTAGATAAATGGACTTGCATTGTAAAATGTATAATGTAATTATAAATTATTAGCTCATTAAAATTATTCGCTAATTTATAATTACGTTTAATGTAATTATAAATTAGCGAAACTTTTCGATCCATTAAAAATATTTTAAGGGACACCTTTGGTTAGTACTCAACTGACAGTTTTCTTAATTTTTGCGTTTTTATTCTCTTTGAAAAAATATAAAGGATGTTAGGCAGAAAAATTTCCTTTCAAAATTTCTTTCTAAATATATCTAAATTAAAATTAATGCAAATTATATATATATATATATATATATATATATATATATATATATATATATATATATATATATATATATATATATAATCTGAGAATGTGAAATAAACAAATAAAATAAATTATCTCATTATTTATTTTCATCACCATGGATCATCATTTCATCATTATTTCATAATCATTCATCAAAATTAAATAATTCCTCAAAGAGTACCTTAATTTGAAACAAATTTAATTTAAAATTAATTAAAGAAACAGGCCAAACGATGGCCGAATGGTTAAGGTGCTGGCCTTCGGAATCGGAGTTCGTGAGTTCGAATCCCACTATGGCATGGATGTTCGTAGCCGTTCGGAATCGGCTTTAAGCAGTAGGTCCCGGTCTCATTAGCCCTCGTTTTGCAAATGGTAGTCCGTAGCACTCCATAACCAAACCAATTAATAAACAGTATATTTAAGATACTGACGTCATAGTGCAAAATACGTTAAAATAATCATAAAACCATGAAGGTAATGTGCATCCATGACGTCATTTTTAATTTTGAAAACAACTTTAAAGAAATAGCGTTATTTTCATTCATTACCATAAATTTTTTTTCGTGTGAAGTTGTTTGGGTACATACAGTTTGGATTAAAAGGAAAAAAACGTAATTAAAATGACTTAAAAATAAAAAAATGGAAAACTAATTCGAATATAATAAGAAGATAATGCTTTCGTTGAATTTTACATAATGTCACGAAGAATCCCTGTACTAATTCTTGTGAATGTAGCTTAACATTTCAGCCAATTGAGATTACAGACAGACACACAACTCCTCTTTATTAATATGCGTAATTTTTACTTTCTTGTACACATAAAGAATTTATTACACTCTCAGGAGATTTCAATTTTTAGATATCAACTTATATACGTATGTTTACCTCGTCTGAATTTATTTTCAGTAGTTTAAGCTTTTCGTTTATTCGTACGTAAAGAAAACTGAAAATTACACTTTGAATATTCATTTTATCCATCCATGAAAACTAAGCACTCCAGATAGGTTATCCAAAAGTGACTTGATAAGTTTGACTATTGTTTAACATGGTAGATCAAGAGGTATGGAGAGCTTAGTGATAATTATATGCTGATATTATTATAAGAATAATTGATAAAAATTATTAGTTGCTTAAAATGTGTACTCATTATTTGGCATATAATCCTAATATACAAATACTGATATATAAATTAGCTACTAGGAAAGTAACACAAGATTTACGGATGTTGATCATATACCTATTTTTATTGAAGTAGGCCAATTTGTCTCACCTCAATAAAAGAGTGAAGTTTTTTGCAAAGAAAATAGCTCCAAATTAATTTAAATGAAGTGTGTATTATCAAAAAATTCACGAAAAACATATTTTACATATAAGATCTATTTTTGAAACACATTTTCCGCAAACATTTCTATTGCATTTAGCACAATGGTTTCTACATCTGTGTCTTTTTCATGATTGTTGAACTTGATAATTCCTCCGTGCGTCAGTAACATGAATTTCTGTCATTGGAATGGAAGTGTTCTAGACTTCTTCTCTATATTTACTTTATACTATACTTTTTACCCTTTATATATATACTTTATACTATATTTATTACTATTTTTATTTTCATTCCCATTCTATGAGTGAAATTCGCTCATAACTGTGAAAATAGGTATACCACATTTGATAATGCGAAATGAAGGGGTCTTTGGGGAAGATGAATGAAAGTTTACATATATTTTAATACTTAACTAAAAACCAACGTATATTTTCGAAAAGTGATATTAAATTTTTATATATATATTGTGATCAAATTTTTAATGAGTGAAATTGACTCGGTCAGTAAATCTAGTGTTAAAGAATAAATGTAGCACTTGGGCAATCGTTCATATCCCAGAAACATAAAGTTTAAGTTTTCTTAAACTTTTTATTTCTTTAGCCGCAAAGTTTGATTCGCTCTCTTTTTCTACTTTGTCTTTCATTGATTTTTTGTTAACTACGCAATAAATGGTTTCTAATTTGGGTCGTTTTTCATCTCTTTTTTTCAGTCGCATTTTCTTTTGCTTTTCGAAAAAATATCGTCATTAAAGAGAGGTTTGATTTTTTGTAATGTTTTTTCTTCTAAATGATTGATTTCTTACATTTTCCCTTCAAACATTCTGTATTTTTAAATATTTTCTGTGTTAATGATGAAGAATAATGATTTATGAAATAAGCGTGCCTTTAGAAAAGACTGATAATTGAGTCATATATCAGTTAGTCCAGAAGTAAAAACTTTTGAATGATTACATTGGAATTCAATAAAAATCAATGAACTAGAAATGTGAATTTACTTGTAATGTAATGGTTGTTATAATCTTATGCTTCAAAGTGTAAAAAGTTTCAAACGAAATAATTGTAAAAGTAATAGTTAGAATAAAAATGATCAAATGATATATTTAGTTTTGAAATTTGTTCATATTTCAAGAACTGTGTTTACCAAAAAGTATAAATCATTTAATTTTAGATTTAAAAATATTTCAAGTAAAAACTACGAGTTATCATTTAAATAATTATTAAACTTCACAGTAAAGTTTAATTAATGTTATATTAATTAAATTTTTCATACTATCAGAGACATTGTTTAAAAATAAAATGATCTCTGAATTTCGTATGTCATTATTAGTCATCTATTAATATAAAATAAATCATTTATATTAATAGATGGATATATATATATATAATATATCGATCTATTAATATAAATGAATTTATATTAATATCATTTAAAGAATTATTAAACTTCACAGTAAAGCTTAATTAATGTTATATTAATTAAATTTTTTATACTATCAGAGACTTTGTTTTAAAATAAAACGATCTCTGAATTTCGTATGTCATTATTAGTCATCTATTAATATAAAATAAATCATTTATATTAATAGATGGATATATATATTAATATATCGATCTATTAATATAAATGAATTTATATTAATATCATTTAAAGAATTATTAAACTTCACAGTAAAGCTTAATTAATGTTATATTAATTAAATTTTTCATACTATCAGAGACTTTGTTTAAAAATAAAATGATCTCTGAATTTCGTATGTCATTATTAGCCATCTATTTGTATAAAATGGAACAGATTCCACAACAAACCTTTTCGAAATTTAAAAGCTTTATATTGTTTTCTTCATCTAAATTAGTGATAGTACTTATATTATTAGAGATTTCAATTGCTAATATTCATTAATTTCTGTGGTGATCTTTTTTTGTAATATTCGATCAATATGGAGAGGGAAGTTAAACAGAATCTGTTGCGTAAGCACTATTTAGTAGTTCTTCCTCAATCACAAGAATAAATTATTAGATGTGAAATTGGAGGGATAAGAGATTACTTGAAGTTTATCCATGCACTGAATGCATCAATGCAAAAGACGTTGGGGACATATAAACAGGATACTTTCAAGATCGACATCTTGTAGCGTATTTCTATAGTATCTGGTTAATATGCCTACGTTCCATTTGCTGTCATTGTAGTAAGTGGTAGTGTTCTGATTCTTTTCTGCAGTTGGTCTGCAAACACATTTCTGTTTAGATTTCAAAATTTCTAGACATTATATTTGCATTATTATATCAGTATATTTTTCATTTTCCGTGCAGAAGATGAATATCTATACAAAGTGCCGCGATACCAGGGGGTACCTAGGGGGGTATTTCTTGCTCATCTGCATCGTTTCAACTATTTTTATCAGAAAGTTTATTTGCAATATTTACAAAAGTAAAATAATTGTCTCTAGTGAACTTTAGTCTGGAGTTTAGATGTTGTTGCAAATATTATTAAACAGAACTTGACGACGGACTGGCAAGGTTTGTTTATCGTTTGTAATCTTCTTAGGTGCGTCTTTAGGTGCATAGGGTTTCAAGCAAAGTCATATATGTCTTTCCTGGTAGTTTCGCGTTTAGCACTGAAGTGGTTGCTCGTCAACGAGTTGCTCAAAATAAATTTGAACCTTGATGGCACTACGGAAGGCCATTAGTAGCTCTGTAGCCGTCTGGGGTTGCACGGGAGGTAATTCTTTCTTGCTCATCGGCATCGTATCAATTATGTTTTTCAGAAAGTTTAATTGCAACATTTATAAAAGTAAAATAATTATCTCTAGTGAACTTTAGTCTGGAACTTTAGTTGTTGCCTCTATTATTAAACAGAACTTGAAGACGAACTGGTAACGTTTATTTGTCATTTGTAATCTTCTTAGGTGTGTGTTTAGGCGCGTAGGGTTTCACGCACCTAAGCCATATATGTCTTTCCTGGTAGTTTCGCATCTAACACTGTAGTGCTTGATCGTTACAGAATTGCTCTAAATAAATTTGAACACTGATGACACTACCGAAGACCATCAGTAGCTCTGTAGCTGTATGGGTTGCACAGGAGGTAATTCCTTCTTTCTCATCTGCATCGTTTCAACTATTTTTTTCAGAAAGTTTATTTGCAACAGTTACAAAAGGGAAATCATTGTCTCTAGTGAACTTTAGTCTGGAGTTTAAATGTTGTTGTAACTATCATTAAGCAGAACTTGACGACAAACTGGTAACATGTATTTGTCATTTCTAATCTTCTTAGGTGTGTCTTTAGGTGCATAGGGTTTCACGCACCCAAGTCATATATGTCTTTCCTGGTAGTTTCGCGTTTAGCACTGTAGTGCTTGCTCGTTACCAAATTACTCTAAATAAACTTGAACTTTGATCCCACTACCGAAGGCCAGCGGTAGCTCTGTAGCTGTCCGGGGGTTGCTGTCGTGACATCAGGTTCTCATTCCTCCAATGAGGCATTCTATTCCCGGGCCAAATGAGCAGATACCATATGATGTGCAAAAAAGATCCGCATCATCTTTATTTACATGGAAATAACTATTCCGCGACAGTTGCATTTTGTTCCAGAATATAGCAGGAATAGGGCTCTATTATAAAATAAAATGCAACCGTTGATGAACCTTGCCACCATGTTGTATTGAAACAATTAACTTGGAAATTCTCTTTTCCCATGAGCATGAAAAAAAAATGAAATGTAGGAAATTCAAAAATATAAATTTCTTTCAAAATATGTCACTTTTTTATGAAAACCGAAATGTACCCTGTTGTTTGATAGAAATATTTCTGTCATTACGTATTTTAGTAATTAGTATAGAAATATTATAGCTATACACATGGAGAAATTTAAGACAGAAAATGTTATCTTTGTATGTTGAAATAAAGCACAGAAAATTGAAAAAAAAAGTCAAAATGACCACTTCGATGCCAAAAGTTGGAAATTCCATAGCTAATATCGCTTGTATATATGTATCTTAGGTATACGTGTGTAAAGCGCACCTTATTTTTTACAAGAAAAAATGATGAAAATTATGTTTTGTGTGTTGGACTCATCTAAGAACGGATATAAGTAACTTTCCGGAATATAACCATTTCCTTGCTGGACATAATGTATCAGATTACAAATCTGTTTCAACGTACTTTAAAAGATGACTTCATTTTTAAAGAGGTAATTTATGCATGTTATCGGTGAGCTTTAGGCACTTGAAAGGTTTTGTCAGCTAAAAGATAACCACGGGGGTAGAAATTGAAGATCTCAGAAATATCTACAATTTTATGAAGAGTTATACAATGGATAGTATTTTCTTTATTCCTCTTTGTTTTATAAAAAAATGTGTTTTGGGGCAGCACTAGAGTGAGACAGAAGATCTAGTTTTAATGCAGTGAATTTCCATCTCGTGCAATATGCAATAAAACACATGAGCAATGCTTCAAGCTTGAAATATCGCGTTATAGTTCTTGTATCTTTCTCTACAGTCTACTATTTTGCTCACGAGGGTTAATTGGAGAAGGACCTGCTGCTTGAAAAGGATTCCCATCTGTTAAGAACACTCACGCCAGCAACGGGACTCGAACCTACGAACTCAGTACCGAAAAGCAGTGCTCTACCATTCGACCATTGTTAGTCTGCAATATGTCATTTAAAGTTAAAGGTTAGAATTCACTAACTTTTTGCATAAAAGTAGTTTATAGGCTATAAATATAGCTGAAGCAATAATACTATCTAGTAAAATATATACTTTTTCCTACCATAAATACTTGACTTTATTACACAGAAATCATAAAATTATAGATAGCAGCAAAAATTATTCTGTGTATTATTTGCATCTTGAGATTTGATGCTAAATGTTTCGTAAAAAATTGCGTGTTGTAGAAAGGCAAATATAGTAATTGTTAAAAGTTGGAACCGGATCGGCACATTCTCAACTTCTGGTGAATCCCGGGAATGTGTTTTTGTTTTTTTTTAGTTAACGGAGGCAGATTTTACCGCCAATTTGAGCGTCATTCGTTAAGGGAGCTGACTCTCCCTCTATGTTTGTTTGGTCGTGACTTCTGCACGGCAAAGGCAAATGTGACTTCAACTCTCACTCAGCTGCTACGAACTGTGCATTTCTTGTGATTGGCTGAGTGGGGGAAGAAGCCGCATTATTGTGTTAATTTATATGCGATGTCTGCTGCTGGGTATATAAGAGGACCTGGGGATTGATTGTAGTACTTGTGCATTTTTCCCGACACGTAGGCGGACATCGTAAAATATGTTTTTATTTTAAGATTTAAAATCAATCTACTTTTTTTCGTTTTTAAATAGTTTGATATTTTTATATACGGAACTTCAGTTACTTTTCATCTACAGTTATAACTTTATAGTACTCATGGAAATCACTACGAGAACCTTGCTCTGCTCAAGTACCAGTATTGAGTTGTTCGTTTCAATACCGGTAACAGCAATGCACTCTTATTAATGAACATCCTGAAGGGATGTCACCAATGAAGGTATGGTGACTGGTTACTGCTCCCTCTTGATTCCATAAAAAATGAAGGAATAAATCCACGCTGATTCAAACTTAACAGGAGGTTTATTTAAACCGCAAAAAAAACATCAGTTGATCAGCAGTTGATCGAGTGAACTGCCAGAGAGTCGAAAGTGCTCGTCTTCGGAGGGAAAGCTGCTGGAACGTGCAAACGCTTCGGTATTTAAAGCGCATACGGCTGCGGAAAGCGGGCGTGGCCACACGCAGAAATTTGCATTTCTGGTGCCAGCCACTGTGATGCCACAATCCCTTTATAAAACTTAAGCTTGTTCATTATAATCATATACAAGCTGTATTTTAAATTCTATATTGTTAGAGAAACTGATTACAAACAAATTTACAGGAAATGGATATAACAAAAGCAGTTAAATATCGAGACGGTATGTGATCCAAGTTAAAATTCTTATAATTAAACAGCACACTACTTGTAATTAGAATTTTATTTATGTACTAATTGAGAGATAGTATAAATGACAGGTAATCAAACTCGTCCTTCTAATGTAGATATTATAAATATCTATTGTCTAATGGAATTAATTTTTAGAATAATTTCATAGATTTCAATACTGTAATATTAATATTTATGTACCGAGGTACTTTCCCACGGTAATCTGCACGTGCATGCACAGCTGTGGGAGGATTTTCCTAGAGAAATTTAGGACTCCAATTGTTCACGTCAAGTTTAGGGGCCCCTGCAGAGAAGGTATAGATCACGGAATGGCAGCGTAACGGTCAAGCTCGCTCAGAGATGTAACCATGAGTTATGGGATCAGGGGCTAAAAAGTAATGCCAGCTTGCACAAAAGGGGCTACATTAATGAGCCCACCTGCACTCCCGAAGGGGATGCAGATGTGGGAAAATTTCACGAAAAGAAGAGATTGGATAGGAAGAAAAAAGGGGCGTTGGGACCGAGGTGAGGAGTTTGGAAACGAAGTTAAGGAGAGGAGTTGAAGTCGGGATTCGAGAGAAGTGGGACAAGAGTCCTAAGCCCTGTTCGTCATCACCAACTCGTCCCATGCACCCGGACCGACTCACAGCATGAGGGAAGCCTTTACCTGACACTCTGCAACAAACTGAAGACCGACGCATCGCATGAGAAAAACCCCTGCCTACTCCCTTGTGCCTTTAATGGAGATAATTTATAAATAATATTTACAGTCACTTAACTTATTCCTCTGTTAATAATTTAAACTTGCTACTAAATAATAATTCTTTATAAACAGAATTGTAATAATTATAGTGTAAATATAAGACATAAATAATTGATGATTAAGATATATGATAACCAAGGATCTATTTGTAAATGAATGTACAGAATAAATGTCTGAATCTCAATATAAAGTATTATATTATATCTGTGTTTCCCCCTTGTAACTGAACACTGGTGTTTAGTTTCTAAGTACATTACAACAATTTATATGTTTATAACTAGAAAATTACGTTCACAGAATGTTTAGAAAAAAATATTATTAAATGATGTTACTTAATATCTTAGACTTATTAACGGTTAATTTTAAACAATGTATAGATCTTAATTAAAAAATAGCTGAAAAAAACTCTTCATAAATATTTTTTATATTAATTTGTTATTATTTAATGAACGATAAAAAGATGACTTAATTAAAAAAAGGGAAAACTATCATTTATAAAAAACAAATCAAGGATCTAAAGTATTTAATTTCATGTTTGGAACGTAGTTTGAAACAAAACAAGTTCTTTGTTTATTAAAAAAATTATGGCATCATTCCAAATAAAATCAATTGCTTGCATTTTCTTTGTTTTGGTTAAAGACTTTGTTTTGTAAACAAAATTCTTTTCCTGTGAATTGTTTTTTCCTTGCTTGCTAAATAAATTTTATAATTCTTTGAAAAATGAAGAAGAATTTACAATTTTCTGTTTGGAATATTTATTGTTCCCCAATGAGTGTATTTTTTTTATTGTACTAACTTAAACCTGGATTTTGGAAGTTGGTTATCTAGCTGCAAAGTAATAGTTAAAAGTAATTTAATATGTATACTTATGGGATTTTTTTTTCTTTAAGGATTGTATATAAGTAGAAATATATATGTAAAGTTTAGAAAATTAGAAAATATATTTCTGATATTATAAAATATTTTTCTGTAATTTTTGCTAAAAGATAATAAAATTTAAGTTAAATATATTACCCTCCGAAAAACAGTAGAAACAAAATGGTATGGATTATAATAATTCTACCGACCTGAAAAATGAAGCTTTTTGTGAATTAATATAAATTTAAAAATGAACCTGAATCCAAACAAGGGAAATATATTTTATTAAAAATTAATAATAAGCAATCTAGGACGTACAATACATGCTAATAATTAATTTTGAAGATTAACTGTTGGTTCCTATACTTTTTGAATCAACAGGGCAGTACAATGATAATTAAAAATATGTTGGTCATCCCAATCTTAGATTATTTGCTATTACCTTAACAAATTTTATAAGAATATTTTATATATTAATGTGCTGAGCTGAAATTTTTTGAACTCACGAATCTACCCTAATATCTATTTCTTTCCTCTTTTAGTTGTTTTATTTTCTGCTGATTGTCATTTTTATGGTTACTGTTAGAAATGTCTGGCCCGTAAAATTCAGTTGCATTATCATCTTGAAGGTCTTGAAGATGATATTTTTCTGGATATCTATTAATATATATAAATATATAACAGCTATATACACTCATGTTCAAAATTAAGAAAATTTGAATAATTTGCTAATTTTATGAAAGGATCTGAATGAAATGTAAAACTACTGCTTCGAGAGAAAGGTACGAATTTTGTAAGTTGAATATGTAAACGTAAACGTGTGTGTGGGCGTAGTCAGTAGATGAACACGTTTTATGAGCATGCGGGGAAAATACGCATTTCGTTCGCTAGCACAGCTCACCGAATTTCTTGGTGGTTTTTTTTTTCTTTTTCATCAATCTATTGAATTCAAATTCTAAAAATAATAATGAGCAACCACCAACGTTTAAATGATATGATGAAGTGGCGTCTCTAGAAGGTATCCAGCCTCAAATATTGGTTTGTAGAGACTCTTTCTAGATGGTCAAGCTAGAAATAGGTCAAAGAGAGACGTTGTGATTAGAATCCTCCTCCATCGTCGTGCTTTCTGTCACATTCCGGCGTGTATCTGAAATAATAATGCTGTATCCCGAATTTTATAAAATATTATTGCTAAGAGATGATTTTATCAGTAATTTATTTGTATATTTTGACTCTTGAATTGCAATAATATTAACTTTTTTACATAAACTTAGCACCGCACGTAATTTCCAGTTTATGCTATGTGTGATTGTGTAACAAGGGAAATTTGTGTTAAGACGTGTCACTGTTTCATTTCATTGTTTTCTTGAATAAATAATTACCCAGAAAAGATTATTTTGTTTCTTTTCTGACTAAAATTGAAACGGAAGCGTTAAATAATTTTGATAATTCAATGTTTCACTTTCCTGATATCCATAATTGCGTAACAATTTTAATTTTTGTACTTACCACTTCTAAATGTTTATAAAATAAAAACCACAACATCGAAAAATTTCCTTTGATAATTAATTGTAGGAAGTTCATAGCCCACTAGTACTATACTAGATGGCGCTACTGAGAATATTTGTAATCCCTCTTGGACGGAGAGATTGTAAGCTTTGAAGCAAGAGGATAAGCGATAAGCTTTCCCCCTGTACCAAAGCATGTAAATAATCTGCGAGTGTAAATAAAAGCAGCAAAGCGGACCCGTTTGATGTTCATTGTGTAATTAAGGTAAAAACAACCACGAGATCCAGATTAAAACACCACTGAACCACCAGATCGAAAGAATATGCACAGTAATTAAACAAAGTATGCAGACAAATATAGTTGTCATGACACCTTTTTCTGTGTCTGAAATAAGCTTCTTTAAAATTGTTGAGGGTTAATGAATCTCACAAAGATGAGAACGATAAAGATGTATTGCATTTTAAATGATTTATGTACTAATTTAACATTAAAATTTTAAACGATTTATATGACTGTGTTATGTTTTCTCCTCCTAAAAAATAAAGACAACAACAAAACATAAAAAAATTAACATTTTTTTTTTTTTTTTGCATGAGAAATTTATATTGAAATGTATGTATGGGAAATAGAACTATTAAGAACAATTTTTTTCTGTCAAGAACGGTATTTAAAATTTTTAACGAGTAAAATGAACGACATTCCAAATTTTCCGATCATAACTAAACAATGAATTAAAGCAAACATAAATGTTGTGATACCTTTTAATGTATCTGAAATCAGTTTCATCAATACTGCTAACGGTTAATGAATCTCACCCAGATGGGGAGCGATAAAGATGTATTGCATTTTAAGCGATTTATGTACAAATGACTATTGACCGAACTCTTCAAAGTTCGGGTATTATGCAGAGAACAAGGTAATCGATTTCTGAACAACTTTAATCTCATGTTTATATGGATGAGATGGACAAGAAAGGGACACTAGATCGATCCAAGTCGACACAGTGTCGAAACTCCGAGAAGAAAGAAGCTAATGCATATTTTATTGGAAAAGAAAATGAATTAAGAGAGTAATTAAGTGTTTGCATTGGAGGGTAATTGAAAAGAGGGTGTTGTCTGTTTTGCACTCAGAGTAATCCTAACAGGAAATGCGATAAAAGGAATTAAAATATTTTTTGGTATAATAATTACTTATTCCACTTGGAAATCCTTTTATGTATGACATTGGACAATATTAAGAAAAATGTCAAGGAAACATATTTATTTATTTTAAAATAATTTCAGCTTTTTTATAGTTGTCAGAGTGTATTCTAGCATCCTTTCTATTTATTTATGAAACTTTACATTACCTATAAGAGAAGTGCATTACAGTTTGCAACACTTTTTGCTACAAAATGTGGGTGGGGTGGGCCCTTAAACTTTTAATAGTTTTTCATCTAAGTATGAAAAAGTAGTATATTGTATGAAAATATAGTTAGAGAGTGCAATAAGATATGCATAAGTGTTTTATCTGCCGAGGCTTTTACGTAAGTGAAATAAAATGTAAGGTAAATAATAAAGTTAAACATTTTGATTTAAAAATCATTCGTTCCTTGTATGAACACATGTATACAAATTTGATTTAATTTATCTATTTTATATCCCCATATTATGAGGTATTATTCCTCAAAACTTTCACAAATAATATTAGCTTCAGACATTAAAAATTTTTAAAATTGAAAAACTAATATCCTAAAGCAATATTTTAAAATAATATTAATAGAAGATTCAGGGGTATTTTAAAACAACTTATTTGACTGAATTCTATTTATAGGGGCATGCTGTATTCTTTCAAAAGTTCTCCAAACTTGGTTGCTATTTTTCTTAGAACCCTTACAATTTTGCTAAGCCTTTATGTTTATCTAAATTATTTTTTTGTATTTGATTACATTATCTATGACTTTTTGAGTCAATTAGTGTAATCTTATCAAAAGGCAAGTTGCACTTTGGAATTTTTTAAAATTTAAATAGTTTACTCAATACTTTGCATTTACTAAAAATAATAATATTGCACATGTGAATTCTGAGAAGCAACTTTCATTTGTAGATTAAAAAAATGAAATATTTAAATTTGATAAATATTAGAAATCTTTCTTTCCATTCATTTAATACTTTACCACTACAATTTTTTTTTTATTTAAAATAATTACAATTTTAGAAATTGGATTTTGCATTAAATCCGGAGTTTAAGAAAGAAGTAACGAGTAATTAAAAATGCGAAAATTTGTCCAAAATCATTATATATTTAATAATTTTAACTAAAAATTCTCATCAATTTATCGTAAAATCTATCCGTAATTCTATTAAAAAATTATATATATATATATATATATATATATATATATATATATATATATATATATATATATATATATATATATATATATATATATATATATATATATATATATATATATATATATATATATATATATATATATATATATATATATATATATATATATATATATATATATATATATATATATATATATATATGCATATATATGCATATATATACATATATATATACATATATATACATTATATATATATATGTATATATATATATATATATATATATGCATATATATGCATATATATACATATATATACATATATATATACATTATATATATATATATATGTATATAAGTCTTTTTATTTATATGTATTTCTTTCCGTAATTTTCCTTTTCAGCTAAGTTTTAAACATTAACTAAGGTAAATCAATTTAAAGATTTCAATTTAAATAAATATTTAAAAGATAATCGAAAATACCATAACTCTACATGCATTCAATATATTGTAATAATTTACACTAATCGGAACATTTATTTTATAAATTTACCTCATTAATTTATTTTTATTATTAAAAATAAGAAATTATGTAATATTTTTATAAATTTAAATGAAGTAGAGTACTCGAGAAAAATTATTAAAATGCAAAGGATGTACATACATCAATATTATATTTGATACTTATTTAAAACTGTTTTTTAAGTATTTCTAGTATACTATCAATGCATAAATAAAGGTATTAAGCATTATAAATATAAATATTATTAAATTATTTTGCTTGTTTCCAGAGCTTTACATACACCGAGCCGTATTTTTAAAGTATATACCAGCATAACTTCTTAACCACTTTTATTACAGCATTCTCTCCTGTAGAAAGGTAATTTTTGGGACACCTGGTGCTATTGGACATACTTCCAGTAAAAAAGATACTTAATTTTACAAGTAATCGGATCATAATGAATATACATGCAATTAAGATGTCAGTTTATAGTACATAAAATAAAATAATGAGTAAATGCAAAGTTGTAGTGCTCGGAACAGTAAATCGGATTTTAAGAAACTACAAATAAAATATTTATACATCGCATTTTTTATTTTAGTGTCATTTAAAAATTTCTGGTGGCAAATGTAATTATGAAAGTGTTGTAAACGAACATTTTAAAAAGATACAATAATGGTAAATATGCGTTTTTTATTCATTTTTTTTTATTATATAGGTTTAAACTTTTATTCCAATACACTATGTATGCGACAGATTATTTTAAGAAAAATTTTAAAAATCGATACTGTCGTCAAATTAAGTATACCAAATTCCCTAAAACGTTACAACATGATGTCAGTTTTCATAAATTTCGCAATATTATATTTTGAAGGATTTTTTACTGTTTATTTCATAATACACTATAAAATCTTGTTTAGAAACTGAATATAACCTTCTTTTTGTCATTTTAGCAATCTTTCCTAATTGTGGTTAGAAAGAAGTCAACGGAAAATTTAATTTTCCAATGCAAATTTTACATCTTACATTAAATAGATATAATCTTGTCTGATGGCATATCAGCCTTTAATGGTATATATAAATTTAATAAATAATAAATATATATAATTATAGAAAATCTACGATATTTTCTGCATTGCCAAAATAGATTCTTTCAAATATCCAAATAAATACAAAATTTGGATAGTTGAGGAACGAGAAAGTAATTAATAATATCACAAAAAAAAATTATCTTCTCATTTAACCAATTTTATATCAATGTATTACTAAGGACACATACGTTCTTGAAGATTGATAAAAATAAAATAAACCATTTTTGATAGTCAACTATAGCCTTAAATGATGAAATTAATTGTTTGAACATAAGATATTTATAATTCGCATGATATTTACGCAATTATTTAAATTGGAAAAATCACACCTTCGCTTTTAATTTTTATCAAAAATTTAGAAGAATAAGTAAAAAATGATATTATTTTTATAAAGTGCTTAATACTAATAAATAAAATGACTTAGAACATAATAAAGCCTTTATATTGAGAAAATACTTTCACACCTTCCAGTAAACATTAGGAATAATAAAATATATCCTTCATATTAAGCCTTAATAGATATCTCCATGCAAATATTCAGCATTAAAAGCATGATAGTAAAGATTCCATGTTAATGAAAGAAGCATGTTTAAACCCATTTTGCAGCAAAACTCTTCGTATCTACTTCCTGGAAAATATGATTAATTTCACAGGCTACACCTGCTTCTATTTATAAGAGAAATCCCCTAAGCCCTAGCATTAGGTTGTCCGGGAAAAAGCCGATCAATTATAAAAACATCAGACGCAGAAAGTACACTAAATATTACACTGAATATTATCGTCTTACTCCGTACGATTTCCATAAACGATTTAGGAAAAGGTGATATTTCTATTAAAACGCATGGGCAGGAAATGTGTGCCGAACGCTCTCTGAATTATTTCAAAGAATTTGTGCACAGTTTTTGTGAAAGAACGAAAAGTGTCGACTAAATTACAAAATCGATGCAAGTTTCAAAAGTTTTAATAAAAAAAGTCACATTTCCTGGGTGTTTTGTAGCAAGAAATGAAAATATTTCCAGTGATTAAGGCCTCTTCCTGAATACGTTTAACATATTCATAAATTGATGTGTAACAATGGACAAAAGTTTTTTTTTTATTTTCAGAGAATTTCATTTTATACACATTCTTTTGATGCTAAATTAAAGAACTAGATGTTTCTATATTATTAATGAGAATATTTATCATAAATACAAATTAATTTAATTATGTGCATATTTCAGTATATAATCAAATTAAATCTTAATTTTTCTCATATTTCTCATATTCATATTTTCTCATATATTTCTCATAATTTTCCAGGAAGTAATAAACGTATTACAATTCATTATTTCTGGTGAAAAAATAAGATACATTATATGACATTTTGATAACATATACAAAAATGTCTATTGTGACGAAATGAAATTTAACACTAGATTGCCCAAGGCAGTCATTTTGACTGTTTTTTTTATTTCAATTAGAAAAACAATTATGAAATATAATGACACAATTTCTTTGAATTTGGTGACTTTTTCTATAACATATAAATGGGTTTATGAATAATTGTAGTTACTTCCACCCTCCTTTATTATATAATATTAAAAATTAATTTTAAACAAATTTCTTTACATATTTGTTATTTTTTCACAATGCAGTCATTTTGACTGTTTTGGGCAATATAGGTATACAAGAAATCTCGGGCAATCTAGTGTTAAAGAAACTATACATATTACTATAAAATATTTTCTGTATATTTTAAAAACAACGTGTATATATTCTTTAACTCATATTAGCTTAAATATATTTTACTATAAATTATAATATTTAATTTTTTATTTATTGGGTTGTTCGGAAAGTAATTTCATTTTTTTTTCGACAGAGGATTTAATCGTATTCTTTTACACATAACTTCATATTTAAGCCGTATAATTTTTATATGCTTTGATAACTCATGCAGCAAGGCTTGTGTGTGAAAAATTCCAATTACTTCTACTCAGTAGTTTTTGGTTGGTGCCCTTTTAAATATGGAGAGCGATAAGCAGCATTTTTGACATATCTTATTCTTTTACTACAGAAAGGGTAAAATTGCTGTTCAAGCCGGAAAGAAATTGACCGATGTGTATGGAGAAGGTGTGTTGACAGTACGCCAGTGCCAGAATCGGTTCGCTAAATTTCGATCCGGCAATTTTGATGTTGAAGATGCACCACATTCGGGAAGGCCGGTTGAAGCTGATAAAGATGGTTTTTGAAAGCAAAGACCAAATATTTTATGAGCGTGGAATTATGCTACTACCAGAAAGATGGAAAAAAATGTTGGACCATAACGGCCAATATATAATCTAATAAAGTATTTGTTTATTGTACGTAAATTTTCTCATTTCCACAAAAAAAAAAAAAAAAAAAAAAAAAAACGAAACTACTTTACTACTGAACAACCCAATACTTAAATATCGTACCAGTAGTAATTTTTTTTTTATATAAAATGGAAAACAAATTATGAGATGTATAAAACAAAATTTTTATCAGTGTTAATACCTCTTTTATCATATCATGGTTATTGGAAAGAAAATTAATCGCCGAACGATGGCCGATTGGTTAGGGTGCTGGCCTTCGGTGCCGGAGTTCATGGGTTTGAATCCCAGAGTGGCCTGGGTGTTCGTAGCCGTTCGTAATCGGCTTTAAGCTGTAGGTACCAGTCTCATCAGCCGTCGTGTTGCAAAAAGTAGACCTTAGCACTCCAAACCAAAAACGAAATTAATCTAAATTTCAGATTTTAACGTTAATTACATTATTTGCTTTTGTTAACATTTTAGTTTAATTTTTCAAAGAAAATTATTAAATATATATAATAAGATTTACCATTAAAAACCTTCGTAAAAGGATATCATTTAATATTTTGATTCGAGATCATTTTACTAATTTAAAACAAACATGAGACACGTTTTGAATGTTTATTGTAGAATTATAAGCAAAAACGAATTTTGAATAAAATACACTAAAACAAGATATCTTTTTCACTTTATGAGCTATGTTTTATGTAAATTATTTTTCATTTAATGGTGAAATACATTCTTATTCCCGAGAGATTTAAATAAGTAGGTTACGTTTTTGTAGCAATCTTTTTACGGAGAGAGAGGAAGTAACAAATCGTATTGGTTAGCTATTAACTTGGAGTTATGAAAATTGGAACACACGTGTATTGATGGAAAGCTAATCAAATTACACTTTTTAAAATCAGATAACTGCTTTAAAAATCCTTTTTTCTTTTTGTATTTCAAAAATTCTTTGCAGCATGTTTTTTGTATATTCCTAATAACTTTGCCAAACACCTTTAATACAGATTAAAAGTCTGTTTATTTGGTTTACTTTTCTTCTTTATTTAGGTTAGTAAATTTAGTCCAGTTGTAACTGAAATTTAACATACAGACTTGAATTGTTTTATGTATCTATAGAACTCAACTACAATAGTACTGTGTTCAGTGTTGGCAAGTTAATATACGGCACCTACATCAAAAGATCAAATCCCAAATGATGAAGGGGAATTAATATAATTAATGAAACGCTCAAAAGAGTAAAATTATAGTAATGCAAAATACAGCCTTAAAATAAAATATTAATATTAAGATGCAATCCGAAAAAATTAGTTACCAGTTCTAATTAAGTATAACTAAAAATTTAAAATGGTAATGTAATAGTCTAATCAAGTATAATAGAAAATTTTAAAGATGAAGTTTAACATACAATTTATTCCTACTAACTTACTCCTTTCTTTTCTTTTTCATTCTACTCATACCGTCAACCTATTTTATTTATTATACCCTCTTTTATCCTACAAATTATTGCTACGATATTATTATGATACTACAGAATGTTAGTTTTTAATTTTTAATCATATTTAAATTTTTAATGTTCTTTCAATCCGTATTATAAAACTTAGCTTAGGTATGGAAATAGCGACAACATGGGAAGAAAACAAACTACTTTTGATATAACATTTGAGGCTTGTGGTTTAACACTTGTCCACAGTTGGAAATGAAAGTGAACAGACATACAAAACTATGCTATATAAGCATAGAGCGTGTAGAAGCGGTACGCCTACACTTTAACTGTTTCTATTAATCGGTTTTTCGTTCCCCATTTCGAAATACTGAATGAAACTGGTAGATATCTTTAACAGCGACTTCTAAATTCTATATTAAGAAAATATTAAAGTGCTTTCTCACCACAGACTATGTGTTTCTCTTCAATTGTTTTTGTTAAGGATTAATATTCTCTATTCATTACAGATGAATATATATATATATATATATATATATATATATATATATATATATATATATATATATATATATATATATATATATTATATATATATATATATTTATATTATATATTATATATATATATTATATATATATATATATATATATTAAATTTATATTAAAATATAAAAATATAAATATATATATAAATTTATATTTGATATATATTATTTAAAATATATATATATATCAATAAAAATAATAGTATTAAAAATAATAAATATAAACTTTACGGTAATTATATTTAAATGTGTTTAAATGGAAAAAAATACATAAAGTAAAGAAATTCTAAAGTATATTATAATGTTTGATCCTTAATTATATCCATTTCCATATAAAATTATTTATTTTAATATTGATTTGGAAATGGATAAAGTGTAAAATGTTTTAAATCTATCTATGAAGATATAAAAAATAACATTGAATATATATTTATATTATTATCTATATAATATATAAAAAATATACAAAATATTTTACATTTTTTAAATATTATACATTTTTATTCTTTAAAACATAAATTTTTTATATCTGAAAAAATTTATATATTTATTTATGAAATAAAATAAATATATATAAATAAATAATTGCTTGTTCAAAATTTTTTTACTGATTTCTTTTTTTTATTTTAAATGATTAAATAAATTGATATAATTTGAAAAAATTTTTTAAATATTATTAAAAGTATATTAATTTATTTATAATGTAAAATTTTGATCATACATAGAATGATGATGTTGTTGTTTATGAAATTTAATATTATATTAATATATAATATAATCTCGTTGTATAGAATTAAATAAATTTGTTTAAAATTTTATGTTTATATTATATAAATATAATAAAAACTATTTTTATAATTATATATATATATATATATATATATATATATATATATAATATATTTATATATTATATATGTAATATATATATATATATATATATATATATATATATATATATATATATATGTATATAATATGTTATATATATTATATATTATATATTTATAATATATATATATATAATATAAATATTTATATATATATATATATATATATATAATAATATATATATAAATATATAATTATATATTAAAAATTTTTTTATATTATATTTTTATATATATATATATAAAATTAATTTTTCTTTTAATATAAATTATTAATAAAATTTAATATATTTAAAAAAAATCTTTCATGTACAATTTTTCCATATCTCATACCAACCAGAATAAATGTATTCTTTTGTACTTAAATATTTTCCTGTCTCATATAATAATCGATAATAAATGTAATTGTCTGCTGATTAAATTTTATGTAAAATAATTTCATAAAATCACATATACAGATATATATACATATAAATATATAAAATATAATTTAAAATATATTTATATATATATACATATATATATATATATATTATATAAAAAATATATAATAATACATGTATATAATAAAATTGATACTATATATTTAATATATATTTATAATATATAAAAATATAAAAAAAAAATAATATAAATATATATAATATAATTTTGTTTTTGTTTTTTTTGAAAAAAGAAATGATCAGAGAACATAAAAATAAATATGATTATATATATAATTAAAATTTAAAAAAAAAAAAAAAAAATTATTCACCTTCACATTTTTTCTTTCTATCTTTGCTAAAGAAGGTTGCTAGAGAAAATGTTTGAATAAAAAAAGACAATCGTAACAATTGCCTATCGCACCGTGGGAGTCACCGGTGACACACCACCAAGAAAAAAAACTTTAATCATGATTTTATATCTTATTTTATCTTCTGCAAATAATATTTAAGCATATGCATCGCATATTGAAATATTCACGTTGGCGCCTTGGGCAAACCATCGAAAATGCGTCTGGTAGTCAACGTGTTAAGAGGACGGAGAACTCATACATAATAGAGGTAAATGCACTAAGTATTCTTCCCAAATGTCCAGTATTTTCAAGCACTTTGTGTAGAGTAAAGAATGTTCTAGCAATTTCTATATATGACAGAAAAAATGTAATTATATTAAATTTAGAAATGCAAGATTGGTTTGAAGATATCTTGCGCAGAAACCTGGTGCTTTATATTTTGAATTTAAATGCAGGACAAACAAGGATTATAAGCAACAATATTACTTTTTTCAAAAATCTAAGGAGAGAGAAAATATACTCTCAATATTTAAGTAATTGTTCACAAAATCATATCTCAGATAACCCTAAAGATTCCCTCAAAGATATTTTTAATCATTAAACTTATATATGTACAAAATATTCTTTTAGTTAATGCTTAAAAACAATTTTATATTACAGTGTTTAAAAACATGCATAAAACTTCATGAAAATGTTAGGAATAGATATTTTGAATCTAGGGAACAGAACTGTGAATAACAAACTTCTCTGTACTTTACGAAGTAATACTGATAGAAAATCAATGAGTGCTTTGTTGGAGTTTTCAGATAAAATTTAGAAGACAGAAGTTGCTAGTGACAATAAATCTTATTGACAGTTATCGATTTTATATACATTATATTTCCAGTGTCTGGAACTATCGATATTTTAAAGACGTTGAAATTTTCTTAAGAGATATTCATATAAAACAGTGCTGGAAAACACTGTAAATTTAAGATGTACAATTTATTATTTCATGCATATTCATAAACAGAAGAATAAAAAACCCCCTCCAAGAATCCGATAGGTTTAAAATCTTAGTTTTACAGGTCTGAGAAATTTTTACCTGAGTATGAGATGCCTATAATATTTTTGTTTATTTTTGTGAGTGCAATGTTTGGTCAATACCGTGACGCAAATGCACCAATTTTGAAATTCCCGACTTCAGTTCGAGCAAGAAAAAAATAAATAAAGAAAAAAAAAAAAAAAAAAAAAAAAAAAAAAAAAAAAAAAAAAAAATAAATAAAAATAAAATAAAAAAAAAAAATAAAAAAAATAAAAAAAAAAAAAGCCCCTATTTTAGTTCCCTGAAGCCCGAAATTCGGCTTCATTTAATGCATAATATTTAATTTGCCATTTTCTCAAAGGCTAGAAATACTTTCCGTTTAAAAAGCTCGGCTATTCCACACCATTTGTATTTCTCTGATACTGTAAAGGATTTGTGAAATTCAAAGGAATCTGAGGGACATGGAATTCATGAAAGTTGATGTAGATAATAATATTATTGTATTAGTTTATTATATTAATCGAGAAATTTTTGTCATTTTAGTTATTTTGCTGTAATTCAAAAATTACTGCACTCAATTGTCATTTTTCGTTTATGTGAAAATATTGAAAGTATTGGTTGTTGTTTTCAAATTTTGTTGTTTTCAAAAATAGTCTATTTCTAACATTTTTAACGAACAAATATTAGTAACGAATAAAATTAAAGAGAAAACAATTTTCATGTTTAGCATGCTTCTCTTAAATATATCTAACAGGAAACGAGTTAATATTTTTATTCAGTTTTAAATTTGCCATTTTCTCAACAGCTAGAAATACTTTCTCTTTAAAACACTCGGCAGTTCCACAGCTTTTGTCGATATTTCTCTGATACTGTAAATGATTTGTGAAATTCAAAGGAATCTGAGGGACATGGAATTCGTGAAAGTTGATGTAGATAATAATTATTGTATTAGTTTATTATATTAATCCTGAAAATTTTGTCATTTGATTTATTTTGCTGTAATCTCAAAATTATTGCAATCCATTGTCATTTTCCGTTTATGTGAAGATATTGAAAGTAGTAGTTGCTGTTTTCAAAAATAGTCTATTTTTAACATTTTTATAATAGTAATGAACAGAATTAAAGAGAACAGAACTTCCATTTCTAACATGTATCTCTTAAATATATTTCACAGAAAACGGGTTAATATTTTCATTCAGTTTTAAGTTTGCTATTTTCTCAAGAGCTAGAAATACTTTTTCTTTAAAACGCTTGGCAGTTCCACACCATTTGTCGCTATTTCTCTGATACTGTAAAGGATTTGTGATATTCAAAGGAATCTGAGGGACATGGAATTCATAAAAGTTGATGTAGATAATAATATTATTGTATTAGTTTATTATATTAAAAGAGAAAATTTTGTCATTTGTTTTATTTTGCTATAATTCAAAATTTATTGCAATCCATTGTTCTTTTCCGTTAATGTAAAAATATTGAAAGTAGTAGTTGTTGTTTCAAAAATAGTCTATTTCTAACATTTTTATAATAATAACGAGCAGAATTAAAGAGAACACAATTTCCATTTTTAGCATGTTTCACCTAAATATGTTTCACAGAAAACGGGTTAGTATTTTTATTCAGTTTTAAATTTGCCATTTTCTCAACAGCTAGACATACTTTCTCTTTAAAACGCTGTGCAGTTCCACACCATTTGTTGCTATTTCTCTGATACTGTATAGGATTTGTGAAATTCAAAGGAATCTGAGGAACATGGAATTTATGAAAGGTAATGAAGATAATAATATTATTGTATTAGTTTATTATATTAACCGCGAAAATTTTGCCATTTGATTTATTTTGCATAATTCAAAAATTACTGCAATCCATTGCCAATTTCCGTTTCTGTGAAGGTTTTCAAAGTAGTAGTAGTTGTTGTTTTCAAATTTTGTTGTTTTTAAAAATAGTCTATTTCTAACATTTTTAACGAACAAATATTAGTAACAACAAAATTATAGAGAAAACAATTTTCATGTTTAGCATGTTTCTCTTAAATATATTTCACAGGAAATGGGTTTAATATTTTCATTCAGTTTTAAATTTGCCATTTTCTCAATGGCTAGAAATACTTTCTCTTTAAAAGACTCGTCAGTTCCACACCATTTGTCACTCTTTCTATGATACTGTAAACGATTTGTGAAATTCAACGGAATCTGAGGGACATGGAATTCGTGAAAGTTGATGTAGATAATAATTATTGTATTAGTTTATTATATTAATCCAGAAAATGTTTTTATTTGATTTATTTTGCTGTAATTCCAAAATTCCGTGCAATCCATTGTCACTTTCCGTTTATGTGAAAATAGTGAAAGTAGTAGTTATTGTTTTCAAATTTTGTTGTTTTCAAAAATATTCTATTTCTAACATTTTTATAATAGTAACTAACAAAGTTAAAGAGAAAACAATTTCCATTTTTAGCATGTTTCTCTTAAATATATTTCACAGGAAACGGGTTAATATTTTCATTCAGTTTTAAATTTGCCATTTTCTCAACAACTAGAAATACTTTCTCTTTCTCTTTTCTCTTCTGCAGTTCCAAATTATTTGTCGCTATTTCTCTGATACTTAAAGGAATTTTGAAATTCAAAGGAAACTGAGGAATATGGAATTCATGAAAGTTGATGTAGATAATATTATTGTATTAGTTTATTATATTAATCGAGAGATTTTTTCCATTTTAGTTAATTTGCTGTAATCCAAAAATTATTGCAATCCATTGTCATTTTTCTTTTATGTGAAAATATTGAAAGTAGTAGTAGTTGTTTTCAAAAATAGTTTCTAAATTTCTAACATTTTTATAATAGTAACGAACAAAATTAAAGAGAAAATAATTTCCATTTTTAGGATGTTTCTCTGAAATATAGGTATTCGCTTAAATATGCTTAAATATTTCCCAGAAAACGGGTTAATATTTTTATTCAGTTTAAAAAGTTTGACTCGGTTAAACCTAACCAGACTTTTGTTTGTTCCTTCAAAATTACTTGTCATTTTAATTTTTTAAAATCTCTAATTATATTTGTTTAATATATATTTATATATTACTTTTATATATAAAAGCGCATAAAAATATGCATATAACACAAGAGAATAAATTTGCAAAGTTTTTTTTTTGTAAAAAAAAGTACCTGCAGCTAATAAATTTTGTATGAGAAAATCTCTCATTGTACACCTGAGTAATTGCTGGGATCAAAATAGATTTGGTTCTAATTGATAATGTTGGTGGTGGGCCAAAGTTGTAATTGAAATGGCTGAAACAATTAATTTCCTTTTTCTTATACTGGTAATGAAGTAAATTAAAAATAAATTTAGAAAGGTTGGTTAATTACTTTCAGTATCACAAAAGAAGATTGCCATTTAAATTTGCCATTTTCTCAACAGCTAGATATACTTTCTCTTTAAAACGCTATGCAGTTCCACACAATTGGTTGCTATTTCTCTGATACTGTAAAGGATTCGTGAAATTCAAAGGAATCTGAGGGACATGGAATTCATGAAAGTTGATGTAGGTTAAAATGTTATTATATTAGTTTATTATATTAATCGAGAAATTTTTGTCATTTTAGTTAATTTTCTGTAATCCAAAAATTACTGCAATCCATTGCCAATTTTCGTTTATGAGAAAATATTGAAAGTAGCAGTTGTTGTCTTCAAATTTCGTTGTTTTCAAAAATAGTCTATTTCTAACATTTTTATAATAGTAAATAAAAAAAATTAAAGCGAACACAATTTCCATTTTTAGCACGCAGCTCTTAAATATATTTCACAGGAAACGGGTTAATATTTTCATTAAGTTTTAAATTTGCCGTTTTCTCAACAGCTAGACACACTTTCTCTTTAAAACGCTCTGCAGTTCACACCATTTGTTAAAATTTCTCTGATATTGTAAAGGATTTGTGAAATTCAAAGAAATCTGAGGAACATGGAATTCATGATAGTTGATGTAGATAATAATATATTAGTTTATATATTAGTTTATTATATTAATCGAGAAAATTTTGTCGTTTGATTTATTTTGCTGTAATCCAAACAATACTGCAATCCATTGTCATTTTCCTTTTATGTGAAAATATTCAAAGTAGTAGTTGTTGTTTTCAAATTTTACTGTTTTCAAAAATAGTCAATTTCTAACACTTTTACCGAACAAATATTAGTAACGAACAAAACTAAATAGAAAACAATTTCCATGTTTCTCTTAAATATATTTGTGATTAAACGGGTTAATATTTTTATTCAAATCTAAAAGTTTGACTCGGTCAAACCTATCCTGACTTTTCTTTGTTGCTTTAAAATTACTTGCTCCTTTTAATTTTTTTAAACCTCTCATTATATTTCCTTAATATATATATATATATATATATATATATATATATATATATATATATATATATATATATATATATATATATATTCCTTTTAAATATAAACCACATATAAATATACATATAACACAAGAGAATGGATTTGCACAGTTTTATAAAAAAAGTACCTGCAGCTAATAAATTTTGTATGAGAAAATCTCTCATCGTACACCTGAGTAATTGCTGGGATCAAAATAGATTTGGTTCTAATTGATAATGTTGGTGGTGGGCCAAAGTTGTAATTGAAATGGCTGAAACAATTAATTTCCTTTTTCTTGTACTGGTAATGAAGTAAATTAAAAATAAATTGAGAAAGGTTGGTTAATTACTTTCAGTATCACAAAAGAAGATTAACATTAATTAATAAAACGAGAACACTTTTTTTTTCTTTTCCCAACTTTCATATCTAAGATGTAAGGAAGAGTAAAAACGTAGGAGAAAAAATATAATAGAAGGAAATTTAGGGAATTATCTAGGTGTTTGTAATTAATTCAACTTTACCTCTTTAAATTTTCTCCTGTGAAAAATGGTAGATTCCTTCAGGCTAAATTTACCGCTGAAGTTATCGTTTCTGTACATTACTATCTATTAACGATTAAACTAAAGGTAAGACATTTTTGAAACGCACTGAAGCTTTTTTTAAAGAAAGAGTTAAGTAAAATACGTATTTTACAATCTGAATGTTAAAGCTTTAATGCATTGTGTCTCATTTTAGATACAGCTAAAAATAACACTTAGAATTTTTATACTCTTTTACAATGAGTTTCTCAAGAGTTTGTAGAAGGCAACCGTATAAAAAATTTTCAAAATTTTCTGGTAATTCCTATTATTTATACATTTTTTATTAGGATTGACCCGTTTCCGAGCAGATCTAATAAATTTATTTTTTTGGCAGGTACATAGATTGAAATTATAAAAAAGTGCTTTATCTGTTATAACACTCAATTTTATAATACTTATTTTACATGTAATAACAAAAACATTTTTCCGTCGAAGTTTTTCATTTTTCATAAATGACATCGTAAGATGATTAAAACTATACTTGATCACTAATATGACACATTGTGTGTTCTAATTTTATATTACTTATTTTCTATGAATTCAATAATAATTTAGATCTAGACTATGCATCGAAATGTAGAACTTGAGAATGAAATGGTTAATATATTATGTGTATAATATGTTATAAAAATAAAATTTAACAAGATGACAGGTTGATATTGTATGAAAATGGATACAAGCACAATTAAAATTAATTAATTTCTAATATATATATATATATATATATATATATATATACATAAATGTATATATATTTACATATATGTATATATATACACACACATACATACATATATATATATATATATATATATATATATATATATATATATATATATATATATATATATATATATATATATCAGGTCTTAAAAGGGGGTAGTTGGAAATTACGTGAGTTATAAACGATTTTAAAGAGGGAACTCTATTATAATAATAAGATAAATGAAAAAGAAACACACTTGCGTAACCTTTTGGAATAATGAGGTCAGGCGCAAAGATATTTCACAGGAAGTTGAGGACTAATCAAGCGAGAAGCATCAGTTAGCGCGTGGATATGGAGCTGTCAACACATTCCACACTTAGGTCCGTCACGAATAAATGAAAATGGCTCATGTGACGCCTGAAACGGGAACCCCATATTACAAAAAAGAAGTGTTTTTACAAAGAAGAACTAATTATTCCATTCACCTTAAGACAGGATCACGATATACATATATATATATATATATATATATATATATATATATATATATATATATATATATATATATATATATATATATATATATATATATATATATATATATATATATATATATATATATATATATGTATATATATATTTATATATATATATATATATATATATATATTTATATATATATATATATATATATATATATATATATATATATATATAAATATATATATATATATATATATATATATATATATATATATATATATATATATATATATATATATATATATATATATATATAATATATATATATATATATATATTTATATATATATATATAAATATATATATATAATATATATATATATAGACAAAAAGAGATTGAGAGAGATTCGCAATATAGATAGGTGATTGATGTAAGAAATGTATCTTTAGCATTCATAGGGGACTGCATTAAGGAAATAAAATGTTTTTCTCTAAAAGTTTCCATAAGGAAGGTCATAGTCTACTTTATACCCATTTATAGGTGAAAGACTAAAAATGTGTAGAATGTGTCGGTTTATGTTGAAGAAAAGCAGAAAAAATACTATGAAGTATGGATCGTCTATTCCCAGGATTTGCAAAGATGAAACGTAATTTATTTACTGTTTTACCGAAATTAGTTTTTTACTTAATATTATCATCAAACATTATTATTTTTACGCTTTTGTGATTACGCCAAAATTCGGAAAAATTGATTTTTATGTTTACATTACTATAAAACAACAAGAAAGGCAGACTGCAATGTTTAAACATAAAATATAAAAGTTTAGTGTAAGAAATATAGTTTATTTTCATTTAAGAAGGGATTGCTATTTACACGAATTTATTTTATCTTCTAATATGTTATTGTTACTTCCCTCGTGTTTTAGAATTTAGTAATAGTTTAAAACATATTTAAATACTTCAGTTTTTCCTCTTAAAATATTATCTGAAGCGCATTTCTCATATTTCTTGTATCTATCTTTACATTAAGTATTTTGATGTTCAATTTTTAAGCAGTTGGAAGTATAAAAACATACGCATTAAATTTTCCACAACAGATGTTCCTCTTTTCTATATATTTACCGATATTGGGGTTAAGCACTTGATAAAGAAATTCCAGATATAGTTTTTTCTTTAAAAGGAAACACATTTTCGTCTATGCGGGAATGTAATGCCATAAATCGCCTTAATGTAGTTTCAAACCATGTAATAATTTACAGAAAAATGTTTTCTTTTAAAAACTAATATAAAATTATTAATGAATAGAAATAAACTTTTTTCTTATAAAATTTAGAAAATGCTCTAAGAAAGCTTATATTTTGCAAAAATATATTTTCTAGCTGAAAATGTTTTGTAAACGTCTAAGAAGAATTTCTTAGTAAAAAAAATCTTTTCTATACAGATTTTTTTATATCAAGCTTTAACTTAAAAATGAAAAAGTTTGCTTTTTTTTTGCATGATGAAAGGGTTGTGAAAGAAATAACAGATAAGAGAAAAGTGTATGAATAATTTTAGCTTGTTTTTATGTTTATATGGCATGTTTTTTCCTGACAAGTGGGCTCGGTAGAGTAAAATGTATGCCTTACATCAATCTCAGAATGCATTGAAATTTTTTGGATAAAAGTATGCAATATTATAATGATTATTTTTTCATAAATAATTATCATATTATGCATCAATATTTCCTTTATCATATTTTGCTCCTAATCAATATTATTTCTTAATTATTGATATTGCTTTCTAAGTAACATTAAAAAAATAAAATAATTCAAAACACTTTTTGAATCTATTTAAAAAAATAACTACCAAATGGAATGTGTTAAGAAATTTACAGTTAATTTCATAGCTTTTATTTGCAGTGACAGCTAAAAATAATTTGTAGAAATTTTATGTTTTCTAAGAGTGATTTTTTTCTTTTCAAAGGAACTAGTCCTTTGCAGAATTAACAAAATTTGAGTACCTGCTATTATGGATAATTTCATCATTCGGATCAAAGTTATAATATTTGGAATCCCGCACATAAATTTAGTTTTTGTCTGGTATATAAACTAAAATTCTGAAAAGTATCTTTTCGTTCAACTTTCTATCTGGGTAAGGAAGGTTCCCAAACGAAAGATATATTCATTTTAAAATTCATCTTGGTTTTTAGAATGTATTACAATATAAGCCATTTAACAGAATTCACTCATTATTATAAAATTAATATTACAGTAATTTAATCATGATCTTTAAAAGTAGAATCTAAAGAAATAATACAACGATATTTGGTAATTTTTTATAGAAAAAAGCCAAATTTTTGCACCAGATCATTTTAAATAAAAAATTTATCTATAAAATATATTACTAATGTAATAAAATTTTCAATACATATTATAGAAATATGTGACATAAATTTTACTCGATAACACTGTTACCAAAGGTATAAGATAAGAGTCTAAAAATTGGATAATTAGAACGGTAAACTGTCCAAACCAGTTGAATAAAAAAAATCTAATAATATAGTAAAAAAAAAGAATATTTGAAAACAAATTTTACATGCTCTCAAGACTTGTAAATTGTGTAGCTCGTTATTAAAAGAAAATTGGAAATGTTTTAAAATACTAATGGTATTCTTTTTATCATTATTTCTAATGCAGATATCAATACATACATAGAAGCCATACAGAGATTCCCCCAAAAGTATAAAATACAACAATTAGGCAAAAGTATAGAACTACAATAAAATGACAAAAAGGAAACATTATAAAAGAAGATTATAGATAGGTAAAATTTAGAACATTAAACAGATAGATTATGATTGCGTCTACAGATCGTTTAAAATGTTTTTAGACTCTCAGTGTCTGGAAAAATACTGGTTTGATAGAGCGCTGAGCAAATGATGTACAGCATTCATAATAGCACCAAAGCAGCATAGATGCACTGTCAGGACCAACAATAGTTTGGAATATGTGAAGATGAACATCTAAACAATCATCCATTGTAAGTAGACCAAAGGCAGCAAAGTTATTTTGCAGAATGTGTCTTTTTTTAAGTTCTAGCATGCGCTTGGCTTTGAAGGTCAAATATATTGTGGGTGATAAAGACTGTAACCAGCTAAGATATTTCAAACTCTAAAAGCCCTTCCACACCACGGTCCACTACAAGCCATTACCACCGTCTGAAAAGGATATGGCTTATCGTGGTCGATGGTGGCAGACGATAAAATAGCCTTGGCGGACGATGGCTTCGGAGGCGATTTTTCTCCAAAGAAAAAAGGCAGCCAGATGCGCAACTAAAGTGAGCAGTAGACACTATGGACGAATCTATGCACTCGACTCATTTAGTGACCCAGCGTGTGGATGGAGGCCATGAACCATAGTTCAAGGTCACCATCAGGAAATGGTGAACAATTGGCCATAATGTGGAGGCTACATAAAAATATCGTATACCATTTTAGCCAAATCATCTGCCTTTATGTTTACGGGGAAGCCACAATGAAACGGAATCCAATAGAATACCACGATTTTATGCTTTTATTGCAATTCTAGTATTAAGAACTTGAATGGCAATGCAGATGATGCTGTTAAAACCTAAAAGCCATATTTAATTACCAGTATTACCGATTGAGAGTCTAAAAGTATCTAATATAAAAGAGTCTAAATATATCTTCTAAAGGCATTATTTACAAAAAAAAAAAAAAAAAAGAAGAATAAACAGGTCAGGATCCTGAGGGTTCACCAAGATCAGTCTACCCATTTCGGAATGGATAACGAACACACAAATACATATATACAAGTAATGTTACCACCAGTAGTTGGTATTGGTGATAACAGTGTCAGTGAAGGACCGTTCTTCCAAAGTCGCTGCCATTCAAGAATGGAAACTATTTAGATAGCGTCAAAACATGCGGAAAAAATTAAACGGAAAAATTTTAGTTTATCTTTAATATCTCGAAAAGGGCTACTCATAATCAATTCAAATTAATTGCACGATATTTTCTACTATGTAACAAATCAGTGTATCAAACGTTGTATCGAATGAAGTCACTGGATACTCTAGTGTTCCATAAGTGTATTCGAGTAAACATTTCATCAAAAGCTAAGCTTAGTATGCTATATTCTTTAAACTGGAAGAATAATGAGTTACATTTTCAAAAGAATAATATGACATTGCCATTGTAATTCAGGGAGCTACTGCATGTAGATCTTAGAATAAAGTGATCAGTACAATTAAGGTATAAATGTAGTTGCATAAATGGAGATAAGAAATTTTGAAAAATAACGAAAAAAATTACACCGCATTATAACTGCTATTTTGTTTATATCAACTCCATATTCCATACTGAATTTAATATTTCCAATATGAAACACATATTCCTTCTTCTCTAACATAGCGTTTCTAAGAAATGAGATTAAATCGAATTTTGATCAGTATTTGCATTCTTTGTAAATACAAAACTAAATGTGCTTACATCTGTGACATACTGTGAATTTACATCTTGCTGTTACAATAAATCAATAAATTGAAGGTACCACTATGGCTGTATGTTGAAAGACAAGTAACTGTTACTTTAAATAATAATTAATTCACATCGTAGTAAAAATTTTAATAATTATTTCTTGGTTTTTGCCGTTCTCTCGACAAGTGGCATGATAGTTGATAATATATGTCTATACATTTTTACTTATTCACAAGAAAACATCTGAAACATAAAAACTAAAAAATTAAATACTTAATTTTTATACAATATTTTTAATTTGATTCCAATGATGTTATGAACTTTAAGGTTTATCACATTTACATAACCTTGTTGTTATTGTTGTCTTATGCCCCTTGGTCAACGATGAACGATACATAACTAAATAGAAAATATTCCTGCACTGCAACAGTAAGATATAATTCTACAAATTATTTTACTCTACATTCCCATTTGTCTCTCAAATCATAAACATTTAAATGCTGTACCTGCTTGAAATGTTAATACAAACCGCAAGCTGTTAACATTCCGCAGATTTCTCCTATCACAATTTATTCGAATTAAGTCTGTATAAATATTCATTTGGATTTTATTACGATATTATGTTCCAGCTCTAAAAAGGAGTGAGTGTTCACGAGATTAGCCTATACCCAATGAAAATGGGACAGTTACTAGAAATGGAGAGCGCATATAGTAATTGGTAATAATGTATAGCACGCACTCGTTTATGCTTTAATAAGTATTCTTTTAATCACGGTAATATGGCTTCGACGTGAAATATCACGTTCCAGCTCCGTTTACATTTTCAAATGTAGTCGAAAGATTTCAGATAGAGGAAATTGTTTTAAAATCTATACAAATAACCACATAATTATAAAGTATTTTAAATTAGTCTTTCCTGTTCATTAAGACATTAATTTATCGAAATATTATTATAGAGTTAATATTGTACTTATATAGAGACTCTATAATAATATCGAAATATTGCCGCATAAAGCTGCTTAGCCAACGAGCTGAGTGGCCGAATGGTCAAAGCACGCATTCCAGACCAGAAGATTGTGTGTTCGATGCTTGCCATGGCTGTTTATCCAAAGGACGGAATTTTAATTTAAAAATGTTATTTATTGCTTCCTTATGTTCTTGAACATTCTAGATCTTTTTTTAATATATAAATTAATTATTTCGCGAATATTCTGTTCGGGTATGAAAGCGGATACCCACTAGTTGTAGAAAACTTCTCGATCTTGTAAAGTTGTGAGTTGCTACTTAGCTTCAATAAATTCTTCTGTTAAGTTAAACGGTGTGTTTATTCGAATCTTCGTGACAAATTTGGTGGATGCGCCGGGTACCGATTTCACCATTGTGGATAACTCTGACAGTGTTCGCAGAAGTCTCCGTTTATGAGGATGACCTGCAGAATTTGGCCTTTACGATCCAGAAATAAGCAAGAAAGATATAACGCCGGAAGATACGAAGCCTGTCATGGTAACTCCTACCTACCCTCTCTTAAGGAGTCCATCAACCTTTCGTGGGGAGCCCGGAGACGACCCCCGGAAATGGCTTGCAGAATACGATCGAGTGGCCCAGTACAGCAACTGGGATGAAATGATGTGTCTCGTAAACGTCTATTTTTTCCTAGACGGTACGGCCAAGCAATGGTACAATAAATAAATGAAAATACCATGGATTCCTGGGACGCATTCAAGAAGGGTTTAAATGAACTTTTGGGTGATCGCCACAAATACACAAAAAAGGCCGAAGAGCAA
>CM063505.1:148828906-148831406 GCA_032207245.1 Pardosa pseudoannulata
ATATCATCCTATAGCTCAAGTGAAAGTACAAATGGATTTGTTTCTATGAGTTCAAATTTTGCAGTACCTAAGAATGCCAAAAGGGGAACTAGTAGACGCTCAAAAGCAAATATGAAATTCAACGTAATTCAGACTAACACTTGTAAAGAAATTGCTAGAGACGGAACTGTATGGAAAGTAGAAAATACTTCAATTACTTAAAGCCGACGACCCTTGCAAAATATCTTTAGAGAAAATGTAGAGAAATTAGCAGATATCTTATCAAGGGGCCAAAATGACACCCGCCGAAATTCTAGGTATACAAAGACCACCGTAATTCTAGTGTTAATATACCAGATCTTCTATCCGAGTAAAATGTGTTTCTAGAGATTTCTAGATATTTTAAAGCTGTTTGTAGATGCTGTTAATCCCTTAACAGTTTCATTTTTTTTCAAGAATTCGATCCAAAAAATGCTAGATTTTTTAATGTATGTTTTTGTTCATTTTGCATTTGTAAGCTAAAAAATGTTATTAAAAGTAATATTTCTAATTATTTTAAGCATATATAACAAATTTTCTACAAGAAATAAAGTAATATTTTCCCAGTAAGTTGTCTCTTCTCTTTCATGTACGCCAGAAAGGGAAGTTACGTTTACAGTTTTGCTTATAAATAATACAAATATTTTTCATTACCATTATTACACAGTTAGTTTCGAATACTAGTACTATAAGTGCATTTACTTAACCTATTTTTTCAAAGATCAGATTTAGTGCGATGAATCTTGAAAGAGAGCAAGAGTCATAGTTTAAAGTCGCAGTCTGTACAAAAATACCTAATCTCATTTCTAATTCTTTTGCGCTGTCATTTTTCTTCAGAGAACAGACATAGCACTGGTTTGCAGGTCTTAGTTTTTCTTCTGTAGTTGGAAGTACCTCTAAAAAGTCTCTCTGATTGGATATCCCAAAAACTCAAGCCAAAGTTAGCCAAAAAACTCAAAGATAAAAAATTCATGGAGTAACCTATCAGAAAGCCCGTGCTTTTAAACCAAACAGAATACAATTCAAAAAGTAACATCTTGTGGACATCCATACGACTAATTTGACATAAAAAATGCATAAGATACGGCCAAAACAGTCAGAATGACAAAGAATATATTACTTTTAATATTCCAGACTATCATAAATTACAGAAACCTTGTAATCAAACCTTTAGTTAAACATTAAATTTTGCTCTATTTTTAATTATTCACATTTAAAAAACTTGGAGAAACAAATATAAAAATCTTGAATCAATAAAAGATAAAGGGGAGTTCAGAGCATAATTAATCTTAACTATTTATAAATAATAATTATTAATTAATTTATAATTATTATTTATTATCATTATTAATTTATAATCTTCGTAAATTTTTATGGCTATTGTCGATGCGTTCATAATACACCCATCAAATTTCAATGTTTTTGGACTGTTGTAAAGGCTAGTTATACACATTCTCTTTAAATTAACGAAACATTAGAATATAGCATTTTGTAGGATATCAGTTTAGAATTATTAACCTTAAACTGTTGAATTTTTGTATTGTGGACTGTTATAACATCAATATGCGTACCTATAAAGAATTTCTACTCAAAACCTTGAAAAGAATGTGGTAACGATAATGTTGGTGGTTTATCATGCGAAATAGAAGTAGAGATATAATACAATAGATGTAATCAGGAATATAATTTATTAATTCGTCAACTAATGTAAGCAGCAACCAAGAATAAATTACATGACTTTAAGCAAGCATTTATCTAGTATTTTCCGGAAATCCTTACAATTGCTAAATTTTTCTTGTGCCATTTTCTATTTATTTTGCAAAACTGAACCTGAAATAAAAATTTAGCAATATTCCAATTACTATAGTAATTTATTTTTATCTATGAAGAATAAATTTAACTATTTAAATTAAGGTAGTTAAGTTAATTTTAATTGATATAACAGGCAAATAATGTAAAAAAAAATATGAAAAATTTCTTAAACATTGTTTTTAAAATATAAATCCAGTCTTAGAACAGACATTCTTTTATTCATAAATTCTGAAGTTGAATGTCAAAATAACATTCCAGGCATTGCATGTTAAACTAAAAAGTAAATTAACTATTTGATTACGCTTTAAAACCAAACAAACAAATTTTCAATTATTAAAGTATTAAAATTAAATTATTAAATAATATATCACTGGGTAATTATTTTGCAATATTAAACAAGTAGAGGAAAATTGAGGAACAAAAGTTCAAGTTTTAAAATTGTATGTGCCTACATATTTATTTTGCTTTATGGAATGGAACTAAATATTATTAAGTAATAGCGATCAAAGTCTAAATAATACTTCAAAGTACTGAAAATACAGTATAAATTGGTTGATAACTATAAATAAAAATATTGTACTTTTCTTTTCAATGACAGTTGGAACTTGTTTATAACTTCTTTTGTATTAACCTTTTAAAGGTCACTTACTAAAAGTCAGTAAATTCTTTG
>CM063505.1:148836406-148838906 GCA_032207245.1 Pardosa pseudoannulata
GATAAAACTGGAGTAAATTTTAAAAGAAAATATAATATTTTAGTGACAAAATTAAATTACTAATGAATAAGAGCTTATTTACGTAACGAATACAGCTGGATATTTTTCAGAGTTAATTTTTTTCCTTAGTTCATATTTTTGGATACTAACAATAGTTTATAGATAAATAAAAGGATATTAAACAAATCGAAAAATTACAGAATTCTGATGTAAGCATTCCTCTCTCTAACATACATATACACATGCATACATACATACACACACGCATACATACATACATAAACACACACACACACACACACACACACACATATATATATATATATATATATATATATATATATATATATAATGATATAATCACCGAAAATTTATTTTGAAATACAATTATTAATACGTTGACTAGTTTTAATTTAAAATATCATATTACATATATATATATATATATATATATATATATATATATATATATATATATATATATATATATATATATATTATATATATATTCAGTAGTTCAGCAGTTCACTCGATAAGAAAAAACGAAAAAATTAAAAAAAATTTTTGAAATATTTGTCTGAAAGTTTCAAACCATATGTAGAATTGTAGTACTGAGTTTTATTAATGGGTTATTTATATTCAATCTTGTTTTAAATATAATATTAAAGCTATTTCTTATTATTTAAAACACTCCCAGAATCATATTTTCGCAATGATTAACTTTACTCAAAATTTACCACCAGTCAAATATACCATATCATTTTGTTGAATAATACAATAAATAATGACTGCAAAATCTATAATTTAATTATTTATACATGTAGTTTTATATGTATTTAACTAAACTATTTTGATTACAACATAGCAAAACAGAATATATTTTAATATAATTAAATTCCAAATGTTCAAATATATAATAGTTTATTTATAATCTGAAGTTGTTGCTATTCTTTTGTTGATCACTTCATCAACACAAAACCTTGAAACACGATTTTAAATATTTTATATTTTAATTTTATTAGAATGTTAAAATAAAGAACAACTATTATATTTACTAACATTTTATAAAACTCGATTACTAAATGTTGAAAACAGTATGCTTGTTCAGTTTTTCAATTTAATTTCGAAAAGAGTCATGATAATATTGTAATTTAAGATAGTCTTTAAAATAACGAAACGCCGTACTAAACATAATGCAGTTTTCAAAGCACTATTAAAAGCTCTCGAAATGAATACTAGGAGAAAAAGTAACTGTTGAATTCCTTTGTCAGTGCAACACTTTCAAAATCATTTATTTGCATATTTATTTTTATAAGTGAAAATATGTAGAGAATATTTAAGAATAAGTCATTGTTTATTATAGTTATTTTTTTATTAATTAGGTTTCGGCTAATATTGAAATCAATACTTCAATTTCCGTACTATGTATATAGTCATGTAATCGATTTTTAGAAGTAAAATTTATTTCATGCAAATGGAATAACACTTATATGCTTAAAACAGTAGCAAAACAAGTTTTTGAAATATTTTAAAAGGCAGAAGTTATCTATCGAAAATGAATCTAAAATATCTCACTCATTATACATGGTATTTTATTTTAAAATTTCGGCTCTATGAAATATAAATATTCATTAAAGAAGCTTACACAATTTTCCTGCTTTCTTCAAATGAGTTTTTTTCAGAAAATGTGATGAATTTCTAAGAGAAAGAAGTTGTACAAACAGTTACCCAAATTTTCCAGTGTCTGTTATTTCTAACATTTTTTATATTTTTTTTATACTTCTTCGATTTTCCTGACCTTGAACATAAATTTACTTCTTTGTTTCTGCTGATTAAATCCCGATAAACAGGCTTTTATATTATAAAGCTTCGATATACAGTAATTTGATACTAAATATGGGATACTAAGTAAATCTTTCATAACACAGTTTTTCCTTTTTTGATAAATGACATCGTATGATGTTTAAAATTATAAATGATACTAAATGAAGGAAAGATGTATTATTCAATTTATATTTCTATGTGCATTCCATAAATTTTAGATTTAAGTTATTAGTCATAAGTATTAATAAAAGCTTTGGATGCATATTAACTTTTTTGGTAGTTTCTTCAGATTTAATCTCGACTTTTATATTTTAAAGCTTCTACATACAGTAATTTGATACTAAATAAATCTCTCATTACACAGTTTTTCCTTTTTGATAAATGACATAGTTGTCATGTAGCTCTCTCGTTAAATTTCGGTACTTACCTATGATCAAATGTATAATGATTATTATTTTCTTAGTCACAGAGAGTAAATATTAGTTGGGTTGAGTTGTGTAGATTATTTATGTTCTAAATTTAACCATAGGTTCTGAGAGACTACAGACTTAAACTAAAAACTAATCAGCTAAATTAATAGTTATTAAAAGCAAACATTACTCTCTGAAAATAAACACATACAAGGTTTATAGTTTAAAATAGAATCAAGCAAATTTATTATTATGCTATATACATG
>CM063505.1:148853906-148858906 GCA_032207245.1 Pardosa pseudoannulata
GAAAAAACTAACTCTTCCTGCTGAATTTTGTTTATTAAAATTAAAATAAAGGTGTAAATAGCATATGATATGTAAGAGTGGTCATACTCTGTCCCGGCCTTGGCCATCCAAAATAAGCATATATGATATGTAAAATGATATTTAGGCTATGATGCCAAACGGACCACACTCGAAGAATTTAAAAAAAAAATGTTCGAAATGTCGCAGCAGATTCAAAGCTCCAAGATCCTTCTCCTTTCCTCTTTCTCTCTGAGGGTGCCTGCAGATCTCTCTAATAAGAGATTTGAAAAAAAAATTTCAATTTTACAACTCCTCTTCAACCTCCACTCAAAATACAGTTTCTTTTAAGTCAAAGAGTTTTTTTGCTGGATGAGATCCCGCCTACTATGAGGAGTTGTAAAATTGAAATTTTTTTTTTCAAATCTCTTATTTTAAATTAATTTTACAATTTGCACTAAATCACAAATTTGTGATGAAAATCACACTCAGTTTATTTAATTTGTGATTAAGTGAATGTTTCAGTCTATTTAGTATGAATGTTATGTGTTTCCTTTGTGTTTTCTTTGTTAATTCAATTAGATTTTAAATATTCAATTTTTGTAAAATTTTTCCTCAAAATGTTGTTTTTGTTTATGTATCGATTTGTTGAGTTACGATCCCCTCGCCAGATTTCAAACGCCACGCTGCAAGCACGCCACGCACGCAAGCTGCAAGCACGCCAATTTCGCCAAATGTGGTTGAAGCACCAACAAGATCCATGATTAGAAACAGGAGAGTGGGCTAAGAAGAGGAGTTGAAAAAGTTATTTGGTCAGCGTTGCCTTAGCCGAAGCGGGCTACTCCACGGTTAGCAACCCCTCTTAACCAATGGGGTTGAAGGAGGGTCACCAATTCGCTTTCGCCTCTAGGTCGGTTTCGCTCTGGCTTTGTTGAACTGTAACGCTTTGTTACACACATAATTAGATATCCCAATATACTAAAAGTCAACATTCTACTTATAATAGATGAGTTATGTGATTAATTGAAACTAAACTAAACAAAATGATTTACTGGTGATATTTCACCATCAATAATTCATATAAACGTTATTAAATAAAAAATACGTTTATGAATCATTTACCTTCAAAGGAGCTTTTGATATCCTATTGGATACCTGAAAGAATTGGGTATCTGGAAAGAACTTCAAATATCTTATTGGATATTTGAAGTTCCTTTTAACTTAAACATAAACGTAACTTTCAGGTTAATTGAAGTGGTTTCAGGAATGGTCAGCATGAGTATTTTCAATTTTATGTCCGAAAAATTTTATTATAAACTTACGTTAATGTTAAAAAATAATTAGTTAAATTATCCATACAAAATATCAGGTATAAGAAACATGCCTTCTTTAATCTGCTAAAATGGCTAAGTAATTTATCTCTAATTTATATAAGGATTGATTTGGTTTGGAGTGTGCTATGGTCTACTTTTTGCAACACGAGGGCTAATGAGACCGGGACCTACAGCTTAAAGGCGATTCCGAACGGCTACGAACATCCATGCCATATTTGGTTTCGAACCCACGAACTCCGGTACCGAAGTCTAGCACCCTAACCAATCGGCCATCTTTCGGCTATATATAAGGATTGAATAAATACTTTCTGTAGTACAGACTGCATCAGTACAGCGGAATAACATAACATAGATATGGCCTATATAATGTGCCCTAATTTTATAGAAGTTTCTATATGATTCGAAGTTTACAGTGGTTTTTTATTAAAGTATGACTCCTAAAAAGGGCCTTAAACAGTTTATTTAAAAGTGTTTTAAAAGAAACGGACAACAAGATTTTATTATCTGTTTTATTAACCTGAAATAAATAGCCTTTTATTTCTCTACTTGAAACTACTGAAAATTTTATTTACGGTCACATACTATAGTCTGAGCTTATTATTGCGAATAAAAAACTTGAGTTCTTTCACATCCCAGTAAAACAATGTCATGTAAAACATTTAAATTTTTAGAATATTTTCCAAAAGTTTATCGGTCATAAATGCACTTTTTAATAACTAGGAAATACCTTAGGGGTAGAAATAACTCTATAAATTACAGCTATAAAGGTAATAAATACCTAAATTAATGATCACTGAAAATTTTGTAGCTTTCTCGTAAAATTTCTTATATCCTATCAATAATTCTTTCTGTTAAAATATTTTAGTAGCTCAAAGACCACTAAATCGATTTTATACCGTTTTCTTTCACGTAGTCATGGAACATTTATAGTGGTGATAACATTATTTACATCACATACTTCACCGACTTATCTGTATAAATGTTACAGATATATAAATTTTACATTTTGGATTTTTTTTAAATATACATGATATTATTAATATATACATACTTACTAGAAAAAAATGCACCAAGAAGGAATTATCCGAATAGGACAAAAATCGGTAGATGTGATGTACATGTACAGAATAACAAAAGATTACAATTTGAGAAAAATTAGATTTCTTCAAGAAATAGAGCTTAAAAATGTGAAAAATGCAACAACGCGTTCGTTTACTTCTGTCTCTTATGAAAGAAGTTATTCGACTTGGCATTGCTTGATAGAGGTGGCAGATGTTCTCCTGAGTGATATCGTACAAAATTCTGTCCATCTGATCGTTAATACTCCGAGCTGGTTGGAGGGCCTTACCTATAATGGTCCAAACTTGTTCAATTGTGTTGGGCTGTGCATTATCTTACTGACATATAATCTTATGATTGATTGGTATGAAGGTTAACACAATGGGGTGTAGAACTTTGTCGACTTATCAATTTGCCTTAAAGATGCCTGTGAGTCCAAAAATGGGTTTTACAATGAAATGAAATGGCACCCCTGCCCATCATTTCTGGTTGTCGGTCTGTATGCTGGAAGACAGTAACGTAGGTAACCCACCGGTATCCGGGGAGTTTTCAGACACATTTTCGCTGGTCATCGGATCACAAAGACTCATCCCTAAAACCTATTCTACATCATTCAGTGACATTCTAGTTTCAATAAGCCAAACACCACTGTAAACATGATTGCCGTTTTACAGAGGTCAATGGTACTCGGAGTAGGGGGCAACGTGACATCAGCCCCCATTCTGTGAGCCACCTATGAATGGTCCTTGTGGTCACCGAAGCACTAGTTGCACGTACAATTGGTGATAATGTTGCATCTTGGGCTTTCACTGCAGCTTAACGATTGCTCGGTCCTCACCTTCTCTCGTTTCTCTAGGTAGACCGCTTCTACTTGACACTGTGTTCAGCCAGTTTTACCCATTCATGCCAACATCGTCTAGTAGTGGTACGGATAATGCCGAAATGTTGAGCTATTCGACGATTAGACCAACCGGCTTCTTTGAGCCTAGCAGCACTGACTCTCTCAAATACTGACATCTGCGCATATCATTTGCCCATCCGTATGTGAGGTGTAGTTACTATTCACCTGACTACACAGAATGGAATTCGAAAAGACTTTATGACAAATAACTGAAATTTCTCCCCTTAAATATCTTGCCAGTTGCGCAGATAAGATATACTACAGAAACACAAGTTTATTCATTGGACACAAAACTTTAAAAGTTTGCAATTTTCGTCATAATTTGTATGCATATCATTTAGTATCCAATTTGCATTACATATTCTCGGTGCGTCATTTTTTTAAGAGTGTACTTGCGGGGTACAAGTATTAAAGACTTCAATCGGTTTTATCTGTTAGTCGCAGACATATGTTACCGGATATTTTTTCTAATTAGCATTTATATATTTTTAAATTAAAAATCCGGCCTTATTTATATTTTAAAGTTAAAAATTATATTTAAAAAAAAATAGAAATTCTAAACTTTTATAAGTTGTCTCGTTCTCTATCATATTGTCTTACAAAAATGAAATGCGAAAGGAAAGTTTCATTCAAGTTCCTTTCAAATAATAAATTTTAAAATATTTAAGTCATAATCACTTTTACATCAATATATTGCTACTATTAAAATTTTAAACAGGCTGGTGAAAACTAAAATTAATTAATTTTAAAACTTCTTTGTTCCCGTAACTGGATCAAATTTCTTTAAGGAGACGTTGGGAATTTTATTTTCTAATTGTCAACAAAGAAGACTCGTAGCTTTTCTTGATATTGTGTCAATGTTCTTGAATGAAGAAGTAGCGTAAAGAAGAACCACAGTCATTACAGAATTGGAAATTACTTTTCTTTTTTCTGGAGTAAATACTGGTTTTATACAAAGGGATTCTAATTCTCCCAAAACAAGCCGAAATGTAGAGGATTGTTGCTTGCATAAAGTTACCACGACGATCACAGTCGGAAAAAGGATTAAATAATCTCACAAATTGGGGAAGCCTTTCGAGGGTGCAATGTGTTAGATTCATATACCAATCGTTAGGCAGAAAATTAAGGTAGTGAAAATTGTTCACTTACCTTTTATTGTAGATTCCGGTTTCGATCTCTTTAAGAAACTTCGGGAACTTGTTGTAAGATACTAAGCATGTGATCGGTACCATGAAACTATTTAAATTATGATATATAAAAACTTTTAATTGTGAACCGAAAACGTTACAAATTTACATCACATTAAAAACTGCTACCAGCATGGGACGGAACAAAACTACATCTGAAAAAGATAGAGAGAAGGATTAGAGAGTTTACAGATTTGGCGATAAATTGCCGCTCCAGGGGGTTGCTGCTGAACTTCAACAATTTTCATCCAACACAATGCAAACACAATCTATCTCCGTTCGGTGTCCGAGACCCTGCCGTTCCTTATGTACCTGACTTACGAGTCTCCCGAACGTAGTCACTAAAAACGCTGTCTCCGGTCAAAATCGCGGAATCCTCCACGATGTCAAAGAACCTACGTAAAAATGTTGAAAAGCACCGAGTGGCAAAATTCTGGCTTTTCATATCTGGGGGTCAGTTACGGTTCCGCCAATCGTTTTTTGATCAGTTACGATTCCAGTTATCTGAGAACTCCAGATAAG
>CM063505.1:148863906-148866406 GCA_032207245.1 Pardosa pseudoannulata
ATATAAAGGTTAGGATTTACAGAATAAAGAAAATATTTTTTTCAGTTTTCTATGAATAATTATAATATTCTTTATGACTTTAAAATTTTAAACTTTATCTTATTGATAAGTAACTAACAGTTTTTATGTTTTTTCTTTTCGTGTATTTTCGATTATATAACAAATATACAGTATTTAACCCCTTCGCTGTTTTGCCCGTACTCCGTACGGGCACAGCTTTCGGGCCTTTACTGATTTGCCCGTACTCCGTACGGGTAATCTGATTTCTGTTTCACTTGCATTGTTTCGGCCGTATTTATTCCAATTTTAGTAACAAATTATTTGTATAGATTCGTATAGATGTCCAGTAGATGATAGTTTGCAGTGTATTGTATTTTCTACTCTGATTAGTTCAAAAACGCGGGTTTTTTCGGGTTTTGTATCAGAAGACGAATTGTTATCTTTCAATGTATAGCTTTCTGGTTATATTTTACTAATCACCAGATAATTTTATTGATGTAAGAGTTGAATAATATATTTTTACTTTTAAATAATGGATAATTCAGAGCGCATGGAGTTAATTTCTTGTGATTCGAACTGTGACTCGGAATCAGAAACCGAAATATCTGTAAATGATAGTAGCGAAAGTTTACTAGATGACCTGGATAGTTGTGACTCTGATAGTAGTACAGATGCTATCAGTCAAGCAAGACATTTTTTAAAAAATTAATTGTGATAATCCTTCGGATCCGCCTCCTAGATTTGCTTTCACTGGAATTCCAAAAATTAACTTGGATATCGATGATACTAAAGTTAAACTTCAGTTCTATAATGATTTCACAGAAAGAAAAAAAGTTGTAATAAATGCTTAAAAATATTAGAAATGTTAATTTTAATAACATATCTTTACTTAAAAATGTAAAATGAACAAAAAAATGCAGTAAAAAAATGTGACATTTTTTTGATCGAATTCTGGAAAAGAATGAAACTGTCAAAGGGTTAATAACAGAAAACTAAATAACTTTAAAATATTTTTTAAAAATCTCTAAAATAATCAGTCTAAAAATAACAGAACTTTTTGTTTTCTGATGAATGGAAAAAGACTGTTATAAAGATTCTAAAATACTTAAGACAGTATTGGTAAGTTGTAAAGACAGTATTGGTAGTTTTAAATATTTTTTACAGATGAGTAACTTTCTTTAAAATGAATAAAAATCCATTTTATCGATAAATTTCTGTTTTTATCATTATTTTGAATACATTTTACATGTTGAATGTGATATAGTTTAGTATTCCAGGAAATATTTGGGAGAGTGCTTCTCAAGCTTTTAATATTTATGACCTAATTTTCATCGCCCCTTCTATACAGTATCATTGTATTCAATTCATTAATATACTTTCACGTTAAATCTATAATACGACCTGAAGTATACAAACGCACAAATTAACATGTTAAAATTATTGATATTTGGCACACCAACAGCTGCATTATCAAACTCAGAATCAATGCTTCTTTTGTCTATTTCCTGAAATTTCTGCACTGAATTCAGAAGCATTTCGTATACTATTACCATTTCTAATATTCTACCTCCGTGAAACGTAATTTTCTGTGCTGGCTGCTTTGATGATAAAACACAGATAAATAGGGAAAATGAAAGTGGAGTGTCAGTTTTTAACATTAAACTATTTTGAAAAACTTTTGATCATCAGGACAAGCCCAGAGGAATCGCTAGTTATTATTAAACTTATTTTAGTATTGATAAATTAAATATCAAAGACATTGTGCAGTACTAATACATTTAATAACATTTAATTTTATGTATTAAATGTATTATGTACGAATACATTTAATACATAAAAAGTTAAAACATATGATGATAAAACACAGATCTCAGATAAATAGGGAAAATGAAAGTGGAGTGTCAGTTTTTAACATTAAACTATTTTGAAAAACTTTTGATCATCAGGAAAATCCCAGGAGAATCGCTAGTTATTAATAAATTTCTTATTTTAGTATTGATAAATTAATTATCAAAGACATTGTGCAGTACTAAAACATTTAATAACATTAAATTTTATGTATTAAATGTATTATATACGAATACACTTAATACATAAAAAGTTAAATGAACATTTACAGTGATGTAATATACTTATATATTACACCAGTGTAAATTTGTATTTTCCTTTTTATTATGTCAGAGTGTGTTTTATTTCATTTCTATCCATGAATTAATATTTTTTAAAATAATCTTTTATTTTTAACTTTTAAATATTGTCGCATTCCCCAAGTCGGGTCATCACGTCCCCTAATGTGGATGCCTCACAGTTTGAGGATATGTAATTTAGATCTTTGGGTCATATATAAAAGATTGAGTTATTTCTGTCTTTACATATTTTAGGATTTAAAAGATCCCTAAAATCAAATAATTAAAGCCTGCAAAAAATTAGAAATAGTTTTTAGCAATATTTAAATAATGTAAGAATATTAAATAAAATTTTAGATTTCAATCTTTCTAAG
>CM063505.1:148871406-148883906 GCA_032207245.1 Pardosa pseudoannulata
TCTGTCGATCCCAAAGCCAAGTTCAACACTTGATGGTATGGTAGCAGTTACCTCTTCAGAAACTCCGAATCAATCAGTTTATCCTTGTTGCGCTAATTTGAACTATCATCTTTCATTATGGTCAGTCAATATACTTAATTTGTATTTTTTTTTGTCATAATGAGTCTTTCATAGTTATGTTAATCAATTTTCGAGTAATGTCTTAGTTCAGAAACATTTTCTGCCATTTGGTGCTCGCTAAAGTTTGCAAGCTTATCACACTCGTATTACCTCTGATATTTCTGTACCTATGTTGTTAATAGTACTGATTTTCTTCAAATTGTAATCTCTTTGAAGAAACATGAACCTCAACACTTAAACAGGGATTTCGCTTATTTTTCCGTGAAAGCCTTTTGTGCAGAACAGTACATAAATATGCATATGGTGGTTATCGGCATGTACAATTCACTATCATTATGAATTTAGAAGCAACGGGGACAAAAATGATATAGCCTTAAGTTCAAAGTCTTATAATCTAGATTTAAAGGTATACCTGACTTCCATATCTTAATGCAGGAATCGTATATATTAGTAATGTTTATAATTCGATTTTACTAAAACATAGAAATGGATTCTTTATCATAAAAATATTTCTTACGGTATTGTAGAGGTTATTTTAGAGGAACTTACATTTTTATAGTTTGCACAAATACTAAATATATATTTCTGTTTCAAACAGCATTTAAGAACACATTCATATGTTAGCAATTGACAGTAAAAATTGCGAAATTTTGCAAAATGTATGTTTCTAAGAAAGAAAAAATATTGGTTATTAATTAGAATTTAATTGATTTGGATTAATTAATCCTTAAAATAAGTGTAAAAAATGAAAATTTTTCTGTCTTAAATTGTTTATCTGACTGTAAAAAGTAACAAAAATATCGAGATTTTTGCAACTTTTAATATTTTTTATGTACGGCGTACAAATGGTATATGTACACTAATATTTTGCAAGGTTTTGCTACTTATTGCAAAAGGAAAATATTTTGTAATACAGTACTTTTTTTTAAATTTCAACCCACCGTACTGTCAAATCCTTCTTGATGTAAGGCGTCACTTACATCAAAGGTCAAAATCAATGATTTTGATCAATGAATTTAACGAGGATTCATCATTTGTTCAAAGGTCTATATTACGTCCCTAATGTTCTGGAATAATCTTATTTTAGGATGGTTAATGAACTCCGTTTTAAGTGAAATTTTCATATCAGTCTAGTATGCTACTATCACCTGTCTGTAAATGCTAATCATATATTATTGTGAAATATAGTGCTTTCTAATTGGTCTTGATCTTTTTTTTTAATCCTTGATGGTAAGCATATTTCCCTAGGGATTGAGCTTTGAGGTATCTACCACAAAACAGTTCACTCCATAACAGAAAAATAAATTATGAGTCATTCCTGAAAGATTTTCGATGTTTAACATAAATTAAATTCCCGGAAGAAGGTACAATTATGTTATAGTATTAAAGTAAGCAAAAAATGGTTAAAGCTAGAGAAAAAATATTTAAAAAGCTAACCAAAATTAAAACGATTCCCTATATTTAATGATGCTATTTGGGTTCCGGAGTAACATTAAGAATATGTTATGTTTAACACAATTATACTTGTGTTGGTTTGGTGAGCTAAGATCTATTTTTTGCAACACGAGGGTTAATGAGTCCGGGACCTTCTGCTTAAAGACGATTCCGAACGGTTACGAACATCCATGCCACTGAGGTATTCGAACCCACGATTTCTGGTTCCGAAGGACAGCACCCAAACCATTCGGCCATCGTTCGGCCAATTTTACTTGGGAGAGTGGAGGACTTGAGCATGTGTCCAGCCCCAGAAGATACATGAAAAAGTAATTCTTGATGGCCCACATGTTTGGATTTGTGCTTTTAGGTACTGATTGATACATTACAAACAACTTGAACAACATTTTAAAAATAACAAAAGCTAGAAGATGATTTTACAACAAAAATTATAAATTTGTAACCATGAGAAATTGCTTACTAGAAGTTGAGATTGCTTTCTAGTTCTGTGCATCTGTAAACTTATGTCTGCAATTGCATAAACTTAGAATTACATTGCATTTAAACAAAATTTTTATCTACAAAAAAAAAAAAATAAAAATAAAAATAAATAAATAAATAAATAAATAAATCTCCCTCTATTCTTATCTGTTTCTAGTCTCATATCCGACTGAAAAACCACATGAATTCTTATCGAACAAATTTGTAGTAAATAAGTTTCAGATGTAAGTAAGATAAATAGATGTGTGTTTGTGTAAAATAGAAACATTAAAAATATTTAGAATAGGGTCATACTTTTAACGTAAATAACTTATTTCTTAAAAACTAATACTTAGAAACATATTAGAAAAAATTGTGCTTCTTATAAATTTCTGCTGCATTAATTAATTAATATTAAACAGGTATTAAAATTTTACTTTCTGACAAAAAAAATTAATAGCAATTATATTTGAAAATTATTTAGGAAGATACATTTCCTGTATTTTTTACTAAAGGTTTTCATATATCTGCGTCGACGTTACTTATAAGATAAGCTTCATATTTCTTTCTTTTCAAACTATCTTACTTCTTGGAAGTTCCAGAAGGATATTGTAGTATTTTTCCATCACAGTCGCTTTTGAGACCTCAATCGGATTATTTTATTTCTTTGAAGATTTGTTTTAATATCTCTTTAAAGAGGATTGAATTCTCACAAGGAAGACTATAAATATTAAGTATTTCCTTCTTTACCACTGGAACAAACGATTGTTATCCGAGTAGAATAATGATTTTGTTAAAAGTTCTGCAATTGATTAAGAAGTTTATGAACTAGATATTCGCAGTGTGCTCATTTGTAATATGACTGTACAAAGAGTATATATTTATAATTACACACAAAAAAAGATACTTTGTGTCATTTTTCGGAAATAATCTAAAAGCTGTTTCATCGAAAGCTAAATTAAAGAAACATCATAGATAATTATTACAAAAATTTTCAATATTCGATGATTTTTCAATGTGAACTGTAAAATATTATTTAATATACATAATTATTTAATATCCATCGCATACATTATAAAAGCGATGAAATGTACGATTGCTCAAATTATTAGGGTTTTTTCAATGTATTTACACCGTGATATTTGTAGAGGAATGATGAACAAATGAGTAAGGCGCTGTTCTTCAAATCTGGAATTCAAGTGTTCAATACGCTCTACTTACATGTATATTCGTAACTGTCCGATTATTTTTATTCGTATTTGAAAGATAAACCGTAGCTCCCCATTCAAGTAGTAAAAACTTACCACGATATTGGGCATACTATTACACTGAATGAGGTAATATGCTACATAGAATGTATTCTGAAATAAATGCATATGTCCTTTTCTTTTCATTGTGTAACTACTTTGGAATTTTCAAAGAAATTAAATTAAACATTTTTCATATATTTACTCAGTTTCATAATCTTTAATTATGAACTATTTAATATTTAGTGAATGATTTCCAGTGTTTCAAATATACATTTCGCTGTATATATATATATATATATATATATATATATATATATATACATATATATATATATATATTTATATATACATATATATATATACATATATATATATATATATATATATATATATATATATATATATATATATATATATATATATATATATATATATATATATATATATATATATATATATATATATATATATATATATATATATATATATATACATATATACATACATATACATACATATATATATATATACATATATATATATATATATATATATATATATATATATATATATATATATATATATATAATATATATATATATATATATATATATATATATATATATATATATATATATATATATATATATATATATATATATATATATATATATATATATATATATATGTGTGTGTGTGTGTGTTTAATAATGACCGTCAGTCCGTTCGGAGTAATAATTGTGGAGTAATTAGTTTGAGGTCATGTTGATAGCCATCGGATTTTCAATAGAATGTTAAGATATTCTATATAGAATTTTGTATACACACTATCCTTATATATATATATATATATTATATATATATATATATATATATATATATAAATATAAATTTCATATATATATTTATATATATATTTATTGCTGTTTAACCTCAATAGTGGGGGGGGTTGTGGGAATTAGTTTGAGGTCATGTTGATAGCCATCGGATTTTCAATAGAATGTTAAGATATTCTATATAGAATTTTGTATACACACTATCCTTATAGGTGTTTATTTTATCTAACTTAAAAAAATAAAATTTCATATAATTTTATAAAATTTATTGCTGTTTAACCTCAATAGAGGGGGGAATTGTTACTTTGAACATGTAAATGATAGGATAATCATACACATTTTACAAATGTTTTTCATACATGCTTTATCATATGATTTACTTCCAAAGTATAGTGCAAAAAATGTTTGTTTATAATGGTAGTTACATGGCCATATAAATAGAATAGTCAATCCAGTTAACCAAACTAAACGAAACATAATTATATTTTGGGGGTGGTGGTGAAAGTTTTACATTTTGTAAATTTCATACACTAAATATCCTTTTCTTATATAATTTGTTTATTCTAATATAAAATACAATAAATTTATGGATATGAACTATAAATTAATAAAACAATTTACTAAGCTGCACAAAATAAAAGTACAGTTTTAGAAATAGCTAATGTATTTAAAACACTAAAACATGTTTATAGAACAAGATGAAACATAGCTTCATAATTATCCCCAAAATTTAAATTTCTGCATTTAATAACTTTATTGAGCAAGTAATAAGATTAGCTCAGTCGAAGACTGTGTAGTTGTAATGTTGTTTATAATTTGAAGAAATCAGTGTATCTCGGAGATACCAAGTTCGATATTGGAAAATATCTCTTTACATCAACCAATATTTTGTACTCTAATAATAAAAGCATCTCTCTTATGAATACAAAATTAATTAATTAAAAATTTATTATTCCACGTATTTAAACTGCAGTCTTCTTCTTCAGTAAAGCGTATTTATTTTACACTAATAAACAGTTTTAGAATTTTCCTTTTTAATTTATTTTAAGTGCTATATCCTCTTACTTATTTTATATTCACGTATTATCACCGACATATTTTCTTGTTTACTTTACTTGTAATTTGAAAACAAGACAGTTTCTCGTATATTTTATGCAAATAGGAGTGATTAACTACTTCCCGTTAAAACTTTAAAAAAATAATGATATCAAATTTTTAACATCTAGGATATCTTCACGAAATTGTGAATAGCTTGCAACGTATTTCTTTCTTAGTTATCTATACAATTTATTTTCATAAAAAAGGTGATAGTTATACACGATAGGATTTTTTAGAAACAATTTTTGCAAAGCTACTGAAAATAAGAAGATTTTTTTTTCTTTTGGAAATATTTGTTTTTATGTAAACATAGTTTATATAATATTAATTGAAAGTGTATGGTTAGGTTTCACTTATACAAAATGAATCTTAATTTTAATCTTCGGTAACTTAAAAGTTTTATATAATAAGTATGAGTAAAAGTTTTATATAATAGTTGAAATGACTACTAAGATAATTTTTTATTATTTTTTGTAAAATTAAAATTTTTAGTTTTAACTTTCTTTATTTTTTAATCAAGATTTTTATGGTTGTTGTTTTTTAAAGGTGCTTGATTGCAAACATTAATTACTTATTCTTATGATTAAATAATGCCTTTGTTAAATTAAGGCGATGTAATATATAGTTAACTATGCTGCTATTGTGAGGTGCAATTGATAATTAAATTTCATCTAAACTGACTCAGATATTTTAATCTTTAAATGGTATTTAAAAATATTTTTTCTCTAAACATCATATGTTAAGTTTTTAAATTTTTAGTTATATAATTTCTACATTCCTTTTTTTATAAGCGGAGCTTGCTCTTTTCCAAAATGTGACTATAAACTTATAGACAAAAACGTGAAGTCAAAACTGTTTGTTCTTCACAGTCATTATATGTTTCTAATGAATTACTAATATCAGAAATGTCAATCTGTTTTGAAACACTAATTGTCCCACCAAAACATTTAATATAGACGAAATAAATTTAATAGCTGTAGCTTTAGGTAAAGAAGATAAATATAATCGATCTGGAGGGAGATAAAGCATTAAAAAGATGCTTTTCACATACGGAGACTACTAAACGTTAAAACGACTATATTGTCGTGAAATTAGAGAAATTTACATAGATAAGGTAGCTACGCGTAATGTTCTAGTTTAAATGCTCAATAGATACTTAAAATATACATAATTATTTTCAAGAATTCAACGAGGAATTATATTAGTTCTGTCATTTTTGAAAAGAAAATTCATATTTGAATAAATTTAATAATATTATTCAAGTTTAATAAAATTGTTCTAAAGATCATTATCATTTAAATACATAATTTATTTATTTTAATTTCAATTAAACATTTATGTATTTTATAGAAAAACTGAGAAAGTGTAATACAGTCATAAGCAAGGAAGTTTAGTAGTCAGTAGAGAATTGCCCATAATTAAAATTTTCATATTTTCAATCTTTGCTTCTAAGTACAGAAAAGTTTTTTGAGGCCACATAATACAGCAAAGAAAAAAATTAAAATACATAACTTTTAATGTTTCAGAAGATAATAAATGAAATTTCACAGTTCAATACATACATCATGTAATGTTATAAAATTTTGGTATAATTTAAAACAGTTTTTCCTTAGTTACATTATATATATATATGGTTACCAGACGGAAGTTTACTATATTTTTATATATCAACACGTTACATGTAAAACATAAATTTAACTGTACAGTTAATAAAGCTTCTTTGTTTATTAGCTATAAAGTTTTATTTGGTAATTATTGCTAAATAATTTAGTAAAAATTAATTGATTTTTTTAATAGAAAGTATAAATTTTTAATCATAATACTCAACAGAACTTTCTACAAGACTTTAGAAATACAATTTGTAACAAACCAGAAAGTAAATACAAGAAACAATCCATTTCAATTATGTTATACTGCTATTAATTACACTTGTTAAAATTAATGTATAGTCACACACTCAAATTGCATGTTGAGTTAGCTTTAATTAAAACGAAATAATCAACTAAACATAATAATTCCTTTATTTTAACCCTAATTAAAATTCTAATTTTTATTTTAAAAGTTAATTAACTTAAAATAATTCATAAACAACCAATTTACTTTTTCTCTCGTATTTTTCGAATTTGTTGACGAAGAATTAAGTCCTTTAATTCAAAGGAATTAAAAGTTATTATACATTGGAATATAAAGAATGAGGTAGTACACTGAGTAATGACCAAGGATTTTTAAAGTTCAGTTTCAAAGGATGGCGGTTTTTCTAGAGATTAATTCTAAAGCTCGCTTTTATGATTCATCTTCTGTCAAAAGAAGATGACAGTTTCACAGTGAGAGACATGACGAGTGGGAAGAAAAAAACGAAAAATTGTGTATCTCAGACGCTTAGAAAAGAGATCTTTATCAAAGAGCTTTTATTTTGTCTAGCACTAATGCTCTTTAATAATCTTGAAAATTTATTAGTAGATGACAGTTTAAAAATTTGACATATTATTTGTTTTATGCATCGAACAATGAAATAAAATATATGACAGTAAAATTTGATTGTTTTTTAAACTTTCATAAGCTTTGAAAATGTTTTTGAACTGCAGAGTGATTGTAGGCACATTACAATAAGCAGCCGAAAGCACATGCCAATTATTGATTGCATACAAAAGCATAAATATAAATACAAATTCGTGTATCGTTAAATAAGAAATTATTTATCAAATACAATTTATTTTGTTGATCTGTAATGCTTCTTAAAGACATGGTAGAGTAAATAATTTTATAAATAATTAGTTTGAAATAATGATATATGTTTTACGAATATGGATTAAAGTCAATCAATCAATAAATCTATCCATCACATTAAAATGGTTTTATAAATCAAATTTACAATGTACACTTGTCACTGATTCTAAACTCAAAGTATAATGATCAGCTGATTGACAAATTGATGTATCTCAATTGTTAAATAAGGAATTTTTTTTATCAAATGCAATTTATTTTCTTGATCAGTAATACTTTTTAAGGGCATGGTTGACAAAGTATTTTATAAATAATTAAAAGAAGATGATCAACTTAAAGTAATGATAGTTGTTGTACAATAATAAATTAAATTTAATCAATCTGGAAATATATCAATCACATTAAAAAAGTTTTGTAAATCAAATGTACAATGTACATTTATCACTGAGCCTAAACTCAAAGTTTAACGATCAGTTGATTGCCAAATTCATGTATCTCAGACGTTAAGTAAAGATTTTTTAACAAATACAATTTATTTTCTTGATCATTAATACTTCTTAAGGGCAGGGTTGACAAAGTATTTTATAAATAATTAAAATAAGAGGATAAATTTAAAGTGATGATAGTTGTACAATAATAAATTAAATTTAATCAATCTGGAAATATATCAATCACATTAAAAAAGTTTTGTAAATCAAATGTACAATGTACATTTATCACTGAGCCTAAACTCAAAGTTTAACGATCAGTTGATTGCCAAATTCATGTATCTCAGACGTTAAGTAAAGATTTTTTAACAAATACAATTTATTTTCTTGATCATTAATACTTCTTAAGGGCAGGGTTGACAAAGTATTTTATAAATAATTAAAATAAGAGGATAAATTTAAAGTGATTATATTTGTTTTAAAATATAAATGAAAGTCAATCAATCAAGAAATCTGTGAAAATGGTTTTAAAAAATGTACAATGTACAATTACCACTCAACCTAAACTCAAAGTCTAACTATCAGCTGGTACTTTCGGACCAATTTAGTTCCTTTTTTACCAGAAGCAGGGACTAAAACAATGTGTTCAGGACTTCCATCATTTACCAGGATCACTATTTTCTCGACAAGGTTCAAAACACACATGAAACAAATAGGCAGTTTGCAAGAGTCTGTGTTTAAGACAAAACAGTATCACGAAAAGCAGCAAATAGGAAGAAGAAATACAATATAGTAGACCAGAGAAGTTGAAAAGGAAAGTTAAAAAAAATAGCTTAAGTACCTCGGGACGGCGACTTCCATATTGAGCACAAACAGGTAAACACCCTAAAGACTTTTATTATTACGAATGTGCACAGCTTTCCACATTTAATATAGGGATTAAAGCAATAGACAGGATGAGTAGATAAGATAAATTTTACTGACTTTCTCAAAAACTAAAATTAAATAGAGTTCCTAAAAGACGATGTAACAGTATTAGAACTGCTTAATTCAAACCCGTTCCTTAACCTTGTAATGTTTCAGTTAATTACAATCTTTTGAAACAAAAATAATGATAACTAATCTAAAAAAACATAGAGAAATAGCATTTAAAAGATTAATTTTTGTTAAATAAAAGTCTGTATAAAAACATTCATGCACTAAACTAACTTATGTATCGAAAATAGCCATCATTTCAAGTTTTTAAAAATAAAATAAATATGAGGTAAATTAAAACAAAGGATTGTTATTTTTGACCATATGTAAAGTATTTTGTCCCCTTAATCTTTAAAAGACTTTCAAGACTTTAAGAGATCGAAAATAAAGTTATCCTTCTTGAATTTATATGCGCTGAGATCAATAGTTTGATCAAATAGCTTGAAACATTACGACACAGTGCTATATTTACTTTATTTAAATTCTCTGTTTAGCTAAATAATAATTATAAGTTCAAATGAAACTTATAAAACGTTTTAACAAGACCAAGAAAGTGATAAGAGTTCCTTAATCAGCATCAAAGAAACTGGTGGAAGCTATAGAAGCACCTACAGCATCAATGCACCGAGTTCATTTTAAATAGTAACGTTTAATTTCCCCAGGCAAATGAAACAGTTTTCTTAACATTATTATAAAATAAATGATCTCTTTTCAAAAATACTTCTCAAACCTAATTAAAATTTTATTCAAAATAAACACAATCGATTTTAAGTTTTATTTATTTCTTTATTCCCGTACATAAAACATAGGTTTTCCTTGTTAATTACAATGTTTGCCTGAGAGAATCAAGCCATATTTGAGCAAATTTACTTCATCATTAAAGTTTTTTATGCATAAAATAAAGTCTAGAGTTACAAAATATGTTTTAAATAAATATTTGAATAATGACAACGTTGAGCGTAATTAAATGGTTCTTTGACTGTTTCAAAACAGCTTGAATATTTTTTAAAATTATCTCAGTAAAAAAGATAAATGAGCATATCTTACAAAAATATTTAGATAGACAAGAAACATAGAATGTACTATATATTTAATAGCAATTCACAAAAGCAGCTTTTATATCTTATATAAGAAATTTTTATTCAAGTTCATATTTAAGAAAGGCTAATTTAATTGAGAGATTCTGCCATAAAATGAAATTTACAATTACTATGAATATTGTGTTTATCTTCCAATTTTTTAAGTTATATGAGACTGAATTAAAAATCCCAGACTATAAGTATAATTTTAATTTTTCTTTGTTTAAATTGATTAGATATTTAAATTTTTAAAGATCCGCTTATTTAATTGCCTAAATTTTTACAAAAAATTAATTGGAATATATGCTTGTTTTAACACTAAACATACCAACATTTAACATATATTTATTTATTTAAATTCCTTTATTTTGTTTTATTAATTTACTTATTTATTTTATTTTATTTTATTTATTTTACTTATTTATTTTATTTTATTTTGTTTTATTTTATTTTATTTCTTTATTTTATGCCCTTAATACAGTCCTATTTCTTTTATTTCTATTTTAATTCATCACCCACGCATTTTTTATATATACATTACTAGTCATTTGATCGGTTATGGTATGCTTTGTGTTAATACCGAATATATGCTTCAAACCTGTACTTAGACAATTATAGACTGATTATCTTTAACTCAAGAAACTACTCTGACACATTCAGTAAAATATAATTTTTACTAATTTATTGCTCAATTAATTAATTTGGAGATTACGGAATAATTTACTTGTTGAATCAAACGTAGGTGTTCTATATATATATATATATATATATATATATATATATATATATATATATATATATATATATATATATATATATATATATATATATATATATATATATATATATATATATATATATATATATATATATATATATATATATATATATACATATATATATATATATATATATATATATATATATATATATATATATATATATATATATATATATATATATATATATATATATATATATATATATATATATATATATATATATATATATATATATATATATATATATATATATATATATATATATATATATATATATATATATATATATATATATATATATATATATATATATATATATATATATATATATATATATATATATATATATATATATATATATATATATATATATATATATATATATATATATATATATATATATATATATATATATATATATATAAAGATGTAGTTGGAGATTACGTGAGTTATAAGCGATTTTTAAAAGGGAACTCTTTTATAATAATAAAATAAATGAAAAATACCTACGCTCGCGTAAGCTTTTAGGATAATCCGGTCAGGCTGAAGCATTTTTAATTATTTGATGAGTTTGAAAATAGATGAGAGTCAGTTAGCGCGAGGAAATGAAACTGTAAACACACTCTACGCATGTCTTAGAAGAATAAATGAAAATGGAACAAGTTTTGCTTATATTAAACGATGATTTAATAAACTTATTATTATGAAGAAAGACTGTTTTCCATTAGCCTTAAAACTGGAGCATTACTTATGTATATATATATATATATATATATATATATATATATATATATATATATATATATATATATATCTCCGTCTCTCTCTCTCTCTATATATATATATATATATATATATATGTATATATATAGTACTTGATTCGCAATAATTGAAATACAAAAATTAATGAACAAAATTTCTCCGTGATACCTAGTTTATAATGCAGACTCGTTTATTCTACATTATCTACGATTATTCTCAATTTCATGATTATTTTTCTAAAACTTTGTTTTGTAACTTCGTTTCCTTTTCATGTGTTAAAAAACAGCTGTATTGTTATACTGCATCGAGTATTCAATAGTAAGTTTTTGAATTAGGTATTTGAAATTTAATAAATGTACACAACAGTCCTTTCTGAGATGAAATAATACTTTTTGTAATTTTTGCCAATTTCTTTTTCTAACCTGCGATATTTTGTACTTGTAAGAGTGGGACTTACGACTACTTTAGATTGGCTTAACGATATTAAAGAAAATAATTAATTTTGATTTTTGTAGTTACGATACTATAGAAT
>CM063505.1:148893906-148906406 GCA_032207245.1 Pardosa pseudoannulata
TAACAAATCTTATATTTTATGACAGAAATTTCTTCTTTAAATTCTAATAAAATGCACCTTTGGCCTATTGTTTTTTTAGAAATGTTCAACTTTACAAAAATATCAGTTTTTTTCTACAAAGGATTTGTCTTCTTTGTTAGGATTAAAAATGACCACCCATCTTCATCTCTTCTTCTCAAAAAAGACATTTCATATTCTCTGTTGTTTTCATTATCAACGTGACCTACAAATGCAACAATGTTTCTTTTACTTGCAAATTTTATTAGTGCATAGTCTCCTACTTCAAGCTTTCCCTTCTCTTGAGAAACTTTTGATTTTTTTTTGTTTCAGTTTTTTAATTGAATGGAAGCTACCATCACTTGGATAATCTATATCCTTGCTGTCACTACTGCTATATAAATCACTTACATTCTGTTTTCTTCAGTTTTATTCGTAGATCCAATTGCTCTAGGTGGAGCCCCTTTCAACATATGTTCTTTAAATATTTTTCTTGGAAAAATCAGCATAGGAGGCACAGAATTCCTATGACATTAATAGCATGATCATAGTAACAAGTTATATCTCCTATTTTCTGCTCCACTTGTTTAGTTCCTTTAGAAGCTATTACTTAAGGAGGAACGTGCACAGTTATGACACCAGTTTCGTCTAGGTTGCATATTTGATCTGGTAAGAATTTACTTCTGTTAAGAACTTCCTCAAGTTTGTTAAAGAATTTGTTAATATTTGCCCTGCTGAAACTTGTAGATCTTGAATTTAGATTCGGGTTTTTAAGAAAATAGTTTGGGCATTTTTCATGAAGCCAAGGTACCAAACTACACCAGTTTTTTTCCCGAATAAAATTTGGAAAAAATATTTTTTTTAGCAGCTAGAGCAAATGAAATGCAAGAGTTCTAACTTATTATTGTTAGCCCATAGTGAAGTTTTGAAGCCTGTAATAAATGACTAACATTATCTTTTCTTCCTCACTAAAATTTGGTGACTTTTTATATTTGACTTATTTAAAACCTGTTGTATTCAATTTGCTTTTGAATTTAAGTATATGGTGGCTACGGGTATTTTTGCTTACACAAAGGTTTCTTGCATCCTTACAGACAACACACCAGCCAGAACTTTTCTGCAACTGATTCAAGCAATTAAATAGCATTTTAACAGAATACTTTTTGTTCTTTCTTGTTGTTCTCATCCATTTATTACTTCTGAAAAAAAAAAAAATATTTTGATGAAATCCATTAAAAATTTTCACCAAAATATTAATTATTTTGCTTGAATTGATTTTTGTTACACATTTTTCTAAGTGTCCCAAGGTGCCCCATCTATATGTGTCCCAACAGGATTTTGCATAGTATCTTTTGGTAACTACTATATAGTTAGGTTTAACAATACAGTTTATTTATTAGCATAGAAATAATAATAAATGATTTTCTTTCATAACAATACATTTTTTAAAAAAATGTAAATTTTTTTTTTCAAAAAAAAAAAAAAAAACTTTTTTAAAATGCACATTGATGAAATTTTGGGTTATTCAAAACAAAGAAAATGAAATTGTTCCTTACCTATAAGCACTATCTTCATCAACATTCTTTGACAAGTGAAGAGTAATGTCATCTATCAACACACATAAGCACTAATTCCTGGCTACAAATTAAAGCCTGAAAATAAAGGTGTCCCAAGGTGGGCTATGTCCCAAGGTGCCCCAATCTCCCCTACGAATATGTATTTATTTTTTCCTTTCCTTTCACCTATTTTTTTTTCTCTTTGAGGAAAACCAATTTGGTGACAATCTTAGTGGCATTGTTTGTAACTTTTTCAGATCACGTGACACTCTCTTCCGTAACGCGTTATTGTTATAAAATTTTTCTAATACAGCCGAGCGGGGAACTAGCACTAATACAGTAATCTAACTGACTAAGTGACTAAGTAATACAATGGCTAATACAGTAATTAATATACAGTGAGAGAGATAGTAAAATTAACAACATAACGAACCTTAGGAGATAGCATAATGAAACCGTAGAATTATAATAGATATCCATAATGAAAGTATACAGTAAAGCAAATGCAAGTAAATTTAAATATTTTTTCAACATGTTTGAAAATAGAAGCACATCGTTTAAAAAATTGAGTTTTGAAATACACGAAAGATTGAGAATATGAGGTAAGATTCTTTAAATCATATGGAAACATATATCAAGGAATTATTTACAGAACATAACCTAATTTTACAGAAATAAAATCAAGGCTTGATATTAAAATACCTTTACAAATACCACGTTTTTTATAATCTTCTTTCTCTCCGGTATTAAACGTAATGATGAATAATACTTTTAAGAAATAAAACATTCTGCTATTTAGGAATTCGAATATAAATAAAAAAGAGATCATCAATTTTAATAACTGTTTTCGATTGGGTATATTTCTTGACAGCATCCTATCTACAAAGTTAAACGATCCAACGATAGTGTAATAGATTATGCGTAATGAAACTCGCTTTTCGTGAGTTTGAAGAATTGGAAGATTATGGAAATTGTGTATTCCAGTCTTTCATTTTTACACACGGTCATGTATATAATTTGTTCTAAAAAATTAGAATGTCACCGGTGAGTCTTTTTTTAAACTCCACGCACCTTCCTTTAATCGCTCCGAGAAGATAAAGTGAACAAATTTTCGGATGACAAATGAAATGCAACAAATGATATGAAAACACTGTAGAATCAAAATGATAAATTTAGGAACATTTTTCGGTGTGTTGTGGAGAAGTTGAAGAATTGAGACTTTATTTTTGCTTCACATTTTGTTGTGCAAGAGTAGTATTATTGTCACAGTCATATTTATCTTTACTCTGTTATGTTACTAAATAAGTGATAAGAGGAAGAAATTTTATATCACAAAGAAAAGTAACACTTATGTTTTTTAATAAATTATTGTTACTGGACTTAAAAAAAAACAGTTAAGGAAAATCATCATTTAAATTATTTAAGTTTCAATATAATACTTTACTATTGACTGTTACACGTGAAAAATATATATTACATTTTATAATGTGTTTTCTACAAAAATGGTCCAGAAATCAATTGAAGGTAAATCATGGAATCCAATTTTAGAGTAGTTACTAATAAACAATTAATACCTTAGTATTTTTAGTATTTTTCGTTTAGTATTTTTAATTAAAAAAATTACATTATAAATCTCACAATAATGAAGAAATTTGCAAGCATGGAATGAAGTAGTTAAAAGAGTGGCAATGTAACACTTAATGATAAAACTATTTTTTTCCTCTGGCAGTATTAATTTTGTATCATATACTAAAATTGTCAGATAAAATATCATTTAAAGTGAAGAAATACAGATAAGACCTGGTATCCATATAATATTTCATTTAAACAATGACATGCAAGATAATTATAAACCAGAGTGGAAATGTACAATAATGAAAAAAATAATTTTAAGACATCAAAATGGGAAATCCAAACAGTTGATATCTTGTTTTAATTACAAACAATGAATGTGTTTAAAATACACTTAATTTTAAAAGGAAAATACATTTAAAATGAGTAAATTAAGGAGTGTGCAATTCAAAAACAACTAAAAATTAAAGCAATTAAATATTATTCTATACTCTTTCCACCTTTTTATGAAGATGAGATTAACATATTTATTTTTCATTGATAATATCATTAATATTTTTCGGATTATAGATAGTAATATTTTTTTGTGATAATAGCATACTTCTAACACATATTATAAAAAGAAAACTATGTGTAGTAGAATATCATATAAAATTAATATTTTCAATTATCATCTTTAAAATTTTCTAATTATATTTAATATTTATCTAATGTAAAGTATTTATTTAGCATAATATAAAATAAGCTAAAAACTCTAATTAATTAAAAACTCTATTTTCAATTTTTAGAAAATATGATACTACCATCTGTTTTATTTGAAACTAAACTATAGCTTTTCTAGTGATATTTTGTTTGTATTTTCATCCTTATTACCTTCCAAAAAAGAGAGATTTTACGAAAAAAAGTGTGTTAGTTTAATCAATATAAAGAGGTAAAGTAATAAAAATGTAATAGTTTATCTTATTGATTAATTTAGTTTAATTATAATCAGAATAATTTTATCGTACAAAGTGTTTGGCTAATTTTGAAGATATACACAAATTAAAAGCTGCAATATTCGAAGAAATTTTGTAAGTTCTTAAATGTTTTCATCAGAGGATTTATTTTAAAGTTTTCCACAATATGGAAAATTAAACAATTTATATTACATCCGCCGCCAGGTTGTTAATCTTTAATGTATCTGCTGTAATGTATTGTGAACATCGACAATGTGATTTAGTATGCAAAAAATACCAATCACTGTTAATTTTTCAATTTCATTTTTAACAAATATAAATAATTTTCAATAATTGTATTCCAAATTTCTTAGACTGGAATGAATTTATCTATCTGAAAGACCCATCAAGCTTCCTTCGAGACGAAAGATTATATTGCGGAAATTTTATAACTAAAAATAGTATAGAAAAACAAAATAAGTTGAGATATCGAAACATATTTCCATCAAGTGACCTCAATCCCTTTTTTAAATGGTAAACATTTAGAACTAGAATCAGGGTAATAGCTAGAACATATAATATTTGTTTTACGATCTTTATAAATAGTTTGTACATGCAATTAATAAGACAGGTTTAGGTTTAGGAGTGCTACAGTCTACTTTTTTGCAACAAGAGGGATAATGAGACCGGGACCTACAGCTTAAAGCCGATTCCGAAAGGCTACGAACATCCATGCCCCAGTGGGATTCAAACCCACAAACTCCGTCCAGCACTCTAACTCATCGGCCATCGTTTGGCCAATTAATAAGACAGATATCAAGGAATAAATAATAAAGAAGCATAGTTTTAAATTTGTTAAAAAACAAAATAGGAATTCCTACTTTTCCAGTGTCAAACAGTCATATTTTAACCTCTTGCCTGTTTTGCACGTACACCTTACGGGCGCCGTTACCATGCCTTTAATGATTTGCCCGTACGGCGTACGGGCAATCCGATTTTTTTTGTTCTCTCTATTTGTATTTTTAATGTCAAATTAGCATTATAGATGTCCACAAGAAGTTATTTTTTCGAAGTATATTCTGTTTGGTTTAAAAGCGTGATGTTTCTGATAGGTTTTGTATTACTCTGCGAGTTTTTATCTTTGAGTTTTCGGGAACTGAACCAAAGAGACTTTTTAGAGGCAATTCCACCTACAGACAAAAACTAACATCTGCAAACCAGTGCTATGCGATTTCACTGAAGAAAAATGACAGCGGCAAAAGAATTAGGAAAGAGACTAGGTATTTTTGTCCGGATTATGACTTTGGACAATGTCTCTTGCCCTCTTTAAAGATTTATTGCATTAAATCTGATCTTTGAAAATCAGGTTAAGTAACAAATGTATTTGTAGTATTTTCATTCGAAAATAATTGTGTAATAATGGTAATGGAAAATATTTGTATTTTTTATATGCAAAACTGTAAACTTAATTCCCTGTCTGGTGTACGTAAGAGAGAAAAAAGACAAGTTGTTTTGTCGTATATTGTTATACATGCTTAAAATAGTTAGAAATATTACTTTTAATAGCATTCTCCAGCTTACAAGTGAAAAATGAACAAAAACATGTAATAAAATGTGACATCGAATTCATGAAAAAATTAAACAGTTGAGGGATTAAGAGAAGTTTAAAATATATTTATAAGAAAATCATGGAAAATCTCGGTGAAAGTTTAATAAAATTTAAACCTTACATAGCGTTTTCTATTCACTATTATTCTTCACTTTTTTTTATTTTTATTCCAAAAAATAAAAGAATTAAAAGACATCTAAGTGAGAAATGAAATGTTAGGAGAGTTAACCTAAAGCACTTACAGCTGTTCTTTGAGCACTAAGAGAAAAGTAATAAAGAGAGACGGGTTATATCTGTTTCTGGTTTCACATTTGTAGAGAGATAGGAAATAATTACGTAACTTCAACGCTCAATTAAGTTAAGCTGCTATTAATCGCCGGAAGAAGTTAGTGTTTATGACATTAATTGCTGTGATGATTATCAATGATTACACGGAGAGGGTTTCTGTTATTGAAGATAGCTCTCCGTGTTAGAAAATACTGTGGTGAATATCATGAATCTTCTTTAATTGGGAAGTTTTAACTGACAGAAAGGGTTGAGAAGTTTTGTCTTTAAACATCCAACAAGTTGTAAACCAAGATAATTAGATGCTTTGCAAAAGTTTTAAACCATCACCTCAAATTAATTTTTCTAACGCAAGAAAATTTCACTGGAAATATAATTATTATTTTAGAAATACAGAAAAATAAAGGGGAATTTAGAATTATGTGTACTATTAAAATAAAGCAAATGGAACACACATTTAATATTTTGATTAAAATGAAAAAAAAAAACTCTATTAACTTTGCTAAATATTTTTTTTATTAGCACAAAGACAATTTTCCAGTCCTCTATTTTTAACTTTTCTTAGACGATCTCATTTTCGGTTTTGACACAAAAAAACCTTATTGATGATGTGATTATATCATTTTAACACAAAAATATATAATCATGTAGTATTAGGCTTATTTAGTGAATTCATCTCTAATCCTGAAACAAAGGGTTACAAATTAATTTAGATTTGTTTACAATTTCTTGGTTTAAGGAAATATATCTTGAATACCATCAGCATTTCTAGCTTACAATATAGTTGATGTATCAAACATATTTTTTTAAATGGAAATACAAAAATAAATAATAGGTCCCAGTCTCATTAGACCTCGTGTTGCAAAAAGTAGATCATAGCGCTCCAAACCAAACCAAACCAAAAATAAATAGGGCTAAAATAATTCAATATGAGTTTCACTAAAAATAATTCAATAATAAATATTAAAAATAGTTTCTGGATATTTTTTACTAACTTAATTTAATTATGTTTTCAGTTTATTCCACTTTAATTACTTATTACACTTGATCAGATGACTTCGATGTTGGACTGCTGGGATTGTTTTCCTAGAAGAAGAAGGTCTTTATATCTTAATAGGATAAAGCTAGATACAAATGCTTCATGTGATACTACAGTAATGACTGGTATGATTAATATATCCAATATCCCTAACCCCTTACGGAAGCAGAAAGCTGTCAATAGCTGCATGTAATCTTTGTGTAACTGAAAGAATTGGATTCTTATAAGGGAAGCATCATCTTTAGTCTCAGATATTATACCAAATGATAAGAAAATTTTGTTATTTTCTCAAAACATGGTTCTTCTTTGATGCAATATTTAATGTGTATGTAATAGTGTGTATTATAGTACTTTTCGTATTGTAAAAATTGAGTAAAACCAATCATCCAACAGTACATTTCATTCAGACTTACAATTTGTTTATAAAATGATATGGTCATCATTAGATCGCATTTTAATTTAATTGAAATGAGGTATTTATTTGTGTATAAATAATGAAATGTAAAGTGGTGTTGTTTACTAACGCAAATTCAAAGTTTACTGAATAGTTTCTTAGAGCAACAGACATTTAATAGTATTTAAATTATACTTTTACGTATGGAATCGTAGGAGGGTAATTATAATGAAATATTTGACTTGAAAGGATTGAATTAAATTGCAATATATATTTCTCTAAACTGAAATATGTTAAATATATTTTAATAAGTAACATATTTTTTTCTCTTCACCCACATTTAGGGGAGCTATTCTGTTATATAATAAAAAAATATCCAATTATAATAAATAAAATTTAATGAAACATAGAAAAATTCACTAAGCACATAATAAATTAAACTTGAATATGTTATCTCGCGGTATTACACCAAGAAATACATTGACTGTCATGTAAAGAAAATCAGAAAAAGCAAAATTTTTTTTTGACCATTAGTTAACTCATAAATACATACTAACATTTAGTTATAACAATATATATGTAATAATATCAATATCTAAGCCCTAAAGCGTATTCCAAAATTATCCCTTTTCCCTATTCATTATTCTAGATCTTAATTTCTTGTCTTTATAGTAACCATATTTCCCAGCCATCCAATTTAAACGAGGATGTTTTCATTCCTTCATCCGAACCCCGAAATTCTTTCTATGATTCCCAAAACAGAAAATGATATAGCTGGCATTTTAATGAGGAAGTTATAACTTTCCCATGAAAATTTGTAACGATCAGCAGTAATGCTCCTCTGACACGCCACACTTTGCAGATGGCTCGAGTCAAAGGTTACTTTCTATAAGCAATTAAAACACTTGCCTCAGCATTTTCCCACACACGGGTTTTAGCCATCTCTCGCAGAAGGTTGGCATTACAATTACTTAGAGATATAGAGCGTTCTCACTCCGTCGGGTTCAGACGTCTGTGGATTCTGTGCTATTTTTATCGGATGAAATAAAAGTTAAGTTCGGCCACGACGAATGATGTGCTTCTTTCTAACGGATGGTTAACGGGACACTTGGCAGCCCAGCATGCCCGGGCTGAGGAAAATAATAGGGGCAATTTTAAAATGAGTTTTCAAGTGTAAAGTTCGGGGCTAGTTGGCCCCTGGACTGATTACATATATATATATATATATATATATATATATATATATATATATATATATATTATATATATATATATATATATATATATATATATATATATATATATATATATATATGTATATGTATATATATATATATGTATATATCTATAAGTATATATATATATATATATATATATATATATATATATATATATTTATATATATATATATATATATATATATATATATGTATATATATATATATATATATATATATATATATATATATATATATATATATATATATGTATATATATATATATATATATATATATATATATATATATATATATATAAATATATATATATATATATATATATATATATATATATATATATATATATATATATATATATATATATATTATATATATATATATATATATATATATATATATATATATATACTTATAGATATATCAATATATAGATATATGCTTATGTGCAAACTGTTTTCAAAGATATACATTGTCTTAAATATTTTATATATAACCTTTATTTTAGCAGTTCAATATAAAATTATTGCTTGCGTTTAGGGTAATGTAAAAACTTTTATTCCAGAATATGGAAACAAATGTAGTATGCATTTAATCTACTGGGTTTAATTCGCATTGATGCTGCCGCTAGTTCGCATCTAAAAAAAATCCGTTTGCTTCCAGTCTTTCTGTTATTTGTGCTATATTTTCGTAAGCTTAGCATTTATTATTTGTATCTTTCTCATCTATATTCGTTTACAGCAGATGGGGTAAAATTCGAAATGATTTTTTTTCTATTTTTATTTGCCATTTACCTTGCATTGTATTTGAAGGTTTTCAGGGATTTTCTGTAGCATATAATAGATTTCAGTCTATTTTCTTACATACAAATTAATTTAATAAATATACAGTCTCTTACGGTTTTAATAACACAATAATAAATGGTATTAAAATACAGAAAAAATTATCCTAAATATATAAAATATAAAATAATTAATAAATAAATAATTAATAAATAATTAGGAATATATAAAATATTTTCCTAAATAAAAATTATATTCCTAATGTTTTAAAGTAAAAATGAAATTAAATAATATTTAAAAAACTGACCGTAGTTTATTTTTACCCGAACTTAGGTGTATGCTACATTTTAAAACGTTAAGAAGATTTAATAATTTTGAAGCATTTATTTTAGTTTTAAAAAAATACTATTAATAATCATAAATGATTTGTTTAGTTGTATAAAAACTGGTGTTGAAAAAATATTTTTCCTCGAATTATAATAAATACAGAAATATTCCAAAGATATTTTTCTACATTTGATTTTTTAACGGATGTCTTGTTTCAAAAGTAATCTTTCATCAGGAATGTAGTAATATTTTATTACTACTAATGAGTTAGATTATTATTGTAGTCCAGTAGTGTATTTCTTAATGTTTATTTTTCTGATGTTTAATATTTGTCTGTGTGGGTTGTTATTTGCATCTTTCTTGAAAACAAATCTCTTTTATTGAAATTTGGAAACTTTACAAAAAAGGTTGAAAAATTATTATTTTCAAATGTTTGATTCTTATTTGAGTGTATATAGTCCTTTATACACATATCGCTAGCTTATATGAAATAATAAAATTATTTTTCTGTATGAATTCATTATATATTGTTAAGAATGCTGTAAACATATAATTTGTATGGTATCTCGCCAATTTGGTGAGATATTGGCTTCTGGACGAAGTTTGGTAAACTCCTTTTTGCTCCAAATTTGGCGATATATCGCTAAATTTGGCGACATTTTTTGCTGACCCCTTTCTCTGGATTTTACTAGAAGCTTTTGGAAATTTCCAGAAACCTGAAAGCTATATAATATTTTATTTTTAATTCGTTCTCACTTCACACTGTTGTTACTTTTTCTTGCCAAAACTCAAGCATCCATTGCCTATTTTTATTACTTTGCTCCAGTCGTAGTTAATTTGTAATCATTATTTGTTTGTGTAAACTCCTAAGTAGGTCAGAACTAGAGGACTAGGCACAGGAAGTTCTGTGCACCACTTTCACCGAGTCACCGAGTCATAAAAAGGCAGTTCACGCTCAGATCTGGTGAAAGTAGGACCTGTGTTCATGCTCTCCGTATTGCTCTGAAAAAGTTCGCCAAAAGGCTGCCAAGTTTTATCGCCATCCGTTGTAATTGTGATTCATTTGGTGTGTTAATAAAATGTTATTGTTTTTTTCTTATCCAAAGTCTATTCCATGAAAGAACCTTACGAGGGAATTTAGCAACAATATTTTTAACACCAATTACCTTCAAATACTTTTTTATCTAAATAGTATTTGATAAATCTTTATATACCATCAAGAATTAGAATTCGTTTTAACATTACAATGTAACTTAGATTACATGGTAAATTTGACCTGATAAGAATAATTATTTTCATCTTCAGAATTATATAAATAAATCTTTCACTTATGATCTCGAATGGGTATATCAATATATATTTCTTATTGATATATATAATGTATCCACATTTATCTGTGTTTAAATATGTCAAAATAATAAAACTTTAGTTTTCAAAACATAGTTTACTATCAAAATAAATATTAATCCCAATAAATTATCCTAAAGGCGAAGCAAAACACTCTTTTGCAATTTTTAATGTTTAAATTTTATACCCAGCTCATAACCATCGGAAAAATTTACGAGTTATCACTTTTACGACTGACTCCATTTTGAAACTGCTTTTCTTTAAATCATCATAATTTCTTTGGCATAGACATTTGAAGCCATAAAAAGTTCTTAACAATTTTCAAAAGTCCCGATTATTTTGACCGTAAATTTCCAACTAGTCTGTGTAATCCAGTGATGTTTCGAAGATGCGTTTCTTTCTGTTCCTAAAGAAAACTATTTAAGCACTTTTAGCAATAACTTTTAATGCATTTTATACCGATCAAAGTATCTCTTTTTAATTTACTGCTCCTAATAAAATATTTTTTGAGTAGGCGTAGTTGATGTAGTAAATGTTAAATAGTATATAACTGGATATGTTTTGTAAGAAATTGTAATGTTATTGGCATTGAGGTCAAGTTTAAAATCAGCAATAGTGGAAAGTGAACATTATATAATAAAGGAGTATGCATGTATGAGTTGTATGAAAACCACTATACGCTGTATTATATAAATACTTGATTACTAATTTTATAATAGTTATTAAACAAATTCATATTAAATTAAAGTAAGAGGTAATACACATTTTATAAGATTAAATGAAATTATGTTTTTAGATATAAGAACACCACATTGATTACTTGTACACTTATTAAATTATGGGTATTTTTATTGCACTTTATATCAAGTCACTTTAGCTGAATGCGAGATACGATTCTACATTTCTTTTAAAAATGGACAAAATTATGCAATTACTAATATATTGATTTTTAATAACACCAAATAAATATTATTTCACCAATGAATGAAACACAAGTACTGCAATCTTAAGGAAACTGCAGGAGTGTTAATATTTTGTTCACAGGATTTTCGCAATTTCAAATGAAAATTTACAATGAAAATTGAAAGTAGAAAGATTGATCGTGCATGCCAATACGGACATATCACTAAAGCTATTAACAATTGATTCAGAAACAACCAAATATGTATTTCCGTTGAATTCTAAACACTAAAAGTTTCTAAAAATTTTCAAGATTATAATATTTTTTTTCTTTGTAAAAGATAATACAAAGCAATTAAGAACTGCATGAATCCAAAATTATTATTGTAACTAGAGAAAAAAAAGATGACAAAACACTTAATGGAAAACAAAGTATAAAAAAGAGTAACTATTAAAAGTAACTATATAAAACAAAGTTATGTTTCCTTTATGTGTACAGATATAAAACTACTAAAACTAAC
>CM063505.1:148908906-148928906 GCA_032207245.1 Pardosa pseudoannulata
ATGGACAAATACTATAGGACGCAATTAAATGAATGCATATATATTTTGCTAAATTTATAATATTTATAATTCTATTTTTTACACAATGCACTGTTATCACAATAATCAACCATACATATATATACCTTTATATGAAAAGTTCTTCTGTCATGTATTTGTAATAGAACTCCTCCTAAACGGCTGGACTAAATATGATAAAATTTTGTGTATGTAATGTAGTTGAATCGAGAATGGTTTAGATTCCCATTTTAATAAAATTTATTAAAAATCCAGATTTGCATGCTGTTTGAGATTATTATAACGCCGCTTGAAACCCTTCACTGCCAACGGATTTGTGGTGTAGTGGTCAGCGCAACAATCTTCAGTACGCGAAGGATAGAATCCCCGTGCAGGCTATGTGGTAATTGTAGTTTATTTTAATTACGTTTTAGATGAATGTACGCGTGTGGTTTCAAGCATTTTTAAAATATTTTTTTTGTCCTCTTTCAACTCTGGTTGGGTTAAAAGAGTTGTTTCTGTCGGGTCGTTTAGTATATATATAATATATATTTTAATTACTATATATATTTTAAAATATTGTATATATATAAATTTATAAAATATTTTTTTTTAAATAATTTTAATATTATAATATATATTTTATATATTTTATATATATATATATATTATATATATATATATATATATATATATATATATATATATATATATATATATATATATATATAATATATATATATATATATATATATATATATATATATATATATATATATATATATATATATATATATTATATATATATATATATATATATATATATATATATATATATATATATATATATATATATATATATATATATATATATATATATATATATATATATATATATATATATATATATATATATATATATATATATATATATATATATATATATATATATATATATATATATATATATATATATATATATATATATATATATATATATATATATATATAATATATATATATATATATATATATATATATATATATATATATATATATATATATATATATATATATATATATATATATATATATATATATATATATATATATATATATATATATATATATATATATATATATATTATATATATATAGATATATATATATATATATTATATATATTATATATATACATATATATATATATATTTATATATATTTATATATAATATATTATATAATATATATATATATATATATATATATATATGTATATATATATATATATAAATATATATATATATATATATATATATATATATATATATATATATATATATATATATATATATATATATATATATATATATATATATATATATATATATATATATATATATATATATATATATATATATATATATATATATATATATATATATATATATATTTATATATATATATATATATATATCTATATATATATATATGTGTGTGTAATATTAAAATCCCTTATTTACATATTTTAATATTAATTAAAATAACTTTTGTTTTTAAAGTACTTAGGGGGTTTGAGCGGTAATTCTGAATTTTCCCTCCGGACACGGTATAGACTTAACTCAGCCTCTTCTGTACTGCTTTAGCCAATAGTTAGCGCGTTCTCTATATATACATGGGTGTATATATATATATATATATATATATATATATATATATATATATATATATATATATATATATATATATATATATATATATATATATATATATATATTATATATATATATATATATATATATTTATAGATAGAGATGATATCGATATAGAGACAGATAGATAGATAGATATATAGATATAGATAATTTATGGCATTCAATTACTTTTAAAATTTCTGGTACGAAATTGTTCAATTAGTGAATGGAAACGTTATGAGAAAAAAGTTTTACTATATTATCTAAATAAGCTGAATTATCAATTATAATACGTAACCTATAATTTGATATTTCAAAGAATTTCAAGCATCCTCACTAATACTTTAATACTACATTGAAATCGGCAAAACTAATATTATGATTAAAATTACTTTCTCAAGTAGGCTGATATTTAAAATTCTTTATTTCAAATTTTAATGGAATAAATTATATTTCGTTTACCTATCAAAGAGTTCACTTAATCGTTTAAAAATACCTATTATTTTTTAATAAACTAAAATTTAAAAAAATTAATGTTTTTTAATTATTAGATTTTTAATTTTTTTCTCGTGGAATTAAACACATGTGTGACACATCATAGACTATAAAAATATAAAACTTTCAGATTCAAATTTTGTTACGAATTTATTTTAGATAAAGAATAGACTAGAAAATGGTTACAATGTACAAAATATATAAACTCATTTTGTGTAAAATCCTATTGATAAATAAAACCAACTGTCCAAAAATTTCGCGTCCACAAAATTAAAAATCTTTTCATGATTCTAAAACTTGATTTTATTTTCTCATTCAAATTACGGTAGAAGAAGTGTTTCAACCAGATAAATTTTCCTTTATGTAGATGTCACTGCGAGTTACATAAATAGGCAGAGCTCTCGTGGAGGAAAAACTTGAATTTAATTTGTATTTCTTCTTGGCGTTTCTGTTTATGTAATTAAGCAGCATCTTTAATAAAATGAGAAGAACGGAAATCATGGCGAAGAGTTTTATTGCGGCATTAAATAATAAAATGAAGACAAAGAAGTTAGTTGAACCGAATGTGTCGACTAAAGTATGATTATATTACTGAAGATAAGATAATTCATTTTTCCTCTTTTATTATGATTAAACCACATTTAATTTCTGCGAAAAGATTTTATTTTTATTTTTGTATTGTCTGGTTTTTTAATCACTTTTAAGAATGTGTTGAGTCGGTTTTTATTAATTCTTTTTTTATTTCACCTAGATTTTTTTTTTATATTTTTATGTTTGGAAATAAAGTTTGCTTCATTTAATAATTTTAAATCAAAATCGTTCGAACAATGTGTAATTGTTAATTTTGTATAAAATAAAGAGAAAGGCTATACACTAAAGAGCCAAAACATTATGACCACCTCTACATTTTGCAATGAACTCGCCTGGATGACGTGGAAGTCTCTTGATAAGGTAGAAGTCGTATTTAACTGCGGCTGGAGAGTCTGAAGAATCATTATTTCACTTACCCCTGTTTGTGATGGGAAATGCTGCGGATCTAAGCGATTTTGATAGAGGGCGGATTGTAATTGCTCGAAGGCTCGAAACAAGTATTTCCGAAACTGCATGATCGTGGGTAGTTCTCGATCTAGAATTGTTACTACTTATGCAAAGTGGATGAATGACGGTGAAACCATCAGTAGGCGACATGGTATTGGACGTCCACACGCTACCAAAAAAACAAAAGGTCTTCGGAGGCTGTCTCGCACGGTGAAGTGAAACCGGAGCCAGACAGTGGCTCAGCTGACAACCCAATACAATGTAGGGACAAGTAGAATAGCATCGGATCACACTGTTCAGCTGTTGGATATGGGGCTACGCAGCAAACTTCCCACTCGTGTGCTTCTGCTGACCAAGCGTCATCTCTAATTGCTCCTCCTCTGGTCCCGGGAAAATTGTGACTTATCCATGTATTAGTGGGAGACAGTTGCCTGGTCAGATGAATCAAGGTTTGTCATTCATCACACCGAAGGCCGTGTCAGGATACGCCTTCCTTCAGGTGAACAGTTGCTCCCTCAGTGTACAGTAGGTCATACACAATCTGATAGTGGCGGTATTATGCTTTGGGGAACATTTTCTTGGGCATTTCTGGGACCCGTGATTGTGGTAGAGCAGTCCATGAATGCTACAGGGTATCTAAACATTATTGCAGACCTGTTGAACCCTTACATGGCCTCTGTTTTTCCAGTTAGAAATGGAATGTTCCAACAGGACAACGCCTTGTGACACAAGGATAAAATTGTTTGGGAGTGGTTTCAGGAACCGGATGTTGAATTTCAGTTAATATCCTGGCCGCCTAACTCACCAGATTTCAATCCGATAGAACACATTTGGGATGTCATGGGACGACAGCTCAGAGTTCAAAGACCACCAATTCGTAATATCTCGGGTTTGTGTAACCGTTGCTTAAACATCTGGTACAATCAGTCTCCTGCCACCTACAAGGACTTGTGGCATCCTTGCCAAGGCGGGTTGAAGCTGTGTTGCTCGCCAAAGTTGAGCAAACTCGTTATTGACAGGTGATCATAATGTTTTGGCTCTTAGTGTATATTTAAAAGCAAATTCAAATTAAATATTTAAGGTATATATTATAATGCCTGTTTCATGCACACATACTTTATGATGGGTCGCTAAAATATTTTGAAATACGTCAGAATGTTACAAGGGTATCTTCCCAAATTTAAGGAGAATTCTTAATCGTCCAAAATCGATGCTCTTTTGTACCTAAATTTTTCAAATCTGAAAAACCTTAAGACTTTCATTTTTTATCATCGATACTAAATATACTTCTATAACCTCACCAATCTAACATATGGAATGAAAACGAAAGCGACTTAAATCTTTCTTTAGATAAAAAAATTAGCCCCAAATCACACATGCAAGAATTAGGGAGTGGATGTGTTAATTTTGCCATAAGGTAAGATGCACTGTTGTTTGCGATTTTGGATCATCTTTAAAAACACGTTCTTTACATTTTTGAAATAGTCCAGAAACGGTATGTATGAGCCGTTACCAGTTATGATTTTAGAAATAAGACTGTTCCCAATTGTTAAGTAGTTTTAAGGTTTCTTTCCAGATTTTGGCATACTTAGGTTTTTGGTGGGGAGGCATGTACTAACAAAATGAAATACCCCACCAAACACAAAGGTGTCAAAAGGTGTCAAGGTACTGAGAAATGATGCAGAGTTAAAATAAAAATAAACTTTAATTGAAGTTTGAAACAAAACACAAAAAATGGACCTCACAAGAAAATATATACAGGTGAAGGTGTAATCAGCAAACACAGGCAGCGAAGGTTCCACGAATTTTCCAGAGTGACCTCACCAGAAAATATTCGGAGGCGAAGACATGATCAGACATCACAAGCATCGGATATAGCGAAGCTAGGGTGAAAGCAGGAACTGATGAGGATGCTTTTCAGGCCCTTTTTTTTACTCCGTATTCTAGAAGAAAATTAGCATACGGCGTGGAAAGCTCAGTGCTTCGGCGAACTCGGAAGAATAGCCAATGTTTCTGCTCATGACGCTGAGCGAGGCGAAAATGCAGTCGCCACAGCTTTTTAAGGTTTTGTTAATTTAAGTAGGACTCACATACAAATTAGTTGTTTCCAAATGCAGGTCGCCAAGCGACGGCCGATGGATTAGGGTGCTGGCCTTCGGTACCGGAGTTCGTGGGTTCAAATCATACAGTGGCATGGATGTTTGTAGTCATTCTGATTTGGGTTTAAGCTGTAGGTTCCGGTCTCATTATCCCTCGTGATGCAAAAAGTAGACCATAGCATTCCAAACCAAAACCAAACCCAATGCATGTCTTTATGAATAATAAATGCGACCTAAAATCGGGTATCGAATGTTAAATTCCATCTGTACAAATTGTCTGTGCAAAATTATAGTGAATAATTGTAAACGTAAACCATTTGGATCAGATTTAATTTTCATTGTCTCTCATTAGCTACACAATTTTGCTTAAACAGTGAAGTTTTCTTGTTTAAAAAGGGTTGAATGATGGCTGAACAGTCGGCTACAACAATTTTGGTAATGGAGTCTGTAAGTTTGAATCACGCTGGTGTTATGGTTAGTAGTAGCTGTTCGGAATCTGCTTTAAGCAGTAGGCTACGTTTTTAAGCTACGTTTTTCTAATATCTAAAACGTAGACCGTAGCACTCGATACTAAACCAAACCTTCCGAAAGAGAATTAACAACAATAAAAACTATAAGACTATTTATGGATCAAAGGTAGTTTACATTGGAGTGTAAATGTATGAACTACTTTCCTTTATTATATATTGCAAACATTTTAAATCAAATTTATTACTATCTCCTGGGAGGTACACAAATACTTTTAGTATTACATATTTTTTTTTGTTCTAAGTTGTAAATTTAAACTCAGATAATATGATTTATGATTTTATGATTTTTCAAAAAATTAAAAACTTTTTGCTATAAGAGATTTATTTAAATACCATTTGCAAACATAATATTGAAATGTAAAATTTTGTATTAGGTATAGATATCAAAGGATATCGACGGTCTAAGACAGTGAAGCTCGTTTCCCAGTTTGTAAGTTCCATTCAGCATTCCAGCGGTCATTTGTGATGAAGGAAATGTCTTTTTTGATGTCACTATAAATGCAAAGCACCTGTGTAAGATGTAGCTGCTTCTCTCGCTAAGGTGTTGACTCTCTCGTTACCAGAAATGCCAACGTGACTAGGAAATCAACAGAGAAGTATGTTAAAGAAATATGTCTGATATGTTGTACGTTATTAGAATTTATACATAAGCAAAATTATATTCAAAACTTTGCAAATTTAAGTTACATGTAGGTTAAATAGAGCCCTATATATATATAAATTTTATATACAATATATCAGAAAAAGATAAAGATATATTGATATCTTTATTGTCTAAAAGATCTCAATTTTTTAAATTCACTTTTCTTTTTCTAATCTTTCCACCCAAATTCAAATGAATGATTTGATTAATTGAGATTGCATTTCTTTTATACTCCACAAAACTACTGAAATATAATAGCTTATTTTTTTTCTTTCATATTGCTAAACCATTCTCCCAGAAAAAAGTGAGTATCATTGCTATCTTTATGCCGTTGTTTGCATGCCTTGCACTAAAGAACTACTCACTTAAATTGAGCTACCCTGTTAAATTATCTACTTGATTATAAAACCTCTTCAGGACGGTATTTTCACAGATCAAGAAATACGGTATTTTCACAGATCAAGAAATGCAAGCTTATCTCGTACCTGTGTGAGATGTTATAATTGCAGAGATTTATTTCCATTCTTTATGTAAATATATCAGTTACTTCCCAGTCACAAGAAGCGATATGAGAATGTGTTATCAGTAACATTTGTTAATTTATTAATGTTATTTTAGTTATATAAATAAAGTAACCACATATTAATTTTGAAGTCTGTTGCTTAACAATTTTTTATCATTACTACTATAAGTATCTATTTAAGGTAACTAACAACTAACTTACATATATTTTTAAAGAAAAAATTAAATACCGTACGAAAACAAAACAAATTATAAAAGACAGCATTATTGTAAATAATAATTAAGACAATATAATTACGTATAATATGTACTCTAATAATACCTTACCATTATATTACAAAAAGCTTAACTTTGTTTTACTGCAATATCAACAATCGATTCTTAAATACAATGCTAATTTTATCCCACCAATTTACATGCAGTATCCCATGACACTCAATCATCCAGCTAGTATGTATAAATAAGGCCGTAATAAGCGCATTTTCCCTCAGTAAACAAATAAATTAAGCACAAAAATGTAAATTACATTTTTCAAACTATATTATTAAAGTAAAAATGTAACACACCTACATTAACATAGATTTCTTACACATTGATTACTATTCTTTCTTATTATTTTGTGTTAGTAAACGAAGTGTTCAGAGATAATTTTAATCTGTACATTAGTGTTTCTTGATTATATGATGATATAATTCTTCATTAAATTCATTATAATAAAACAAAAATTGTATTTAATCTATATAACTGAAGCACAAATAAATTGAATGAAAATAGTACAGATTTTTTTTAGACATAAAAAAATAAAGTGGAATTAAAGATTTTACGCTCCTTTCAATTACACATATTAAATGATGTTATTTTTTTAAGTACAAAAATCACAAAATATCTTTATTCTCTTCCGCATCAATCTAATTGGAATGTATTTCTCACCTTAGATTCTTTTCAGCACCTACATTAAGATAGATTTCGTACACATTGATTACTATTCTTCTTAACATTTTGTGTTAGTAAAAGAAGAGTTCAGATATGATTTTAATTTCTACAATCTTGTTTCTGGATTATAGGATGATCCAATTATTCATTAAATTCATTATAATAAAACAAAAATTGTATTTCATCTTTATAACTGACACATACAGAAACTGAGTAAAAATTTCAGATATATTTTTAGATATATTGTTGAGTCCAGATATATATTTTTTTAAATTTAGATATAAAAAAATAAAGAGGAATTAAAGATTTTACTTTTCCTTCAATTACACATATTAAATGATGTTTTTTTTTAAGTACAAAAATTACAAAATATTTTTATTCTCTTCCGCATCAATCTAATTGTAATGTTCTGCTCACCTTAGATTCTTCTCAGCACCTACATTAAGATAGATTTCTTACACATTGATTACTATTCTTTCTTTTTATTTTGTATTAGTACACGAAGAGTTCAGATATAATTTTAATCTCTACAATATTGTTTTTGGATCATATAATGATCCAATTATTCATTAAATTCATTGTAATAAAACACAAATTTTATTTCATCTTTATAACTGACGCATAAAGAAATTGAGTGAAAGTTTAGTCCAGATATTTTTTTTTTATTTTAGATATAAAAAAATAAAGAGGAATTAAATATTTTACGTTTCCTTCAATTACACATATTAAATGATGCTATTTTTTTAAGTACAAAAATTACAAAATATTTTTATTCTGTTCCTCATCAATCTAATTGTAATGTTCTGCTCAGCTTAGATTCTGTTTAGCACCTACATTAACATATATTTCTTACACATTAATTACTATTTTTTTTATTACTTTGTGTTTGTAAACGAAGAGATAATTTTAATCTGTATATTATTGATTCTGGATTATATGATGATCCAATTCTTCATTAAATTTATTATAATTGTATTTCAAAACTGTATTTCATCTTTATAACTGACGCATAAAGAAATTGAATAAAAATTTAGTACATATTTTTGGGGGGGTTTAGATATAAGAAAATAAAGTGAAATTAAAAATTTTACGTTTCCTTCAATTACACATATTAAATTATGTTATTTTATTAAAGTACAAAAATAACAAAATATTTTTATTATCTTCCGCATGAATCTAATTGTAATGTTTTGCTCAGCACCTACATTAAGATAGATTTCTTACACATTGATTACTATTCTTTCTTATTATTTTGTGTTATTAAACGAAGAGTTCAGATATAATTTTAATCTCTGCAATATTGTTTCTGGATTATATGAGGATCCAATTCTTCATTAAATTCATTGTAATAAAACAAAATTTTATTTCATCTTTGTAACTGACGCATAAAGAAATTGAGTGAAAATTTAGTCCAGATATTTTTTTAAAATTTTAGATATAAGAAAATAAAGAACAATTACAGATTTTACGTTTCCGTCAATTACAGGTATTAAAGGATGCTATTTTTTTAAGTACAAAAATTACAAAATATTTTTATTCTCTTACGCATAAATCTAATTGTAATGTTCTGCTCAGCTTAGATTCTGCACAGCACCTATATTAACATAGATTTTTACACATTGATTAACATACTTTCTTATTATTTTCTGTTAGTACACGAAGAGTTCAGAAATAATTTTAATCTCTACAGTGGTGTTTCTAGATTATATGATAATCCAATTCTTCATTAAATTTATTATAATAAAACAAAAATTTTATTTCATCTGTATAACTGAATCATAAAGAAATTGAATGAAAATTTAGTATTTTTTTTTTTTTTTTGGTTTTAGATATAAGAAAATAAAGTGAAATTAAAGATTTTACGATTCTTTCAATTACACATATTAAATGATGTTATATTTAAAGTACAAAAATAACAAAATATTTTTATTATCTTCCGCATAAATCTAATTGTAATGTTCTGCTCAGCTTAGATGCTGCTCAGCACTTACATTAACATATATTTCTTACACAATGATTACTATTTTTTTTTTCTTATTACTTTGTGTTTTTACAGGAAGACATAATTTTAATCCGTATACTAGTGTTTCTGAATTATACGATGATCCACGTCTTCATTAAATTCATTATAATAAAACAAAAATTTTATTTCATCTTTATAACTGACTCACAAAGAAATTGAATGAAAATTTATTACAGATTTTTTTTGTTTTAGATATTAAAAAATAAAGTGCAATTAAAAATTCTATGTTTCCGTCAATTACAGATATTTTAATAATGCTATATTTTTAAGTACAAAAATTACAAAATATTTTTATTCTCTTTAGCATAAATCTAATTGTAATAGTTCAGATATAATTTTAATCTCTACAATATTTTTTCTGGATTATATGACGATCCAATTCTTCATTAACTTTATTATAATAAAGCCAAAATTTTATTACATCTTTATAACTGACTCATAAAAAGATTGAGTGAAAATTTAGTCCAGATATTTTTTTGTTATAGGTATAAAAAATAAAGAGCAATTAAAGATTTTACTTTTCCTTCAATTACACATATTAAATGATTCTATATTTTTAAGTACAAAAATTACAAAATATTTTTATTCGCTTCCACATAAATCTAATTGTAATGTTCTGCTCAGCACCTACATTAAGATAGATTTCTTACACATTTATTACTATTCTTATTATTTTGTGTTAGTAAACGAAGAGAACAGATATAGTTTTAATCTCTACAATAATGTTTCTGGATTATATGATAATCAAATTTTTCATTAAATTTATTGTAATAAAAATTTCTTTTCATCTTTATAACTGACGCATAAAGAAATTTAGTAAAAATTTATTCTAGATTTTTATTTGTTTTAGATATAAAAAAAGAAAATGAAATTAGATATTTTACGGTTACTTCAGTTACATATATTAAATGTTGTTATATTTTTTAAGTACAAAAATTACAAAATATTTTTATTCTCTTCCTCATACGTCTAATTGTAATGTTCTGCTCAGCTTAGATTCTGCACAGCACCTACATTAACATAAGTTTTTACACATTGATTACTATACTTTATTATTATTTTGTGTGAGTAAATGATGTGTTCAGATGTAATTTTAATCTCTACAATATTGTTTCTGGATTATATGACAATCTAATTCTTCATTAATTTCATTATAATAAAAGAAAAAATTTATTTCATCTTTATAACTGACGCATAAAGAAATTGAGTAACAATTTAGTCCAGATATTTTTATTAAATTTTAGATATAAAAAAAATAAACAGGAATTTAAAGATTTTACGTTTAATTCAATTATACATATTAAATGATGTTATTTTTTTAAGTACAAAAATTACAAAATATTTTTATTCTCTTCCGCATTAATTTAATTGTAATGTTCTGCTTAGCTTACATTCTGCTCAGCATCTACATTAAGATAGATTTCTTACACATTGATTAATATTTTTTTTCTTATTACTTTTTTTTTGTATTTTAAACGAAGAGTTGTTATTAAACGAAGAGTTCAGATATAATTTTAATCTCTGCAATATTGTTTCTGGATTATATGAGGATCCAATTCTTCATTAAATTCATTGTAATAAAACAAAATTTTATTTCATCTTTGTAACTGACGCATAAAGAAATTGAGTGAAAATTTAGTCCAGATATTTTTTTAAAATTTTAGATATAAGAAAATAAAGAACAATTACAGATTTTACGTTTCCGTCAATTACAGGTATTAAAGGATGCTATTTTTTTAAGTACAAAAATTACAAAATATTTTTATTCTCTTACGCATAAATCTAATTGTAATGTTCTGCTCAGCTTAGATTCTGCACAGCACCTATATTAACATAGATTTTTACACATTGATTAACATACTTTCTTATTATTTTCTGTTAGTACACGAAGAGTTCAGAAATAATTTTAATCTCTACAGTGGTGTTTCTAGATTATATGATAATCCAATTCTTCATTAAATTTATTATAATAAAACAAAAATTTTATTTCATCTGTATAACTGAATCATAAAGAAATTGAATGAAAATTTAGTATTTTTTTTTTTTTTTTGGTTTTAGATATAAGAAAATAAAGTGAAATTAAAGATTTTACGATTCTTTCAATTACACATATTAAATGATGTTATATTTAAAGTACAAAAATAACAAAATATTTTTATTATCTTCCGCATAAATCTAATTGTAATGTTCTGCTCAGCTTAGATGCTGCTCAGCACTTACATTAACATATATTTCTTACACAATGATTACTATTTTTTTTTCTTATTACTTTGTGTTTTTACAGGAAGACATAATTTTAATCCGTATACTAGTGTTTCTGAATTATACGATGATCCACGTCTTCATTAAATTCATTATAATAAAACAAAAATTTTATTTCATCTTTATAACTGACTCACAAAGAAATTGAATGAAAATTTATTACAGATTTTTTTTGTTTTAGATATTAAAAAATAAAGTGCAATTAAAAATTCTATGTTTCCGTCAATTACAGATATTTAATAATGCTATATTTTTAAGTACAAAAATTACAAAATATTTTTATTCTCTTTAGCATAAATCTAATTGTAATAGTTCAGATATAATTTTAATCTCTACAATATTTTTTCTGGATTATATGACGATCCAATTCTTCATTAACTTTATTATAATAAAGCCAAAATTTTATTACATCTTTATAACTGACTCATAAAAAGATTGAGTGAAAATTTAGTCCAGATATTTTTTTGTTATAGGTATAAAAAATAAAGAGCAATTAAAGATTTTACTTTTCCTTCAATTACACATATTAAATGATTCTATATTTTTAAGTACAAAAATTACAAAATATTTTTATTCGCTTCCACATAAATCTAATTGTAATGTTCTGCTCAGCACCTACATTAAGATAGATTTCTTACACATTTATTACTATTCTTATTATTTTGTGTTAGTAAACGAAGAGAACATATATAGTTTTAATCTCTACAATAATGTTTCTGGATTATATGATAATCAAATTTTTCATTAAATTTATTGTAATAAAAATTTCTTTTCATCTTTATAACTGACGCATAAAGAAATTTAGTAAAAATTTATTCTAGATTTTTATTTGTTTTAGATATAAAAAAAGAAAATGAAATTAGATATTTTACGGTTACTTCAGTTACATATATTAAATGTTGTTATATTTTTTAAGTACAAAAATTACAAAATATTTTTATTCTCTTCCTCATACGTCTAATTGTAATGTTCTGCTCAGCTTAGATTCTGCACAGCACCTACATTAACATAAGTTTTTACACATTGATTACTATACTTTATTATTATTTTGTGTGAGTAAATGATGTGTTCAGATGTAATTTTAATCTCTACAATATTGTTTCTGGATTATATGACAATCTAATTCTTCATTAATTTCATTATAATAAAAGAAAAAATTTATTTCATCTTTATAACTGACGCATAAAGAAATTGAGTAACAATTTAGTCCAGATATTTTTATTAAATTTTAGATATAAAAAAATAAACAGGAATTAAACATTTTACGTTTATTTCAATTATACATATTAAATGATGCTATTTTTTTAAGTACAAAAATTACAAAATATTTTTATTCTCTTCCGCATTAATTTAATTGTAATGTTCTGCTCAGCACCTACATTAAGATAGATTTCTTACACATTGATTAATATTTTTTTTCTTATTATTTTGTATTTGTAAACGAAGAGATAATTTTAATCTGTATATTAGTGTTTCTGAATTATATGATAATCCAATTCTTCATTAAATTTATTGTAATAAAACAAAATTTTATTTCATTTTTATAACTGAAGCATAAAAAAATTGACAAATTTTTTTAGATATATAAATATAAAGAGCAATTAAAAATTTTACGTTTCCTTCATTTACTCATATTAAATGATGCAATTTTTTAAGTACAAAAATTACAAAATATTTTTATTGTCTTCCACATCAATCTAATTGTAATGTTCTGCTCAGTTTATATGTAAAACTACATTCATTTTTCAAATGCATTTTCTTGAAGATGATATACTTAGCGCTTAATATGTGTCAAAGAAATGCAGCTGATAAATGACATAGTTTATACAAACGAGTCTCTCTTCATCTTAATGATAACTCATTCCTTCAAATGAAGTCATTGCTGTCATCTTATCTACATATTACGTTTGTCGGTTGATAATATTTGGAATGCATCTTCCATGAAGTTTTTTTTCTTATGTAACAAAAAGTAAAACGAAAAGAATTTTAATTTTCATCGTGAGCCACAGTGATTAGGTCTCGGCAGTTCTGTTAGCAATTTATGGTGTAGATAAGAAAAAAACATCCTCCTGATAAAATAATTTCCTGCAGAAAGTTGTGTTTCATTTTCACTGGGAGTTAGGTAATAGACAGGGGAAAAGGGGACTTAAGTCTGCAGAGACATGCAATTCAAAGGTAATCAGAAATGGCAATTCTTAGAAGTCCGTAATATCCCCCCATAGGGAAGATTTTGGATGTGATAATTTTAAGGAGCTTACGCTATTTTATGTCAGAAAAAAGTTGGCTTTTCCACATGAAATACTTCTATCACAATGATATTAATATTTGGATACCTTTTTTTAAAAAAATTATACTCTTCAAAATAGCAATACTTTTTTTTCCTTTTTAGCAATTAACATCAAACAAAGTAGTATATTTGATGTAATCTAAAACAGAATCTGTTTATCACATCATTAAACTGGAATATTCTTTATTTATTTGGATACTGAATGTTGTGAAACGTTTTTATGAAATAAGTTAAAAAATGTGGGTACACATGAAAATTTAAATATAAATAAATTAATTATATTACAATTTTTCTTAAAGTAAATTAATATTTTTAAGTAATTCATTTTTTTCTAATTTTTTATTTGTCAATTATCAATGTTCTCCTTGATACCTAGATTTTCCTGGATACCTACAAAGTAATTATTTAACACTCATATTATTTACTTAAAATAATCCGATTTAAAATTCTACTTTATTAACCCTCTGACTGCTCATCCGCGATTTCCACGGGCATGTGTTTTTCTTCCTTTTTTAAGAAGCACATTCGGCCTTTTTACCGTTTAACCAGTCGAATAAAGTATATACAGTATTAGACATTTAATTTGCTAATAAATAGAATTATATGACTAGAACTATAGTTATATTAGATAATAGAATTATAGATAGTATGTTATAAATAGAAATTAACTGTATTTCAATTGAAATTTATTGAAAAATAAATTTTCTATGTGATAACATCTGACATTAGTTTTTCTGAAAGCTTAGTTTCTCATGATAAAAGTCAATAAAAAAAATCTTTTCTAGAAAAGAATTAGTATTTCAATTCTCCAATATATATATATATATATATATATAGATATATATATATATAGATATGTATGTATATATATATACATACATATATATATATATATATATATGTATATATATATATACATACATACATATATATATTTATATATATATATACATACATATATATATACATACATATATACATATATATATATATATATATATATATATATATATATATATATATATATATATACATACATATATATATATATATATATATACGTATGTATATATATACATATACATATATATATATACATATATACTTGAACTATGCAACAAAAAAATACACAATTTTAAAATAGATCTCGGTTTACAAATTGAGCAGTCAGAGGGTTAAGGTAATGAAAACTTAATATGATTTTCAAAAGTAGGAGTTCTTCATTAAATTTCTCCTTATTAACACATATTTCACGTGAATTAAGTTTTTAGTCCAGTACCAAATAACACCCAAATACTTTGAAAGGTGATTTTTAAATAATAATAATAATACTAATAACAAAAATAATAAAAATAATAATAATAATAATAATAATAATAATAATAATAATAATAACAATAATAATAATAATAATAATAATAATAATAATAATAATAATAATAATAATAATAATAATAATAATAATAATAACAATAAAAATAATAGTTACAATATCAATAATAATAGTAAGAATAACAATAATAATAATAATAATAATAATAATAATAATAATAATAATAATAATAATAATAATAATAATAATAATAATAATAAAAGAAAGGAGGAGAAATGAAAATTTTATTGCTACAACCATTTTGAAAATCCCAAACTTTCAAAAACGAAATATATTTTTTAAAATTTGAATTTTTTTAAAATGTGACAATTTATGATGAGAAAAAGGTATTATGTTGTGGATCAATAATAAAGAAATTTATACTTTACTTTGGCTTGACTAAAGAACTGGGTTCTCCCACCAACTTGGTGATAATGGTTTAAGTATGATAGCCTAAAATTTTCTCTTAATCTCATCATTTCCAAACAATCTGTACCTATATTATCATTTATATGATATTTGCATCAAACTCTCTTTGTGTAACTCTTTTCTTCTAGATTAAAAGTGCGCAATGCTTAAAAATATTAGATATAACAAACCATTAATGGTTTACTATGGCTGATTTTCATAATTTGGAGCTGTTGCGTTTGTAAACTGTTAACGGATTAATTGCCCATAAATATAAATGTCCGGTTTACAAATCGTTTTCTTTAATTAAGTAAGAGTATATAATTATATTACGATGGCGCACTGTGGGTTAATTAAAGTCGCCAAAAAATACAATGTTTGGATGGATTCCCTTTGTGTTTTAGTAAATATCGCCAACATTTTTGCCAAATTTGTCAAGGGGAACCCAATCCTTAATTAGTCCCCTTTACTTTTTGTTTAGTTAAAATATAGCTAAACTTTTATTTTGTAAGCAAACATATATTTAGAAAAAATTATGTAATTTTTTATGTAACGGTGTGATACCTCACAGCTGCGCTTGTGGATGACGGAATGGATATTGAACTCTTGTAAAGCGACTGGTGAGCAATGTTGAACTGTTTGGTAAGGTTTGGAGCATTATGTCTATATTGTTTTCATACAAGAAGGCTATTCTGACCACTGCTTACAGCCAATTATGTGGGCCTACAAACAACGATGCCCCCAGTGGGATTTGAAACGATAACTTTCGTATTGAAAAGCAGTATTCAGTGTCGGTCGACACTTTTGAACTTGTAAGTTATCCTCTATTATAGTATGTAACTAATGTGTCTCCTTTCGATCGCCTAAAATATATATCTAGCATTTTTTTCTTATGACAAAAATGACCCGATTTCTATTCCATCCAATTATTACAAACCACATCAATTTTATATTTGTTAATTGTTAAATTATTCAAATTTAAAATATTTTATGACTCTCGGTTCACGCTGAGGGAAGTTTAAAATTACATAATATACTTTCATATGGATACTAGTCTTGAAAAAGATCTGCATAATCTTCTTTTGCCTTTTCAATAACTGTTTTATAATTAAAACTAGGACATATGCAAAGTTCGCTGACTGTAAACTACTATACTAGTACTTCACATTCTTAAATGTTAAATCTGTCAAAGACATCCGTTTCTGTTATAGAAAGAAGTCTGGTTGTTTTCTTAAAACTTGCCCTTACTTATTAAAAAATAGATCTTATATGAAGATGACAAGCGAGAAAATTGGATTTATGTAAATGGGAAGCTCTATTTTTAAGCGCTTATCAGAATTTTCTAAACTATATTTAGGAAAGAGCATATAGATGAAAATGTAGAGGAAGTGTATTTCCTTTGCTGTACCTGTTACTTTATCCTCTCTATCTTGATTTCTCTTTCAAACACTGTTGTAAATAATTTGTATTATAATAAAAATTTTCATTCCTTTCTATGCAAATTTGTCTATTCAGAAGAAATATATTAGAATCGAAAGTATGGCGTAATATTAGTTTTACATATATAAAGTATATATAGAATAACAATCTAACTGATACAATTATTATATAATAAAATGTAATATATACGTCTAGCAAATGTGTGTATATATATGTATGTGTATATATATATGAATGATATAGCTTAATATAGCGTCTACATAATTTCAAATTACCGTAGAATGCAGTAGACGCGTAGATAGATGCCGACGTTCACTTACAAACACATGTTTTATTTAGAAGTCCAGATAAAACACAAATCCCTGTAGGGAAAAAGAACACAAAGTACAGAAAATATTTGATGAAATATTACATCTCTATCTTAAAAGAAAAGCTACGAAATCTGTGTGCCAGACTTTTCATTAACTATGTAAAAGGCCGTGGCTCCAGGAATGATGTCATTCCGGTAACTAATCACTTCACTTTAATTACTATTATTTTATTCTAGCAGATATAGTAAGTGACAATGTGAGGGAAAAATGAATCAACGGGGCTGCGTTTCTAGATTCAAGAAGTCAAGAAGTGTGTGTAAGCCGCCATTATTATGAAAAATGTGTTTTAGAATTAGGGAATCTAGATTTGCAATGAAAACAAAGAACATTTAAGTTAGAATTTTATTTTAATATAATTGTATTAATACACACCCACATGTATATATATGTATATATATATATATATATATATATATATATATATATATATATATATATATATATATATATATATATATACATATATATATATATATATATATATATATATATATATATATATATATATATATATATATATATATATATATATATATATATATATATATATATATATATATATATATATATATATATATATATATATATATATATATATATATATATATATATATATATTGCATTTTCGACTCTTAGTTTATCATAGCCGTACTGGTTGCAAATATTTTCTTTTAATTATTAAAATTCGAGTAATAAAGAAAAGTTATATTTATTTTTTCTTATTTATCTGTTAACATAGCTATAAATATAGAACATACCTATAAATATAGATATCGATATTCGCAGACTTATGTATGAATCTAAATCTTAATATTTATGATATAAAACCCTATATAATTATATAGACATAAGGAAATTTATTCTAATTTAATACAAGTCGAAACACTGGTTAGTTTTAAGATTGAATAATGTATTATGTTTCCCTATGTCTAGAAAATTAATTTTATAATTATTTTTTTCAAATTCTAACATTAGCGCAATGTTTCGAGTTTAACTTTATTTAAAATCATTTTACGAGAGAATGATTTTTAATTTACCAGAGATAATATAAGCCAAAAAATACGTAAATATTTCATGAATCAGTTTTTTTCTGTCTTGTTTGTGATTAACGTTATATTAATTTGTCTAGAAATTAATTTACACTTTCATCACCTAGAATAAAAATAACTTTTATACTATAAATTTATTAGTACCATACTTTATGTATTTTCAGTGCATGTGTATAAGTTAATTTCATCTAATTATTTGGATTTATTATCCGTGAAATTTCGTCTACATATGAATAAACTAATGTGCCAGTAGATTACGCGCTGACGGTGACTTTTTAATGTGTAAAATAATACTCAAGGCATTTTTAGTATGAAAAATCCAGAGCTCTCTTTTCTAAATTGGAAACCTTAAGCAAATTTTTAATGGTTATATAGACTTTAAAAATGAGTTTGTATCATAAATTTATAATATTTTATATTAAATAAAGTTTTGTTAGATTAAAATCATATGTTGGAGCATAAATAAAAAAATACTATGTAAAAACATTTCAAATATTAGATAACCTTTCTAAAAGTTTGATTTTTTGAAATATTGCATAATTAATTTTTGACGAATATTTTTAAAATTTTCATTGAAAGCAATTTTTTATTTATTTTTTAATGTTCACTTATTATTGATCAAAAATATCTTCTCCATAAATAGAAACCTTATTTTATCGAAAATATAAACCTTATTTAATCAAAAATATATAAAAATAAATAAATAACTCTGAGGCATTTCCTTTTTAAGCATTTGTCTGTTCAATTCTGATTTATTGGCCCTTTTTAATTATGATGGTGAACGGAAAAGGGGAATTTAAAAGCAGTTCCAATCAGAAGGTTCCCAGACATGGTATT
>CM063505.1:148933906-148938906 GCA_032207245.1 Pardosa pseudoannulata
GTTGATGGCTCTGCCCCCAAAGTAGCCGAATTTTTCTAAATGTCTAATTTAATAATTTCTGATATTTCTTTTGAATTCTTATTCCTAAAGTTGTTTTATTATTTTTAAAATAATTTTTTTTTACCATTTTTCAAACTTTTATGATTTTTATGATTTTTATTTTATTAAATTCACGTATTACCATTATTATATCAAGCCCCATTTTAAGAGCAGGCGATTAAATGTATCAATTTATCACATAATAAATAGGTATAAATAACAATTCTTTTCTAGCCATTATGACGTCATTCCTTTAAACATTTCAGTGATTCATTTATTTTAGATTATTTAATTATCTTCTGCTTTATTTCCATACGTTTTATCACTAAACTTAGATATTACGTCAATAATTTTCTTAAGGTAATATTTTGTTGCGAAATAATTCTCAGCCAAAAAACAAAACAATTTTTTTACATGCCTCATAGTCTTTTAAATCATGTAATCTTAAGAATGGAAAGTATAGTTTTAGATATTTTATTTTTTGATACTAAAATATTTCACTAAAAATGGAATAGATATATGTATTACTAATTATCTCTACTCATGAATTTTCAAATAATTGCTATGTCAACAAATACAAACACAATAACTTAAAGGGAATATTTTGTATGAAATAAAGGTAAAAAATCATATATATATATATATATATATATATATATATGTATATGTATATATATGTATATATATGTATATTTATATATATGTATATATATATATATATATATATATATATATATATATATATATATATATATATATATATATATATATATATATATATATATATATATATATATATATATATATATATATGTATGTATATATATATATGTATGTATGTATGTATATATATATATATATATATATATATATATATACATATATATATATATATATATATATACATATATATATATATATATATATTATATATATATATATATATGTATATATATATGTATATATATATATATGTATGTATATATATATGTATATATATATATATATACATATGTATAAATATATATATATATATATGTATGTATATATATATATATATGTATATATATGCATATATACATATACATATATATATACATATATATATATATATATATACATACATATATATATGTATATGTATGTATATGTATTCGAATGTATATATATATATGTATATATATCTGTATGTATATATATGTATATGTATGTATATATATGTATATATATACATACATACATACATACATACATACATATATATATATATACATGCATACATATATATATATATATATATATATATATAAATATATATATATATATATACATACATATATATATATATATATATATATATATATATATATATATATATATATATATATATATATATATATATATATATATATATATATAGGGTACTTTACACTACACTTCTGGAAAATTAAAAATTTTACTGATCTTGTCATATGACGGCCTATATGCTAGTTTTTTTTTTATTTACTGACAGTATATTAATTGCCAACTTTAATTTTTCTTGCGAATCGATTGCAAACCGTGTGATTATGTATAAAAAAACAAACACACAAACGAACCAACTTCTTAATTTTCAAATTTATATAAACCTTAGATATTTATTAATCCGAGAAATAGACTCCTAGAATTTTATAAAAATAATTTGTTGTTAATACCGATGATAAAACTGCATTGCAACAAAAAATAATGAATGATTAAATTTAAAATGATCTCATATGTACTTAATCTATTATTTACGCCAAATATAAGAAAAAATTATTTACGCAATATCTAAGTTCAGCGATAAAATGTATGAAAATAATGAAAACGATATTTAAATAATTTAAAATAAGAAATGATTCAATGAGATGGTTAAAGGAATGACGTCATAATGCTAGATTTTTTTTCTTTTTGGTTTGGAGTGCTACGGACTACTTTTTGCAACACGAGGGCTAATGAGACCGGGACCTACAGCTTAAAGTCGATTCCGAACGGCTACGAACATCTATGCCACAGTGGGATTCGAACCCACGAACTCCGGTACCGAAGGCTAGCACCCTAACCAATCGGTCATCGTTCGGCTCATAATGCTAGAAAACAAATGTTATTTTCATCTACTTATAATGAGATAGATTGATCTTTTAATCACCTGCTCTTAACCGGAAAGTAGGGCTTGAAATAATGGTATCAAACGATATAAAAGGGTTGAAAGGGGGGATTTCGAACTCGCTTTGACTTTTGCTAACCCTAACTCATCAAACATCCAATGTGGATACTTCTATATATTCCAGGTCCAACCGCTTCCTAAATTCATAGACAGACGGAGATATAACTTAGGCTTTTATTATATAAGGGATATGTAGGAGAAATCAGAGAAAAAACAATCAGAAATGAAGTACCATGATATTTTTATACGGTATATAAATTAAATGTTTATACTGGAATATTATAGTGCAATTATTCTACAAGTATAATTATTCTATTTTGTAAAGCTATTAAGAGAAAGAGAAAAAATTATCGGAAATAAACTCTAGACACTCGTAAATACACACTTGTTACAAATATTTGCAGTAAAAACTGTCGTAATAGCTATTTGTCATCTTTTGACAGAAATATCTATAAAGAACTTGTCTAGTTATTGATCAGCTCTTGTTGAACGTCAATAAAACTTTTATTTTTTTCCAACAAATGTTATTGGACAAGTAGAAATATCTATTTTTTGAGTTACTTTCCTATGTAATGATTACATGTTTCATAATCTTTACGTTTTGGGATACAAGTATTGACAAAAGTTATTTATCATTTTAGATATAGAAATTAAAGATAATTATTGTGTTAAATGATTTTCCCCAGGGTAGGAAAAAGCAACCAAACTATTATATGTCTATGAAAAATTATTGGACAATTTTTCTTTCAGTAGTATAATAATGTTTTATACCTTAAAGAAGAGGTAGGCAACGCGGCACCCGCGGCGCTTATCAAACGGCGATATACAGCAAGTAGTCAGTTGAGTTTAGGATTGTGCATAGATTAGCAATTTGCTAACCTTGAGCTTATCTAATAACACGCACGTATTTTTTGTTAGTATGTGATCGTATTTCGAATAGACCACGCGTAGACCGTGCATTTAAAACTACCAAGTAATCCGAAATAATTCTTTTCTTTCAAAACCTTTCATGGATAAATGTAAAAGAAAAAGAACATATTATTTTAACGATGAATGGGAACATCTATATTGTTTCATTGATTACAAAGGGAAGTGTATTTGTTTGTTGTGTAATAATAGTGTTGCGATTCCCAAGAAAAGTAATATTGAACGACATTTTAAGACCGTTCATACCAATTTTGATAGTGACTATTCAATGAACTCTGAAATTAGAAGAAAAAAAAATATTTCTTTAAAATGTTCAATAACTAACCAGCAAAATTTTTTTACTAAATCACTGCAACAACGTAAAGCAGCAACGACCGCGTCATATAAAATATCGCATTTGCTAGCTAAGAATAAATAACCATTTACAGATGGGGAATTAGTGAAAGAAGCCATGTTAGAAGCTGCTGATTCACGTTTTGAAGAATTTAAAAATAAAAAAGAAATAGTTTCAGCTATAAACACGTTGCAAGACACTCAAGTTTCACACTGAATTATATGTATCATTAGGTATGACACCAAAAAAAAGTTATAAAAATCTTTTTTTTTTTTTTTTTTTTTTTTTTAGCCTCTTTATACCTGTTGATTATCTGTGAAATATGCACCCTCGGTGATTTTCAAATTTAGTATTGCGCTCTTAAGGACAAACAGGTTGCCGACCCCTGCCTTAAGCAAAATTGTGGATGAAGTTTTTGTTACATAACTTAATAGACGAATAAGAATTTTTTAATTTAAAAATACTAGGTTTTTTTTTCCTTTTTTAAAAAATGCATTTTTGTTTTGTTTTATAATTAATGATTAAATAATTGGCAATAAAGTTTTGGGACAAGTATTGGTAAAAGTGATGTATCTTTTAATTATTTAAACAATAAATAGTTAGTAATTATCGTTACTCTCCAGAGTAGTCCAAAATAATCTAACTATATTTTATCATTATTATAATTAACACTAGCATATAGCCCGTCATATGACGGGATCAGTAAAATTTTTAATTTTCCAAAATTGTAAAGTACGCTATGAGGCAGGTAAATAAATAGTTTGTTTTTTGGCAGAAAATTATCTTGCAACAAAGAATAATCGATGATTCAATTTAAAATTATCACATATGTACCTAATCTATTATTGAAGTCAAATATAAAAGAAAATTATTTACGTAATATCTAAGTTCAGTGATAAAATGAATGAAAATAATGCAGATGATATTTAATTAATTTAATATAAGAAATGATTAAATGAGAGGGCTAAAGAAATGACGTCATAATGCTAGAAATGTTTTTTTATTTTCATCTACTTATAATGTGATAAATTGATCTTTTAATCACCTGCTCTTAACCGGAAAGTAGGGCTTGAAATAATGGTATCAAACGATATAAAAGGATTGAAAGGGGGGATTTCGAACTCGCTTTGACTTTTGCTAACCCTAACTCATCAAACATCCAATGTGGATACTTCTATATATTCCAGGTCCAACCGCTTCCTAAATTCATAGACAGACGGAGATATAACTTAGGCTTTTATTATATAAGGGATATGTAGGAGAAATCAGAGAAAAAACAATCAGAAATGAAGTACCATGATATTTTTATACGGTATATAAATTAAATGTTTATACTGGAATATTATAGTGCAATTATTCTACAAGTATAATTATTCTATTTTGTAAAGCTATTAAGAGAAAGAGAAAAAATTATCGGAAATAAACTCTAGACACTCGTAAATACACACTTGTTACAAATATTTGCAGTAAAAACTGTCGTAATAGCTATTTGTCATCTTTTGACAGAAATATCTA
>CM063505.1:148943906-148953906 GCA_032207245.1 Pardosa pseudoannulata
TTTTCTGTAATTTTAAGTTCATTCAGAAACCTATCTATTTTGGTACTCTCATTTGCGTTCAAGAAGAAAGGATGTTGAAATATTATATACATCTGTGACGTTTCGCTCGCGCATAAATTTAAACTTCTAATTCGTTAGTTTACAGACAATACAATTTAAACAGCTCACTGACGCCAGTGCTCTTGTACTCTAAAACAACTAACATATTTACAATAAAGACAGGGTAATTTTCTTGCAGTGTTTTCACTCGCTTTTGGGAAACAAACAGACAAGTTTTGAATTCTAGATTGGAAGATAATGGACGACTGAGTGTTATAAACCCAAAAAACGAAAAAAGTCTTAAGTTTCGTTAACCCTTTCGTGGGCCATTTATTTCTCGTTCCACGTTTCCAAACTTTCAAAACAGAGCTGCTAATTTTATTCAATGGATCGAACAATTGATGACAGCGCAAAACCGAAGCGGGAATCAGTCTTCCCGTCGTTTCAATAACAAGACAAATACATTAGAATGGGTTTTGCGCTTCAACCATGTATATTTTGTAAGATGGTGTAGGTGGGAAGTAATATTCCCACTGCCCACGAAAGGGTTAACCGGAATATTTGTTTTATTGTATAGTTCCTTGGCTTTCGATCCTATTCTAGATTATCCGAATCTAAGAGGTAGTTGGTTTAAAAGTAATTTTGCCTCGGTTTAAAATTAAAAAATGAAAAACAAACAAACAATAAAGACAGAGAAATTTTCCTGTACTGTTTTTACTCCTATTAGAGAAACAAATAAACACAGTTCAAACTTCAGATTAGAAGATAACAGACGGCAGAGTGTTTTACTATTCATAAACTAAAGAACTGTACATATCTTAAGTTTCGTAGCCGGAATATTTGTTTTATTGTATAGCTCAGTCTATTGGCTTTTCAGTCCTATTCTAGGTTATCCGCATCTAAGAGGTCGTTAGCCTGGACGTAAATTTGCCTCGGTTTAAAATTAAATATTAAAAAATACATCAACATTCAAACTTGTATTTTAAAGCAAAAGACTGTGGAGTTACACAAGACGGAGTAATTTCCTGTAGTGTTTTCACTCCCATTTGAAAAATAAATAAACAAGGTTCAAACTTTAGATTAGAACATAATAGGCGGCAGAGTATTTTAGTAGTCATAAACTAAAGAAATGCGCATATAATGCGCATAAATAAAAGACTGTGGAGTTACTCTTAGAAAACAAGAACTTTGAACCTCAAACTTCCTTAAGTCAAATTGTTTTTATATACCCCATGAGTTAACATCTCCTGAAATATGAGTTCAATAGATCATCAAAACTACAAATATCAACTTTCAAAAGTGCCTGGAAATATTAGAAACAATTTCTTTAAAATTCTATTTTTTTAGAGACCATTTTCTGGTAATGAATTTGTCCTGATTTTGAAACAAAATGAAGTGAAAAGCGTTCAGACTTGAGTATTTTTAAATTAGAACTGAAGAACCACAAAACTACAAGTTCCAATTGTTAGGTTATTACTCCGTTGCATGCTTCTAGACTATCTGGATCCAAGAGATCACCATCGTAGACTAAAATTAATACTTATTAAAAGTACCAACATCTTTATTTACATAATTGTATCGCATTAGAACAAAGATGGACGAAGTACAGAAACGAACCTTTGAAGAAAGCGACTGCTTTGGTTTTAATCCCAAGAACTCGGTAACTGGAGTTCTGTAAGTTGGAACATTAATCTATTGCTAACTACGGAAATGTGCATACAAATGTTTACATAACGTATCATACTTTTTAGGAAAATGTAATTTAAATAAAATATTGCAAGTTTCATAAAAAGCAAATTATTGCATTAGTTATTTTGATTATTGCATACTAGCATATAACCCGCCATTTGACAGGATCAGTGAAATTTTTAATTTTTTAGAATTGTAAAGTACCCTATGAGACATATAAAATAATGGTTTGTTTTGTGGCTGACAACTAGCTGGGACACGCTCAATAATTTGTTTATCTTAATACTCCACTAAAGTCTCCCGATACATGTTCATTTTTGCTTAAAAGGTATAAAACCCCACAAATAATTAAACTATATAAAACTATAAATAGATATGTACATTAATGTCTATGTCATTCTTAACTTAACTATACTAATAATACTAGCATATAGCCCGTCATATGACGTCATCAGGAACCTTTTTAATTTTCCAGAATTGCGAAGTATCCTATAAGGCAGATAAAACTGGATTGTTTTTTGCTGTGAATTATCTGTGAATTGCTGTGAATTGCTGTGAATTATCAATAACTTGTTTATCTTTATACTCCTCTAAAGTCTCCCAATACTGTGAATGCATTTTATAATCACGTCATTTAGAAAGATAATTAAAAGTTTTCTTAGCAACGTCGAAAGTATCGTTAAGTTCTTTATAATTTTTTTTGCCACAGTAATTAATAGAAGTAAAGGAATGAAACTATCATTTCTACTACATCCTGGAGGTATATAGAATTTGTTGTTAATGCAGGTGATAAACTTTTCATTGTAACAAAAAATAATCGATGATTAAATTTAAAACTATCCCATATGTACCTAATCTATTATTTCAGTCAAATATAACCGAACATTATTTACGTAACATCTAAGTTCAGTGATAAAAAGTATGAAAATAATGTAGATGATATTTAAATAATATAAATTAAGAAATGATTGAATGAGATGGTTAAAGGAATGACGTTATAGTGCTAGAAAATATTTGTTTTTACCTATTTATTATGTGATAAATTGATAATTTAATCGTCTGCTCTTCACCGGGGAAAATAGGGCTCACAATTATGGCATTAAATGGTTGAAAAGGAGTGAAGGGGTGAATTTCTAACGTTCATAACTCTAACTCATTAAGAATTCAATATGAATATCTCTATCCATTCCAGGTACTAACGCTTCATAAATTCGAGGATAGACGGACAGATAACTTAGGTTATTATTATATCGGGGATTATGGTTATGTTTGGCAAGTTTTATATTCGCAAAATAAGACTCTGAATCCAAAATATTTACAATATTTTACAGATAAATACAAGTCTAAAAGAGTTTAAACATATACCAAAATGAAGGAATTCACGATGTATAAAAATGAAATGTAATTCTTCAAATCTAATTTTAAATTTTATTATATTTTAAGGTAAAAAAATATGCAAGTTAAAAAAATTATACTTTCTTTTTAAAAGAAAATGTTGATCTCGTTCTGGAAGATTTTTGATTAATTATATCCAAATGTACTTTTCTAATGATCTTTAGCATCGATCACGATAAAATGAAAGCAAAAAGTTTAGTTTTAATGAGAGAATAACCATATGCCTGGAGGAAAGTTTTAATGAGGTCTTTATTTATGGGGAAAATAATTTCAGTATTCAGTTAGGGATAGTAAAGTAGAAAGAAACGGAGCTGATCATTTGATATATGTTATATTTCGATAGAGTAATTATCTCCTAATATTATATTCATTCCTATAAACAGACAAATAACAATTATACTACTCTTAGTTAATTACCTTACTGCATCAATAAATCAAAATTTACCGTTAATTTTGACGATTTATGATAATTGAAAAACTAGTTTTGTTTATGTCAAGTATTATGGATTATTCATGACATTTAGTGTATTACTCATCTGAAATTAATTTAATAATAATTGTTGAGGTAAATATTTCATTTAGTCATTGTTACACTAATTAAGAATTTAAACGGCTATTAAATATGTAGCATTAAAAGGATTACAAGGATTTATTAAAGGATTACAAGGAAAGTTATTACAAGGATATACATTAAAGCTATAGATACTGGAATAGTTTTTTAGATTTATTTCTATAAAATCACAAAATATTTTTTTGCAAAATGTAAAAAATATTAAAACGAAAGATAAAACATTCTGATTTCTGTTGTAATAATCCTACACAGACGAATGATTTCTTATGAATACTTCAATGTATTAATGTAACATATAAGAAAAGGTGGATAACACAAAAATGATGAGTAACGCTATTCCATTATAACTTCATTGAAGATAAAATAACTCGAAAAAGTATTATAGGATTTATGATTGGGACTAAAATATACGTAATAGCACTGTTATGGCTATATTATAACAATTCAGCTATGGGTACAAATCAGCATTAGTACAGCACAAGCAGATTTATGTATGAACAAATAAATGATATTAATACTAATTTATAATATAAAGGTATGCTTAAGACATGACAAAACTGTACATCTCTAAAGTAAGAAAAACGATGAAGACACCCTTAGTGCTTTTAACTAAAAAACCAAAAATTGTGCGTCAGTGCGTTAAAAATGAAATTCATTAACTTATAAAATCTGGTGTTCTACAAGCCACAAACTAATTATACACTGATTTGCAGTGGTATATAACACAAAATCTGAGACAAAATTTTAAACAGCACTCAATATATCCACTGTGTTTAGAAGTAAATATAATTTGTAGCTTCAACATTAGGTTTACACCGTAACACAATTAGTGAAACACCATCGATGAAGCGCAAAACTTTATATAGCATTAGATAAATACTAATTACAATCATTTACTAATCATAAAAATTGCAAATGATATGAATGTTATTTATATATATATATGCATATATATATATATATATATATATATATATATATATATATATATATATATATATATATATATATATATATATATATATATATATATATATATATATATATATATATATGTATATATATATATATATATATATATATATATATATATATATATGTATATATATATATATATATATATATATATATATATATATATATATATATATATATATATATATATATATATATATACATAATATATATATATATATACACACACACACACACACACATATATATATATATATATATATATATATATATATATATATATATATATATATATATATATATAATTACGTGTTTATGCAGTCAATCCAATAAATGTTCTTACTTTTACTATTGGTGTTTTTCGATTTTTTCGATTGATAAATTTGGTTCGAACATTTAACTACAAACATTGGCATGAATTTCCTCACAGATCCTAATAAACAATAAGTGAGCAGTTCATTTATGAAACGAACCGAAAATTAAAGGTAAAAGTAAAAATTATTTTTGCCTGTACCAAAAAATGTTGCGAATAATTTGAAAATATCACAAAATCTGAACATTATTATACGTATTCATCGTGTGCATTTTGCAAGAGGAATATCCTTTCATCATTCTTAAATAGTGGTGTATTTACAAAGTATTTATTTTTTGCCTGCTGCTTTTTTAATAAGTTAAAAATATAACCAATTGCTTCAAAAACTATAAATTACATAGTAATAAAACAGTAGCAGTTATGCCACTAAAATTTGAAAGATATTTATTATAAATCGTGTGAGATATGGGCTGAAAAGAGAAATAATTTTGTTTCAAGCAATATAAATTCATTTTTGTGCTATAGCAATTTTAAAGACAGTTCTATACTGCAGTTTCTATAAATTTTCTCATGAATATTTTTAATACTGAGAGAGACCTTGGATTTCCAAATTGCTTTTAATCAAGTTGAATGAAATTATACCTTTATAAGGTACTTTTACTGAATTGAATTTGTGCTTTTTAACCTCTATTTACCACAAGGTAGCCATTATTGTGCTATAGAAATTAGCAATATCAAATGGTTGATTAGATGTACTAAAAATCAGCAACTAGAAAGAAGTGATTTAATGTGGAAACTGTTCACCTTGCATAAAATGAATTTTTTAAAAACATAGATTTCTCATAAGTCATTTATCAGTGTTTTCTTTATCGTTTCATTGAAATTACTAAAAATGAGCTTAAAAGACAACAAGTTTCTCAGTTTTAAATACAAATATATAAGTGACACTTTAATAAAAGTTACTCTACAATGTTGGCTATTAAATTACTGTACCATTTTATTTAAGAACCCATATCTCACTGGCTTTTGCTAAATTTATTTTAAATTTTATTAGTATATTATAAATGTTATTTGCGAAACAATTTGTACTCTATATAGAATTTCTGCCCGTATTGAGCACTCATTATGGGCAGCCTTATTACCCCATAAACAGTAAAATTCTCACTATAATTACTTCTAATCAATATCAACTATAAAATATCTGTAAAGTTGGGGAGTTGATGTTTTAATCAAACTTAGATTTTAAAATGTCTAACATAATTTTTAATTTATTCATCAATTACAGATTAAAAATATATATCTAAACCAATTTTTTCAGTTCAGTTTACTTGGTTAGTAACTTCTATGTTTTTGGTTTTAAAATTTGTCTTGACTGAGTGTCTTTATATTCTTCAAGAATTCAATGAATAATAATTCAAGATGAATTGAGAATAATAATTATAGAATTTTATAAAAGACAATACTTAAAATATATTTGTTATTATTTGAGTTGAAAAATTGCCCTTAAAAATGTTTAAATTTTGTGTCCTTTTGTTACCTCTATGTACAGTTTTAGTATAAATTAGAGTAAATCTCTATAGAAAATTACGCATGTGTCTTAAAAATGAAATAAGTTTTACATAAATTAATTATGCAAGAAATGGAAGAAAAAACAAACTAGGGAGAAAACCATATAAAGTTTTTACCTGTAAATAGATACCATTAACAAATTATATACAGGAATGCTCTTTCATTAAAAATGTGCATTCCGAAAGTTGTATGTATCTGTAGAACGTATAAAGCACTGATATAACCAATAAAACACATTTTGAAATTTTCATCATATTTAGGGGACCTTGTTTCTTTAAAATCTTTAAATTTATATGGGCCGTAAAGAATTTTCCATTCTATTAAGATATACAGTTTATCTGAATAAGTCACAAATTCATAAGAAATGTTCTTCCACAGGCTCACGCGAATCAAACTAAATGAAATGTAATGTTGCTGAGCATCTTAAGATTTGTGCTAAAATTGGTAGTAGTTTGATACATTCTCCTATAAATTAAAAAAAACTTCGGTATTCCTCGTTGTTCTGACACGATGTTGAGCCAGATAGACGTATCAGTAAATAAAAGGAGCTGGTTTAGAAAGATAAAGGATTGTATTTGGATTGACTTTGGCCAACTAAGAAATAAATATAAGTACCCAATCACAAAAAACAGGAAAATATTTTATCTTCAACGGTGGAAAGGATTACAGTACCTGAATAAAAAAATAAAACATATATATATATATATATATATATATATATATATATATATATATATATATATATATATATATATATATATATATATATATATATATATATATATATATATATATATATATATATATATATATATATATATATATATATATATATATATATATATATATATATATATATATATATATATATATATATATATATATATATATATATATATATATATATATATATATATATATATATATATATATATATATATATATATATATATATATATATATATATATATATATATATATATATATATATATATATATGTATATATGTATATATATATATATATATATATATATATATATATATATATATATATGTATATATATATATATATATATATATATATATTTATATATATATATATATATATGTATATATATATATATATATATATATATATATATATATATATATATATATATATTATTATTATTATTACATATATTATTTATGAAATATACGGGCGAATAAAAATAATATATATAAGGCTAATAAAAAATACAATAAAGCAGACTTTTTTTGTAAAATATTTTTTATACTCGTTTTAAAGTACAAAATAAATTAATATATAAAAATGATAATGAATTGTTGGTTCCTATTACTGTTTTTTTTATAAGTTTTATGTAGTTTTAAAAATTATATTGATATCTACTTGATGTTAGTTTCTCCATACTGAGAAGTGAGTTAAATCAGTTAAACATTTAATTATTTAATTGAATTCTTTGACTAAATTGCTTTGCACAATAAAATATCACACATAACTCTCTAAAAATATAAAATAGCTTCAATAACTCTCAACTTTAATAAAATACTTAATTAGGCTTTTATTGAATCCAAATTTAAAACAAATAATGCATGGTGATTCTAAACAATAGCATTAGGTGTAAAGAGAGAACCTTTTAAAATTCTAGAGATTAATTAAGGATATTTATATTTATCATTAAAAATTAATTAAAATTGAAAAATTTTTTTAGAGATTTAAAAATGAAAATGTTCCATACAATTTAAATTTTTTAAAATTTGTTTTTATTTTTATTTTTTTTTTAGTATAGGAACAATTTATATAACTTTTTTTTATAGAGTAACTAAAAATATATTATAGTTAAAAATTTGAAATTTATATATATTTATATATAACATAATGTGATGAGGCGATTTAGATCAGTAATATAATGGATTAATTAATACCAAAAGTAAAGTGCTTGGGATCTAAATCTGACTTCATCACATCTTTTGTAAAGGGGAGTAGACAATAAAAAATATTTCACCGGTTTCCGTCTTGTGCGGGATTGTCGGACGGGGTTCTGATCCCAGTCCCAGATTAGAATCGCTTCTCCATACATAACACTAAATAAGAATGTAACTTTGTAAAGTTATTTATGAGTATCTAGGGGACAGTGCCCAATTTGAAGGGATAAGGTTTTTTCCACGTTGGCGGTTTCAAGGCGGAGTTAAGGAGATCAATTCGTTTTTTACAACTCTCCAGATTGGACGAAAAGATGTAATAGGGGATAAAAATGAAATTAATATAAAATAATAAAAGTCTAAAGAAAGAGAGAGGGGATGTTCGAGAGTGGAGTGGAATCAATGAGAGCAGAGGGGTCAAAAGTCGGAGGAGACGATTGTGACAGTGAGACTTCAGGAGTCCAAGGAGAATAAGCTTGAGTTCGACAAATACTCCGGAAGTGTCTGGAACATCTCGCGGCTACCAGCAATGTTACTGTGTCAAATATTACTACCGCACCTCAAATAATCAGAAGGAAGCCCCTGACCAGACCGACGGAAGATTGAAATTTGATACCACACATACCCAATCCTGATTAGCTCTCAACCAGCAGTGTTCCTGGCACAACATATTTAACCACAAAGGTACACATTTTTACATATATTTGAAATTGAGATTTGGTCCTCTCTCTTAGATATATATATTTAACCTAATTGATGGAAAACTATTGTCCGACCTAAATTAATGTGGCCTCAAAATCTGTTGATAAAGTAAATTTTATGAAGATTAAATCAGATTGTTTGTATATAGATGTATATATACACTCATGTCCATAAATTAAGTATAATTCAGAATCACACAAAAATTGATCTCTAAAATAAAAATTTCACCTGTAGAATTATCACACACATCTTGAAGAAGAATATGCAATTTGCAGGAAACCACCAGATGGCGCGGATAGTACGTCAAAATGACGAGAGTGTATGAAAGGGGTATATAAGGAATGGTAGCAAAGAAGTAAAATTGTTCACAAGCGCTTTAAAAGCCTTTCAGTGCAATAACCGCATAGTTATGGCACAAAGGAAGCATTTGGATGATTTTTTACGTGGTAGAATTATCGGACGACTGGAATGTGGACGTACCCAGCTGGCAGTATCCGAGGAACTTGGAATCGCCCAGAGTGTCATCTCCAGGCTTTGGCAACGATTCAAACATGATGGTAATGTGAGTAGATGTTACAGCACAGGTCGCCCCCGAGTTACTACGCCGAATGATGACCGGTATTTGGCAGTTACTGCCAAAAAAACAGACGGAGCACAGCATCAGACCTGTCTCGTCAGCTCTCTTCAGCTACCGGTACGACAGTTTCAAGGCAGACCGTGTACAGACGCTTAGGGAACATTGGTCTATATGCTCGTAGGCCTGTCAGATGTGTTCCCCTTACCGCAACTCACTGTCGCCTGCGATTATGCTGGGCTAGAGAGC
>CM063505.1:148958906-148978906 GCA_032207245.1 Pardosa pseudoannulata
ATCTAAAATCTCAGCTATTATGGATTGCACCGAGTATAATAAAAATAAAATATTAATAACTTTAATTGTTATAGATTATAGTCATTATTAATCAAGAGACATTTCAAACTTTATACATAAATATAAAAAAAAATTCGAAATAAGATATTTATTTGGCATTACATATAAACCTAGTATTGTGTGAAATGAGGCTATATACTGGATAAATTTTAATAGATATACAGTATTGTTAATATGTGATTAAAACATTCGAGAGACCAAATGCTCTACGATTTCATATTTTTATTTCACAAATCTTTGCCCCATGCACTAGAATAATCAGTGAATTTTAATAACAGATTTAGTAAATTCTTGCTTCATAAAAAATTAAATTTTTATAATGGAAAGTTTTCGTAAATCTTCAGGTCTACCCCCCCCCCCCAGAATAACGTCTTTTAAGAGCTTAGGGCTTTAATGTGGAGTTTAACATGATATCATTTTTCTTTTTTCATCGTCATGTCTGGAGAAGTTTTTTAAATTTAAGAATAATTTTTCACACTTGTTTAACTTAAATAAAATCGCCAGTACAGTAATAATTTCATAAAAGACGAACAAAAAGTGGGATCTGACTACTTGAAATGAAAAAAAAAATAATGTGCAACGAAAAAGAGTAATGTAATGTAGATTAACAGAAGGAATTTCAGAAGTCTTGTTAAGTCACAAAATGAACATAAATTAACTTTCATTTAATTATTCTTATTCTTGTGTAAAAATAAGAAAAATAAAAATAAAAAATAAATAGATATCAAGAACAATGGAAAATCAACAAATTATTTCATTTTATTGAATTTTTTAAATAGCCAAAATATTTTTAAATGTCATTTGTTTACGAATTTTATTCCAAAATGTTGTTAATAAATTATTCCCTAACATTGATGTATATTCGTCTTATTGCTGTTTATGTTACAATATTTAGTTTTCATTTTTAAAATATGAAATATTTATTATTTGATAAATTAATTTAATAAGAAGTTTAAATTAAATTAAAACTAAACAAAAGATATTTAAAGGATAATTAGAAATTTTAAAATATTCACACAAATATTGAAACAAAATTTGTAAAGAAACAGCAATTAAAAATATTTTTAGCCATTTTAAAAATATTCATTAATATGAAATAATTCGTTGGTTTTTCAATTGTTCTTGTTGTCTATATTAAAAACATTTTCCTTTGTTATTATATGAATCTTTCTTTTTAACTTATTTGAATACTATTTTGTTTATAAATTATATAGTTATCTAAAAATAAATACATTTTATAAAAGAATTATATGTTGAAATATGATTAAACAATCCATATTTAAAGATATTTTGATCCTTCTTAGAAAAAATCAATTTTGTTGATTTTTCGATTAGAAAACTTATTTTATATCTTTTTGTTGATAGATTAAATCGTTAATTAGTATTAAATATTTTTATTTATGCATATAGAATAATGATGGAACATTCTGATTTTATAAGTCTTTTAAAGTGTCAAAATTTTATTCTATAAATATTAATTCATATTAATAAATTATGTAATTCAAATAAATTATTTATATACTCTTCTTTACATATATAAAAATTTTTATAGCTGTAAGTTCATGATTTATAAAAGAGTTTTTAATGGTGAGTTTTAATATACAAAGAATTTGAAAACTGTTAAAGAAGTCAAAATAAATATATAATTATAAATATCATATATATATATATATATATATATATATATATATATATATATATATATATATATATATATATATATATATATATATATATATATATATATATATATATATATATATATATATATATATATATATATATATATATATATATATATATATACATATATATATATATATATATATATATATATACATATATATATATATACATATATATATATATATATATATATATATATATATATATATATATATATATATATATATATATATATATATATATATATATATATATATATATATATACATATATATATATATATATATATATATATATATATATATATATATATATATATATATATATATATATATATATATATATATATATATATATATATATATATATATATATATATATATATATATATATATATATATATATATATATATATATATATATATATATATATATATATATATATATATATATATATATATATATATAATTTTTTTCACTCCATGCATATATGTGATACTGCTTTTATATATTACTTCAGATAGCAACACAAAATATTTTTTATACATCCTTATAAAAAATCTAAAATGATATTCTTAACCTGTCAGAATTTTATTATAAGGAACAAAAATCAGTTTTAATAGTAAGGAGATTTTATAGTTGAAATGTACTACTCACCTTTACGTTAGGTAAAATTATTGCTATTGTGCAGTGCATAGGTAGTTGTAATATTTAAAGCATAAAAATTCAATAAATAGAAAAATTAGAAAACTTAACAGCCCTTAGTCCCATTAAATATCTTAACTCAATTACTTTTCCTATAAATCTGATTAAAATAATGTTATAAGAATAAAAACACTTCAGCTTATATCTCTAGATAATTAAACGTAATTTTATTTTTTTAAATCACTTCCTTTTCCCTGTTTGTTCCCATTTATACACCGATACGGGTACTATACCTATCTAAAGGCTATCTCAGGGAATAGTGATTAAACTCCCTATATCCTCCTTTTAGCCACTATTTCCGTACTCCACTTACTTTGATTACTTCAACTTGTTCAAAGTAATCGATAGCAATTTTTTTTCTATAGTTTAAGCAAAAACGTCAGTAGCTGAAAAAAGAGATTAACAAGAAAGGAAGTTAAGTGCTTTCGTGTTCGTTAGAGTTCATTAAAAAATTTATTGATATAATTATAATTATATTAGTCCAGACTTTCACTAAGGGAAATATGATTTATAATCTGTATTTTCATTTAACCAAATTATAAGCTATTCTAAGATTGATTTTGTGAAATAATATAAAGTTGTAAAGTATAGTTTATTCGAAAGGTTATTTAACTAAGAAAACATGTGTTTCTTGAAAAGTAATATATGCATATGCTTGTGCTTATGCGCTAATATTTACTTAAGAAAAAGATAAAAATTAAGAATTAAGTATCTGAAAGTTAAAATTTTAAATCTCTAGTTTTGTTTTTTATATACACGTCTATTATTTAAAAAAACTTTTTTTTAACAAGGTTAAGATACGAAAATTGAATTCAGCATAGCGATAAAATTTTCTAATCAACAAATCCAAGGAATTTAGAATATCCGTATAAAATTAAGTATAAAGTAAATGCTGTTGTTTAAATATTACTATATACATGTGTATGATAACAAAACTTTCTGAAATAAGAGCAAAATATGAAAGAAGAAAAAATAAATGTTATAAGAATAGAAAGATTCTTCTTTGAGATTCTTATCCATTGCATCTGTCTGCATTGGAATAAGCTTGCGCTAAAACGTAATTGACATAATTACTCCATATAAAATTTGACTAGTAAGTAATTATTAGAAGATATTCAATTTTTTATTATTTTTAATTGATCAAACATTAATTGCCAATCTATGAAAAATAAAAAATAATGTGTACGAAAATTAAAAAATAATATGCACATAATTTTCCACGGATACAAATATTTCTTAACACTGCTATGTCAACATTTTATAACATTTATTTAGTCCTTTCCTAAGATTCACTCCGTGTTCTCGAGTGCCATTTCACTAATCGGATACATGTCATTATCTTTGTGATCATTATTTTTCTTTTTTAGAAAATAAGGGATTTGCTCAGTTAGTGCGGTTTGAAGGTTTGTACAGGTGTGATCAAAATATAAGTTTACAAGGCCGGTATTCGTGTAATTTCGTCTTTTGTGACAATATTATAAGTGACAATATTATAATTCTATTACAAGCAACCACCGTGTAAAATTTCAGCCACCCAACATTTACAGTGCTATTCATAAAGGTAACACAATTTGCGGTTCATCTGAAAAACTGGTCAGCTGAGTTTATCAATTAATTTGGATGAAACTCCGAACAGCTGCTAAAATTCAGTGCACCAGCTAGTAGAGGTTTCCGAACAGACTGTATCGTTTCGTCAGCATGAGCATCAAAGTTCTCGAACAGACCAACATATTGTTGAAACAGGATATCATAGACTATCCTTTCTATAACCTGGAAGCCACTCCAAATGATTCTTATCGTACCTGGCAGACCTTCGATTCGCTTCAGGCGAGGAGGTTAAACGGTTCACGAAAACCGAGCTAAACACACAAGCACATTTTTTTCACCAGGTGGAAGCAATTCAAGTTCATATCACGAAGTGACAATTATCTAAACCGATATAAAGACTATAAAAAAAGGAACTTCATACATTTAATATCAGTTGGCTGTATTCCTATATGAAACCCAATTTACGCTTTTCACTGTAGGCATTGTAACCTGTAGTGCATATTAAATTTAAGCTATTGATGTATTTCCCATAAAAATTAGGGATTTCATCAAAAATTGATTATAAAACCTGCGTTATATTAATGTATTTACGTGTTCCACAAACTAATCAGTTGATATCATATCTATAATATGACTCCAGAAATTATTTTATTTTATATTTGTTTCTTGATATACTATTAAAGATTATCTTCAGCTCTTTTAAAGTCTTTAAAAAGGTTGATAATTAACTTTCCTACATTCTTATTTCTTTTACAACTTTAATCTTTCACTTTCGTTGATTACTTTAACTTGCTTAAAGCAATCAATACAGTTTTTTCTCTATAATGTTTGATTTTTACTCTTCGTCTCACATCAACATCGGCCAAAAAACTACTAAATTATTTTATCATCTCCATCGATATAATTATAAGGTTTATTTTGGAGTAGTTATTGATCTTTAAATTGAAATCATATTTTTACCTTTAAAATTGATGAAGAAATATTTTTAAAAACCCGATCATTAACAAGCGGCTATAAATTAAGGACTAAAAATACCTCATTCATATGTTATCTCTGTCTGTATGATTTGAAATTTTAAAATGAAAGTTGGAAATACAGATTGTCACACCCATTTAAGAAAATCTGCAAAGAAATCCAAAAAACGACTTAATGATGGTAGACAGAGCCTTATTTCTAAAATCATAAATGATGATTAACCATAGATATCATTTTTACCGCTTCAAAAAATCAAAATATGTGTGCTAGAAGATGACCCCAAATGAATAATAACAATGCATCTTATCATACGGAAAGATTAACAATCGAATTTATTAGATAAAAACACATCAAAGCAAAGAACATCCGCCCTATTCCCTGATTTTACTAAATGTGACTTTTGGCTATTTTTTACCCATTCGCCATCGTCTCCTATACGCGACGCAGCGATTACACTCTTATATGTCCAGCGTCACCTTCACGCGATGCTCCAAGGTTGATATTGAGAGGGAGCGTAGCATATGGGTAATAGAAGATCTGAACGTTTTATTTGAATTTTTAAATGCTAGATTTGATAACTAGATGGAGTGAACGGCAACGGTTTTCACAACGGTTGACTCGTAGAGCATTTACATGCTGATCCTCAAGGGGTTAAATTAAAGAAAGATTCATGTGGTCAACGTATTTATTCCATTTAACTGTTGACGCGTTAATAGCCTATTTTACATAATTTCTTAGAAACTGTTGAAATAAAGCTTCTAAATGTTTAAAATGCATCTAAAAATATGCATTGCTATGTTGAAGGGGATTAAACACTCCTAAAATTAGGCAAGTTTAACTTGTACCATTTAGCCATAGCTCTAAAATTTCAGTGTGAGACTCTAAATACATGACTCTAAATGCATATTGATTACTACATTAAATAATCAAATTAATTATACATGATTGTTATACCTAAATAAAGTACCTGGAATATATGCAATTTTTGTCACAATTATCTCTTTCCACTTAATAATACAAAAAAGTACAATATAGAGAGAAATTGGAAGAAGTTTGAATTTATCTGAGAAAAGTGGATTTATCTCAAAAGTTCAGTAACGAAATCGACAAATTCTTAGGAGAAATGGATACAACAGCAGACAATTTAAACCAATAAATTACCCCTCACTGCTGACACAAGAAAGGAGAAGATATATTTACGTTTTCTCTGAATTAAAATAGAGAATGAAAAATTCTAATACTGAAAGTCTACATACTATAAGCAAAAATTTACAGAAAGCTACTTTCTAAATATTTAACAGTTAATGAATAACCGAACTTTTTTGTTGAAGCCATATATAGATGCTAAACAGTCAGTACATATATTAAAATTACTTTGTTTATTTTTAAAATACAAAATTTATAGAGAAAATTGGATTCAGTTTTCAAATTATTTTAACTTGTATTACGTATATTTAGATTTATTTACTTCACGATACAAATGATTTTAAGTGAATGTATCACTAATAATACCATAACAATCACCATGTAACTAATAATTCAAACTTTGGTATTTAAAAGAATGAGTTTAATAAAACATAATAAATATTCGTAGTTAATAATTTTATTTATAAAATTTAAACAAAATCATCCTTGCTATCTATCAATATTCAGTACTTTCAATAATCCTTATGCTTATAAATAAAGAACATATTTAAGCTCAATCTAGTAATAAACCTCGTAAGTTACAAAACTACATTTTCGAGTTCTTTGAAATTTTATTACCATGTTTTATGTGTAAATATTAGATTTAAAAAAAACTATAAGCTGTGTCTAAAATGTACGTAACAAATTTTTCTAATGTATGATGATAAATTCGAAATATTTCCTAAATTAGGAGACATATCATAATAAATTAAAAATTATTGTATGTAAACATGATCACTATACTATGCTATTTAAATATGGAACCTAGAAATGCTTTTTATATTTTATATTATGGTATGATATATAAATTTAATGTGCTATATCTTTATGTCATTTTGTTCCAAATATAATAGAACACGAACACATAGTATTTTAACTGGTCGAAAACCGAAAACGATGAATGCAGAAAATAGATAAAGTACAGAATATTGTGTGACTAGGACTAAATTAATTATTTACAACACTGGTTATTGTAATTGAAGTAATTAGTGAGATTAATTTAATTGCTTAAAATTTTACATAATATAAATTATAATTGGAATAGTACTTAGCATTTAAGAATATTTCGAAATTTATACAAGGATATTGGATCAGCTGATCATAAAAAACATTCTATTGTCTTTGTTTATACAATTACACTGTCAGACTGTTAGCTTGTAAGTATTTAAATGCTTTTAATTTTTACAAATTTTCATTGGCTTTTGCAAAACTTGGTATATGATTTACATTTGCCATTTTCCTAATTTTGTTTAAGAATATGTTTCTGGTGTGCATAGCTCCTCCATTGCTGGGAATATATTAGTTGTTAAACTACTATCAACTGCGACGTTATTCTCAAAATTTACGTCGGTAAACTTGCTTCAGTTCTTGCGAAATGAGTATTTATCTTTATAATTAGACGCAATTAGGTTGTCCTCACTTATTTATCTAAAGTAATTCTTAGTTGGAATTATTCTGGATTATTTACATCTAAACTTTCCAACCAAGTAACAACAAATAAGCTTACACCATGCGAAACGTCACATTTTGTATCACTGACTCTGATTTCTGTTGAATAAATTGCAAACTGAGTTCTGTAATTCTGAATAAATGACTTCCACTCTGTTTGAGCAAAATAGGTGGATAGTTACCTTTCTCCAAAGTTATAAGATTTGATTTAGCTTTAAAATTAAAAAGAAATACTTTTAAGTCTGACATCTCCATTTTTTTTAACTTTGAGAAGACATTGAAACATACTTTTATGCAATAAAATATTGCGTTTTACTAAGAAGCTACCTAAGAATGTAAAAATTTAGTTATTACAACTCTAAGTTCTTTCTTATATATTACTCCGAGCAACCCGTGTGATTTAATTTCTCTCTAACGAAATGGACAGCATATTTCGTTTTATATTTTTTTAGGAGAAGAAATCCCTCGTTTGGGGAAATAACTGGTGAAAAGAGCTTAAAGAAATCTGAAATCTTCATTATTCTCAGTCATTTCTTAAAATATATTATATTGGAATAAATCAAAATTCGCTAAGGTTTGGAAAATCCCTGAATGCAGTAATAAGAATGCAATTGAAAAGATATTCTGTTTAAGAATGTGTGGTGAGTAATATTTAAAATAAAATAATTAATTTTTTTTTAAATATAGGATAATTAATTTGTATTTAGCAGTATTCTTATTTTTTTAGCAAGATTAATTGTCACCGTAATCTTATTATATGTTATTATACAACAAGTTAACTTAATTTAAGACAGTATAATCGAAAAAATAACCACAATACCTTGATTGTTTGAAGAATAAATTGATGTAAACTGTCTCAATTTTTGTTTTAAAAAGATATTTATATTAAATTAAAAACTAAATATATAGAACACTTATTGATGCTAGAGAAATTAATGAAACAAAATATTTAAATTAAATATTTCATTTTTAGTCAGAAAGTCATCTCTAAATGAAGTTAGATTTTATTACCATCTTTAGTATCAGAAAATATTAGAATTTAATCTTCTAAAATCATAAAAAGTGATGAAAAGACTAGAAAAAAGTAAGCTAGTTTAAAACATGTTTGAGTTACTTAAGTATAAATAGTTTTATAAAGATTTACGTTTTAGTGAAAATTAAGTAAAGCGTTGAACGATTGAATAAAGTTATTTTTAAAATGTAATTCAATTATTTGAAAGAAATTTCTCCACATTTTATTCTCTTTTGTTTTAAAAGACTTTGTTTTAAACTTTAAGATTTCAAGTTTAGTTGCTAATTAAAAAATAGTTTACATAACTTTTTTTATATATTTCTATACTTATATATCACTTTTATATTTGTATATATGGCGCATTTTATTTCATTTGTTTATCTAAATTCTTTTGTTTATTTTATCACATTTGTTACTCGAATCAGAAAATAAAATAATAAAAAATAAAAATTATTAAAACTTATTTATTGTTATATTTACTAACTGTATTTATGTTCTCTAAATTGTTTCCTCTAGCAATTACTACACCAGAATGAATAATTAACAAAAAATATAGTGCGTTTTATATAACGTATTAAATATAGTAATTTAGATAAATTTACACATACGCTAGAGTGAAATAAAAAATACATTCATTTTAGTTGTTTGCAGTTTAAATTGGAGAACAAGTTTTATAAATTTTGGAACATAATTTTACATTTTTAACATTTTTTCCTGAAACTAAATTCAAGTTTAATGCTGTTTCACAAAATATTTTTATTTACTTTACTCAGTAATTTTTAAAATACAATATATTTTAAATAATTTACTTTAAAAATACAAAATATTTAGTTTTCTATCAAACAATACTACTTTCCAAGTTTTTTTTAAACAAAAATGACAAAGAATTATTTCATAATAAACGTTATTCCTAGTAAACGTAGTTAAATAACATATGAGGTAAGAAAACAAAGAAAAAGTTTTGACAATTCTGTCTTTAAGATATATATATATTTTTAAGTTAAGAAAAATAATCATAAACGAACACACACCGAAGAAAGAATTCAGAAAACGATGGTTGTTTTCCTTCTAAGTCATATTTGTTTAGAAAATAAAACTGCTGCCAAAATCTTTACATATCATAGCATATTAAGTAATATTTAAGAATAACCATATGCTACCCTAACACCTGTTTATTTTCTTTGCAGTAAAGTTCTCTGTATAAAAAAAAGAAAATATCTGTGGTTTGAACTTAATGCAGAAGAAATGTTTCGTAGTAAAGAAAAAATTACGAATGCCATGAAGTATAAAATGGTTTGCATTTTATAAACCAAAATATAGATAGGAGACTTTGAAATATTATTTCCTGTTAAAAGATTTAGCAAATACAGAAAATCATTACGAACATTCATGGCATTGTTCTTGTTTCACTTCGGAATTGAATATTTGTATCAGGATGGATTCATACTGTGTATATTATCAACTATAATAGACTTAATAAATTAAATATATAATAGACTTATAAACCCTATAAAACCTATAACTTATTATATACTTATAAACTAAATATATAACAGGCTTATGAAACCTATAAAACCTATAACCTATAATATACTTATAAACTAAATATATAACAGGCTTATGAAACCTATAAAACCTATAATATCTATATATATATATATATATATATATATATATATATATATATATATATATATATATATATATATATATATATATATATATATATATATTAAATGACAAAATTTTTATTCTTATAATTATACTGTGTTATGAATAAATCTTCTACTTATAAAAATATAAGTCTGTTATGAATTGTCATTAACTGCCATTGTTGAATTATTTGAAACATAGACCCATATTGAGATGTTTTTGTTAAATTTAAGTGATGATATATGTGAGAGTGCAGAGATATGTTTTACATAAGATTTGCGAAACTGATTTGCTCATCTCACTCGCACGTTTTGGGTGGCATGCCCAAGTATTTTTTCGCGACTCCAGGAAGCGTGTGGTGTGAAAACGATTGCACTTAAACTTCACCAAGTTTTGGAGAATTGTGCTTGGTCTGAAGGAGGCGATTCAGGACCATCCTTAGAGTCCCGGTTCATCTGGACAAAGCCGGGAAAGGACGCATTGTCCATAGGAAAATGGAACAACCAACGCACCAGCATAGGATAATGGAAAAAGTCTAGTGTTGTTAGAGTAGTTCAGAAGGAAGTAAAAGAGTGGAATTTGGCAATTTTTTCTTTCAAGTGTATCACGCTCAGTGCTTCTTTTACTTTTGAATTTTTTTTATATATTTTTTAGCATATTTCCTTGTATTTCGTTCTATATTTGAATATTGTAATATACTTCAGTGGCATTTTACTTTAATTAAAGACGATATAAAGCAAATTTGGATTATTAATGGCTTTGAAATAACAACAGCAATGTACTACACCACAACATATGTGTATATATAGTGAATATATATAGTGTTATATATGTTCACAACATATATAGTGAATATCATTAAGTTCCTAGTTTTTAACTTTAATATTCATAAAAGTACAATATTGAGATTTAGAACAAATATTATCATTACATTACTTGTAAAATGAAGTAAATATGAAGTAATAATGAATGTGTAAATGTGAAGATTTGAAATACCATTTTGTTGTGTCAGTTACTGACATTTTAAATTTTGAAATGGCCAAAAGGGATGACTATTACTGAACTTTCAGCAGTAGTGAGATTAGAAGAGGTAAAAGTTTAGTAACTCCTGTTAATATACAAAGTACGACATCCATCCAGTTTCAAATATTCAATTCCGAAGTGAAAATATAGGTTACAAATGTTGCTTGAGGGAACCCACGCATTAGTTTAAGCCCACTTGATGTTTTCAGCACTTCATTTGTTACATTATAACGTGATACCACTGCCACGAGTAATCAATTCCAAGTGCAGAAACTTGTCTTCTACTTAAAACGGTAAGCGCAAAATGACTAAAATCAATAGATTGCTTTCAAAGTGCGCAAAAGAAAATAAATGCTATGCCCCTAACCGCCTTCCAATATATCTTTAAAACACATTTCGGGAAATTTCTCATTTATTATCTTTCTCTGTTTGGTCGGAATGACTTCGGATACAACGATCACATTAATATCCGTGAACAGGGGCAACTGTTCAACATACACGCCATCGATTAGGCTCGAGCTGCAGATACGGTACTTTTCTTGGTGTGCTTGTACAAGATATTATTTACGACCAGTGTCTTGGTGAATAAAAATCATTAAAAAGATGATACATTTTCAACGCAAGGGAATCTGAAATGCGTAGCAATGGTATTTATGACATCTAGAAAACATTTTCCCTCTGATATCATTTAGACTGTTTAGATTGCTCCTTGTATTTCGCAATCATTAAATATTTTATCTTTTTAATTTTAGTTATAACAGTTTAGAATAATATAACTTGGCATTCTTTAAGAAAACATTTTCAGTTTTAATGTATAGAGTTTTTCTAAATTTTGGATAATTAATACTATAGTTATTTTGAACAATTTTTGATATTTTATTTCAAGATTTTAAATGCAAGAAATATTGTTGTGAAATCTTTAGACTGTTTAAAATTTATATTATGTTTCTATAAACTAAATACAGTTAAAGCTTAAAATACATCCATTAAATATATGTTTATTTAGTTTGTTTAGTCAAAGTTTTAAAGTTCACTAAACATAAGTCACAATGATTCATTTTTATTAGTTGTTCCTTTAAAAATTTCAAAAATGAATATGTAATAATTATTTAATATAGAGTGTTCGAAGCTTCATAACTATCATTTAATAACTTTAAAAAATTCTTTATAATGTTCTTTTCATCTAATACATTCTACATTTAAATCTTAAAGTACATACATGAAATATTATATATTTATTTACTTTGTTTGGTAAACGTTTTAAAGTTCACTAAACAAAATAAGTCACAATGACCCCTTTTTATTAAATTTTCCTTTAAAATTTTAAAAATTGAACATGTAATTATAATTTAATATGTACCTGAAGCTTTAAAATTACCAATTAATAACTTTAAAAAATTGTTTATGAAGTTCTTTTAAATTAATACATTTTGATAAGAAGTCACATTCCGATTCCGAAAATCATTAAATTCTAAACTCATAGCTAATGTTATAAATCATCACTTGGAAACAATAAGTAATTCTGTTTTAGTGAAACGTGTTTTAGTGAATTTTAAACCGAGAAAGCTTCATTATAATAGGCAATTTTCATTCAGTATAAAAAAATTATCAGCTTTGTTCAGAATACCTTATATACATTATTTCCTACATTCTTTATAACATTCTAAAATTATTTAGTTATTTAAAGCTATAGATATTTTAAAAATTGGTTATTCACGTGAAAAGACTAGAAATATATTAACATCAAAAAGACGCTTTCAAAGTTATCAAATAAGAAATTATTTTTAATATCAAAAAGAAGCAAATTATTAATTTCGTAATTTGGTGATCATTAACTGTATTAGTACGATGTATATTTTTATACTAAATCAAAAGAAGCAAATGATTATAAAATGTTCCAACTCAACAAACATTTTTTATATTGTTTTAATTTAAACAATGAAACACTTTTAGATTTACAGAATAAAAACGATATTTTGCTTCAATTTGTCAACTTGATAGAGAAATTTAACTTCAGATATACATGTTTCGAAAGTAAACTTTTAAATAAGTGAATTCAATTTTTTTTTAATTTGGTGTATATTTTCTACGTATTTAAAAATATTCTATTTAAAATGACAAAAATTAAATAAATATTTCAAATCTAGAGCATAATAAAAAAAAACTTGTAAAACATTTCTGTTAAACGCAACATATTAATTTTGTTTATGATAAATTGTAAAAAGTCTGCTAGAATGAAGGTTTTAAATGTCGAAAGTTACTATGTACCCTTAAATGTATGGAATGATACAGTACGATATGCGAAATTCAAACTTCTCACTTCTGCTCCTCCCCTAAAGAAATTCTTCAAATGTCAAATCGAAAATTTATATTAGACACAATTTGTAAAAACGCCGATGTTATTCCGTTATCGCTGCATCCTCCCGCTGTTCTGACATTTATGATCACAGAGGTATCGCATGTGAGCGAAGACAAGCGACAAACAATTCTCATAATAGTTCTAATCTCCCCCTTCCACTGAACGGAGCAATGGCGTTTGCAACGCTTGTCACACGCCCTTCGAAAGGGAAATGCTCGAGCATGAAATGAACGGTCACATACTTTCGCAGAAAGGCAAATATGATGAACGGCTATCATAAACTCTCACTGCAAATAAACGACGAGTATGCTTTCTCATCCTGGAATTTTATAGGCGATGAATACGTTCTCAGATATGAATGGGTGGCAAACGTTTAGAGCATTTGCCTTTTGTCGACGAACGAAAACACTTTCTTTAAATACGATTCCCGGGGTATTTCGGAATAAAATCTTGTTTTATTATTTACAAGAGCAAACTTTTATTTACGAAATGCGAGCTACGTATTCGCAGACATTTTGACTCTAAACGGTAAATGCGAATACAGATCGTACTATTGAGAGAAGAAAAGAGAAATTCGTAGGTTCTTATATTGAAAAATAAATTCCGCACTTTCAAGGTATATTAACGTTTTCTTTGCAATTTTAAGAACTTCGGAAAATTGAAATGCTAAATAAAATGTTTGAAACTCCAATTTATTTGCAACTGATACATTTTAACTAATTATCCTTCAGAATTAAACGATAATAGGATCAATTAATTGTACTGTGAAAATTGCCATTGAAATGTTGTCATACTACAAAAGAGAAAACTAAATTAACGAAGTAAAATTAAAAATACTTAGAATGTGATATATATATATAAATATATATATATATATATATATATATATATATATATATATATATATATATATATATATATATATATATATATATATATATATATATATATATATATATATATATATATATATATATATATATATATATATATATATATATATATATATATATATATATATGTGTATATATATATATATATATATATATATATATATATATATATATATATATATATATATATATATATATATATATATATATGTATATATATATGTATATATATATATATATATATATATATATATATATATATATATATATATATATATATATGTATGTATATATATATATATATATATATATATATATGTGTGTGTGTATACACTAATGATCGCAATAAACTGCATGCATATTTTGCATTAAAAATAACTAAAAAACTATACTATACTTGAATAGTCTTCGTCTTTTTGCTTTCTTTTAAAAATACCTAATCTCGAGCTTTTTTGATCGAAGATTGCTTTCTTCTGAATTTTCACTCTGGAGTTTTGTAACTTTCACAAAAGTTGCTGAATACATTTAGCTGAAGATATGAATTCTCTATCATGATTAAATTCAAGTATACGGATTCAACATAATTTTAGAAAACCTACTCGTCCTACATCCAATATTTATTAATTTTTGAGTATGATTGACGGGCATTGTGTACAATTTGGTTCGTTATACTTCCTGAAAAGAGAATTATTTTATACTTAGTACTGGTATCGTTTTGTTTAAAATCATAATATTCTATAATTTACCCACAAGTAATCATTCTATATTCATACAAATAAGTGCCTATCATTACAAGTTCTCGTTTCTGGTAATTATATGTTTCAGAAAAAAGGAGTATCCTATTTTAGATTTCAAAATCAGTCAAACGACCAAATCCAAACAGCATATTATGGCATATTGTGATAAGATAACCAATATCTCGTAGCAGATTACATATCAAAAATTCTGCAGTTCATCATGCAATGTACCTTTTGAGAAAATATAGTCTATCTAATCTATTCCGATCTAAATACAATAGATACGCAGATAATAGTTCTTGAAATGTGTTGTTTCATAAAAAGGATGCTATTCTATACTGGATATCATCATCCATACCCTCCTTCGAATTTCATATTCAGGAAAAACAATTTCTTTAAATGCGTCAAACAGTTTACTTAAACCCGACAAATGTAGATTTACTCATTTAAAAAAATTAAAGCGTAAAATAATGATTTTTAGATTATCTCTCCTGATAATAGTTTTGAAATATAAATAAAGTAACAACACATTCTTATGAAATTTGAAAAGAATAAAATAATAAAAAAAATTACATATCAGAGTCAAACTAAGTCCCTACATGTCATCTATAATATAATAATTAGGTTTAAACTCAAATATTTGTATAACCTCAGAACACATCAGTTACAATAGTTTAAATACTTGAGGTTATAATTTTATTTTTTATTTCTCCAAAATACTGTTATTTATCTATTATTTACACAATAACTACAGCATGAATTAGGCCTGAATGTTGTTAAATAAATAAACGAGAATAAAAAAGATTTATTTTCCCCTTTCGATTAAAAATTGCTGAAAAAATGTAACCCGGGAAAAAATACTATATTCACAAATCTATTTTAATCACAGTTACTACATATCATCTGTATAAAATTAGTTGGACTAATACAGATATTAATTTAAAAAATTGCAAAAATTATTATATTAAACAAAATAGATAAAGAAAATAGTCGAATTATAAGAAAAATCTGTAAATTTATTTTCGATTTTTCAGATACCGTCGTTTATGGGATTTTCTAGTATATAACAACAGTATAAATTATATGCTAAAGTTGTCAAGTAAATAAACCAGAAGGGCATAAAACGCGTATTTTTCCCTCTCGATATAAAATTTACTGGGGTAAGGAAAAAAAAATAAAGTGTTAGAAGAAAAAGTAAGAAAATGTTTTTGCTTTTCTTACCGTCATGCGAAAGTAGGTCCGTAAAACACAAATATCCGGGAAATAGAAATGCAAAGCAGGCTTGTCTTCCGACCGTGCTCGAAAATTAAGTTTTGCCACGAGGGAGAACAAAGAAAAGAGAGGGGGAGGTGGAAGCAAATTAGATTTCTATGTGAAATAAGCCGTACTGATCCGCTGTAGGAAACGTCATGTTTATGTAGCAGCTGCAAGTGCAAGATGGTACCACATTTGTTTTCGGAAGGAAACCTCATACGGAGGAAAAGGACGTGATCAAACGGGGAACAAATTTATTGTACTCCACAAACATAATTTTTCAATCATTGCTTTGTTTTCTTTGTTACCTATATTGTATTTTTGTCCTAAGTTTCGCTCTTTGACGCGAGGAACAGTAGCTCATAGAAAACCTGCAATTAAATTCATTGCATCAATTGGTGCATCAACTTTATTTTTAGTGAGCACTCTTTATACGATAGGACGTTAACTTTTAATACGTTCTCTTGAACTAATATTCTGAGAGTAATGTGTCTTACTCAAACACACATAAATTCCTATATATTTATACGAATATATATATGTAACTTGTGAATTTAACTTGTCATTACATCAGAAATCATCCCCTTTTATTTTTAATAGCCCGGGGCTAACTGAGCAATCAGTGAACCTACGTAATAAGCAGTCTTGGATCCATTACAAGAAATCAATGAATTTCGTGGTCGAACTTTACATTTTAATTAAAATTAACGATTGAACATAGAGATGAAAAGGACGTGATCAAACGGTGATCATTTATTGTTCCCCACAAACATACTTTTTCAATCATTGATTTGTTTTCTTTGTTACCTATATTGTACTTTTGTTCTAAGTTTCGCTGTTTGACGCGGGGAAAAGTAGCTCGTAGAAAACCTGCAATTAAACTCATTGCATCAATTCGTTGAACAACTTTATACTTAGTGGGCACTCGTTATACACTTAGACGTAAATGCACTAAATAACTTTTAATACACTTTCTTGAACTACTTTTCTGAGAGAAATTTGTCTTACTCACCAACACATAAGTTCCTATATATTTCTATGAATATTAATGTAACTTGCTAATTTAACTTACCATTACATCAAAAATCAGCCCCTAATTTTTTGATTGTCCTGGCTAACTGCTTAATGAGTGAGCCAACTTAATAAGTAGTCATGGATTCATTACATGAAAGCAACGAATTCCATTGTCGAAATTTAACTTTTAATTAAAATTAACGATTGAACATGCAGAGGAAAAGGACGTGATCAAACAGGGAACAAATTTACAGTACTCCATAAATATAATTTTTCAGTCATTGCTTTGTTTCCTTTATTACCTGAATTATATTTTTGTTCTAAGTTTAGCTTTGTAACTCGGGAAACAGTAGCTCATAGAAAACCTACAATTAAAATCATTTCATCAATTGTCTGAACAACTACTTTACTTTTATTGAGCACTCGTTATACGCTTGGACGTAAATGTACTAAATAACTTTTAAAACGTTTTCTCGAACTACTATTCTAAAATTAATGTGTCTTACTCAACCACACATAAATTCCTATATATTTCTATAAATATATATGTAACGTGTGAATTTAACTTGCCATTACATCCCCTTTTATTTTTAATATCATCCCCTTTTATTTTTAATAATAACTGAATACCCGAAATAACTGAAGGAGTGAGCCTGCGTAATAAGCAGTCTTGGATCCATTACAAGAAAGCAACGAATTTCGTCGCCGAACTTTAACTTTTAATTAAAAATAACTATTGAACATACAGAGCAAAAGGACGTGATCAAACAGGGAACGGTTATCATTGACCACAAATATAATTTTTGAATCATTGCTTTATTTTCTTTCATACCTACATTGTATTTCTTTTTCGATGTTTGACGCGGGAAACAGTAGTTCATAGAAAACCTGCAATTAAACTGATTGCATCAATTGGCTGCATAACTCTATTTATATTGAGCACTCATTATACACTTGGACGCAAATGCACTAAGTAACTTTTAATATGCTTTCTTGAGCTACTATTCAGAGAGTAATGTGTCTTACTCAATCACACATAAATTCCTATATATTTCTATGAATATATATGTAGCGTGTTAATTTAACTAGCCATTACATCAGAAATCAGCCCCTTTTATTTTTTATAGCCTGGGGCTAACTGAGCAATCAGTGAGCCTACGTAATAAGCAGTCTTGGATCAATTACATGAAAACAACGAATTCCACGGTCGAACTTTAACTTTGAATTAAAATTAACAATTGAACATACAGAGGGAAAACACGTGATCAAACGGGGAACAAATTTTTTGTACTCCACAAACATAATTTTTCAATCATTGCTTTGTTTTCTTTGTTACCTATATTGTATTTTTGTTCTAAGTTTCGCTCTTTGACACGGGGAACAGTAGCTCATAGAAAACCTGCAATTAAACTCATTGCATCAATTGGTGGATCAACTTTATTTTTGGTGAGCACTCTTTATACGATAGGACATTAACTTTTAATACGTTTTCTTGAACTAATATTCTGAGCGTAATGTGTCTTACTCAAACACACATAAATTCCTATATATTTATACGAATATATATATATATGTAACTTGTTAATTTAACTTGTCATTACATAAGAAATCATCCCCTTTTATCTTTAATAGCCCGGGGCTATCTGAGCAATCAGTGAACCTACGTAATAAGTAGTCTTGGATTCATTACAAGAAATCAATGAATTTTGTGGTCGAACTTTAAATTTTAATTAAAATTAACGATTGAACATAGAGAAGAAAAGGACGTGATCAAACGGTGATCATTTATTGTTCCCCACAAGCATACTTTTTCAATCATTGCTTTGTTTTCTTTGTTACCTATATTGTATTTCTGTTCTAAGTTTCGCTGTTTGACCCGGGCAACAGTACCTCACAGAAAACCTGCAATTAAACTCATTTCATCAATTGGCTGAAGAACTTTATTTTTATTGGCCACTCGTTATACGCTTAGACGTAAATGCACCAAGTGACTTTTAATACTTTTTTTGAACTACTATTCTGAGGGTAATGTGTCTTTCTCAACCACACATAAATTCCTATATATTTCTATGAATATATATGTAACGTGTAAATTTAACTTGCCATTACATCATAAATCATCCCATTTTATTTTTAATAGCCCGGGCTAACTGATCAATGTGTGAGCCTACATAATTAGCAGTCTTGGATCCATTACAAGAAAGCAACGAATTTCGCGATCGAACTTCAACTTTTAATTAAAATTAACGATTGAACATACAGAGCAAAAGGACGTGATCAAACGGGGAACAAATTTATTGTACTCCACAAACATAATTTTTCAATCATTGATTTGTTTTCTTTGTTATCTACATTGTATTTCTAAGTTTCGCTGTTTGACACGGGAAACAGTAGCTCATAGAAAACCGGCAATTAAACTCATTGCATCAATTGCCTGAACAACTTTA
>CM063505.1:148983906-148986406 GCA_032207245.1 Pardosa pseudoannulata
TATAAATTAAATTACATGTGTTAAATTTGAAAAAAAGTAGTAGGACATGGTCTAATTCACTTGTTGCAAATAACTGTCCGTATCGTAGCCCAACTTGATTTATATAAAATTAATTTCTATAATTTTATTTTGAACTTTTGAAAGAAATCGTCATGTTTACCTTTCCCACTTTTTTTTGTTTGTTTTTCAAAAGCTATTCAGTGTTCAGGCACTTTCTCTTAAGTGGATAACGATTTTATTTTAATTTGCTTATGAACAATTAAATTATTATACCATTACAATAAAACATTAAAAAATGAACTTGGTGTCATTTAGCAGTGAAAAAGGATTGAAATGGATACACTGTTTGTGTAAACTGTTGGAGAATTAAGACCTGAATATGTGCTTAAACTGTCCTGAAAATACGTTTCTAAAAACATAATACATATCTTTTCATTATGAATTTATTATATTTATAAAAGAATATAGCTCGTCATATGACGAGATCAGAAAAAAAATTTAATTTTCCAGAATTGTAAAGTAATCTATGAGGCAAGTAAAAGAGATGCTTCAATTTTTAGCTAAAAATTATTTTGTACATGATCAATAATTTGTTTATCTTCATACTCCTATAATGACTCCCCATACTGTTAATGCAGTTTAGAATCACCTTGAATTCATTTAAAAAGATAATTCATAGTTTTCTTAGCTACGTCGAAATTATCGTTAAGATCTTCCCAATTTTTGGCCACAATAATTAATGGACATAAAGTAATGAAACTATCATTTCTACTACACCTTGGAGGTAGATAGAATTTGGTTGTTAATACCGGTGATAAAAGTTTCACGAAAAATAATCGATGATTAAATTTAAAATTATCACATATGAAACTAATCTATTATTTAAGCCAAATATAAAAAAAAATATTTACGTAATATCTAAATTCAGAGGTAAATTCAGAGGTATGGAAATAATGCAGGCGATATTTAAGTAATTTAAAATAAGAAATGATTAAATGAGATGGTTAAAAGAAATGACATCATAATGCTAGAATTTTATTTTTTATTTTTACCTTTTTATATTATGTGACAAATGGATAAATATATTTGCCTGCTCTTAACCAGGAACAAAAGGGCTTGTAATAATGGCATTAAATGCTATAAAAGAGAGGAATTCGACCGTTGCCAACCCTAACTCGTCAAGAATCCAATACAGATGCCTCTATCCATTCCAGGTACAACTGCTTCGTAAATTCGAGAACAGACGGACAGGTAACTTAGGTTGTAATTATATAGGGTCTTGAACTACATTATTCAATCAGTAAATATCTTATGAACTTTTAATAAATTAGTTTAATTAGCACACTTTTGGGTAAATACACATACACGCACTAATACTTATAAACATTAATAGTTAATATATATATGTATATATGTATATATATGTATATATATATATATATATATATATATATATTTATATATATATATATATATATATATATATATATATATATATATATATATATATATATATATATATATATATATATATATATATATATATATATATATATATATATATATATATATATATATATATATATATATATATATGTATATATATATATATATATATATATATATATATATATATATATATATATATATATATATATATATATATATATATATATATATATATATATGTATATATATATATATATGTATATATATATATATATATATATATATATATATATATATATATATATATATATATATATATATATATATATATATATATATATATATATATATATATATATATGTATATATATGTATATATATATATATATATATATATATATATATATATATATATATATATATATATATATATATATATATATATATATATATATATATATATATATATATATATATATATATATATATATATATATATATATATATATATATATATATATATATATATATATATATATATATATATATATATATATATATATATATATATATATATATATATATATATATATATATATATGTATATATATATATATATATATATATATATATATATATATATTTATATATATATGTATATATATATATATATATATATATATATGTATATGTATATATATATATTATATATATATGTATATATATATATATATATATATATATATATATATATATATATATATATATATATATATATATATATATATATATATATATATATAATATATATATATATATATATATATATATATATATATATATATATATATATATATATATATATATATATATATGTATATATATATATATATATATATATATATATATATATATATATATATATATATATATATATATATATATATATATATATATATATATATATATATATATATATATATATATATATATATATATATGTATATATATATATATATATATATATATATATATATATATATGTATATAT
>CM063505.1:148988906-149011406 GCA_032207245.1 Pardosa pseudoannulata
CTATCTGCTTACACTGAACACCTGGGAGAAAAGAATGATTTTCTCATTAACTCATAATTATATAGTGATAAACCTACAATTAAGCATAAAATTTTTATATATTTCTTAAAACTTTATTTTCAATACTTGAAAAGTTATAGAAATATATTTTATTTTATCTACATTCTAGTCGCTTCGAATCCAGCCTTTGGTCGAGTAATTAAGGTTTTCAAATGAAGAGTAATATTTTTTTTTTAAATTCGAATCAGAATTTATATGCTATTACACGAATAGTGTACTTCATTGCTAAGGAAACAAAAGAATCATATTAAGGAAATTTATTATTGTGAGATTTTAAGAATTAGTGAAATGTATAATAGATAAGAATAATATGAACGAGGGGGATACAAAATACATGAACACAATGAAATATAATTAAATTTATATGGATTGGATCAGCTTTGGATTTGATTAAAGGAATAAAGAATTTACTTACTACAATTACAGTGAATATTTTTACTCGAAATGTCGTCCAAACCATTCACTTTAAAGAAACCAAGAAAAAACAGAATATATAGCCGGTTTAATCCCCTCACTCCTCACTCTCAGCGAACACTATTGTATTATTTTTTTTAGATGGCGCTACGCTCAACGGTGACAAAATAAACACAGTTTATAAAACTATTGAGCAATTGCCGTCACATCATGGCTGTTGTACGGAACAATTATACTAACGTAAAACCTCAAAATAATTTTCGTCAGACAATTTAGCCTTTACAAAATAGTTCTGTGTAAGGGTACACAGTTCAAATGGGGTCGCTCTTGCATTGATGGGGAAGGGAAACCTCGTTAAGCTAGTTACTACCTTTGGAAGTCCTTTAATGGCTGAATCCTTCCTATCCTTTTGTTATTTTCCTGAAGCAATGGTTTTTCCCATCTGTGCTCAGGGTTTTGTGGAATTATTCCTGGTCTCATCTAAACTGACATACTGAAGAGCATAGAATTGTTGTTGTTAACTTATCCTTCTGGTGTAAGAAAGTCAACACCAGGTCCAAAAGGTACGAAGTACCACATCATCATAGTTCAGTTCCAGCTCATCCAACAGCTGATTTCAGGAGGCACTAAGACAATTAAGAAAGTAAACAGGACTGGCAGAGAGAGAAAAGGAACAAGGATAATAAATCCTCTCCCCATTAGATAATCTCAAACATTTTCTCAACCACTTCTAAATCTCGCCATGGCCGATTGAAAAGACCGTCACTGCAATGTAGGGACAATTATGGCTGTGTGGTATACGACGGATATAAAAATGATAGCTTTAAAAATAAGGAAAAGAGAAGCACAGTTATGTTTGACTTGAACATGTAACTAAATGCTCTTAAATTATGACCTTATATCTCTTCAAATCCTTTTTTTTTCATTTTCACCTCCAGTGTTATTTCATATACAAATTATCCTCATCCGTACCATCTAAATAATTAGATACATCAAGCTTTTTGAATTACTATTGCATTATATTAGGTTTGGCAATGAGGTGTGCAGCAGAGTGCACGTATATCTATGTCTATCTATCTATTATCTCTATACAGACATTTACGACAGTTGATATAGACAGTAATTTTATAGTAAGTATATATATATATATACATACATACATACATATATATATATATATATATATATGTGTGTGTGTGTGTATGTGTGTATGTATGTAATATGGGCGAGTCTCATTCCAAATCACAACACAGTTTATTTCTGGTAAGAAACATGAATTCCATACAACAGACAAACACCTTTAAAACTTCGTGCACACAGACAATGTGATCCCGCAACTACACTTTTTAAGTAGGGATTTCTCAGGTAAAAAGACTACGAATAATCCCTAAGCACAATTGATCACTTGATACAAAATACCCATGTTTAAAGAGAACGCGCTAACTATTGGCTAAAGTAGTACAGACATAGGCCAAATTAAGTCTATAGCGTGTCTGGAGGGAAAAATCAGAATTACCGGGCAAACCCCGATCTCACTTTATGAACAAAAGTTATTAAATTAATATTAAAATACGTAAATAAGGGATTTTAATATTACACACACACATATGTATATACATTTTTAATTAACTTAATAACTTTGTAATGCGTTTTTTATTAGTAGTAGTATTGTTCTGTTATGAAAAAAATACATATGCAATTGAAATAATAAAAACACGTAACACATGCATACATAAAGAATTAATATATACGTAAAGGATATAAAGCAAAATGTTAAAAAGCATTGGAGTACAAACTCGCGTTTCTTTCGGGCATATACGGTAATAATCGTAAATAATCATGATAGCTTGCGTGACTTACTTCTAGACATTTGAGGTGTTTAAAGTCAACTGCTAGCCAAACAGACGGACATGTTTGTTTTAGTATATATTACTAAGAATTTATAGCAGTGAAAAACTGTTACGGTAATTTATAATCCTGGAAATCTTTCCAAATGCTTTATCAAAACATTCACTCAGGGAAGTGAAAATTTCTGAAAGAGTAAAATTTTGTTTTGCTCTTTCAAAACGAATTGGAAAGTAATTGTCATTGAAAATCTTGAAATGAACTAGCAGAAAAAACGGGCAAAATTTAAAAAGTAAAGTAATATAGTTAAATTAAACGTTTAAGCTGATATATGTATTTGTACAAACAATAAAAAAAATAAGAATTATCTGACATTTATTTATAATTTTAATGATAAATGAGACTCTACACTGCCGAAACATGTTAAAATTAAGATTATTCAAATTATTATGCATTTTAGGATATTTTACTTATCCATATATATATATATATATATATATATATATATATATATATATATATATATATGCCAGGTTTAGAAATGGGGGATAAGAATTAAACGAATTATAATTAAAAATAGTTAAAACTCATTAACGATAACGTAATAGGAGAAAGACACACTCGAGCAGAATTATATAGAGTGAAGTAGCCGATGCGGAAGTACACACAGGAATTTTTTGTATCAATTTGTTTGGGTCCTCTTTCTCAATATTTGGTTACTGCAAAAAGCAATTTCACAGTTCACAAGTCCATTAAGCATGCTTGGGCATTTTCTGCAGCGAAATCTTTAAGTTGCTCCATCGTCTTCCTTCAGAATTGGGTAGTTTTCAGCTTCATCGTCACTTGGATCATCATCCTCTTCACCGTACCTTAGATTCATAGCTGTGCTTAGTACCATAGAGTATCTTACTGAAGATTGCCTCAACACATGTTACTAACTCATCGTCCATGGTAACATAATCTTGAAAATTAACTCCATCAAAAACTGGCAAGAGAGATCATCCTCTTGCACCGATGTTGTAGCTGTAACAAATCCAGCTTTCTTTTAGCAGTTCTTAATCGTGGGTTGCATAACTTTATTCCAAAGAACAGCATTCAAAGTATTTACTGACGCAGCTGTTGATGATGCCAACGCAGGACCACAGGTTTGTGCTTTCATGATCACCCATTCCAGAACTTGAGCTCTGAAGGACTGAATAATGCCTTGATCTAAAGGTTGGGTTTTCGAAGTTGTGTTTAGAAGCAAAAATTTTAGCTTTATATTTGTGAGATTATTCACTTTTGGATGGCTGGGGCAGTTATCTACGGTAAGTAGAGTAGACCACTTTTTTTCCTCATCTCTGCGTCAATTCCTCTAACCCACTCTTCGAATAAAACACTGGTCATCCAAGCATATTTATTCGCTCTCCAAAAAACAGGAAGGTCATCAGGTTTTACATTTTTTAAATGCATGGGGTTTTGCGGTTTTGCCGATCACCGTAAGCTTCAATTTTTCTCCAGTCATACTATCACATAGAAGAACAGTAAAATGCTGTTTTGAAAGTTTTCCTCTTTTGCAAGAGTCACCCTTCATTACTAGACTTCTATCAGACATTGCTTTAAAGAAGAGACCTCATTTAGCAGCATTAAAGATATCCTCAACTTTAAAACCTTTAGCAAACTTTGGAAATTTTTCAATAAATTTCTCCACCACTTTAGCTGAAACCTCATTCGATTCCCCACACAAAACTTTTTGAGAAATCTCGTATCATAGTTTGAATTTTTTAAGCCAACCGGCTGACTCTTGGAAGTCCTCAATTTCGAATTCTTTTGCAAATTTTTTTCTACTTCCTGAAGCATAGGGCCCAATATTCTTGCATTAATTGATCTCATCTCTGTAAAGCGACGAAATGTAGCTTTTTTCACAGCGTCAAGACATGTTTTTCCGCTTTTTATTTGAAGTTCCCCGTTTTCGGAAGAATATCTTTCCAGATATTCTTCCTTGTGTTTTAAAATGTTGCTCACAGTTGTCTTACTCACACCAAATTTTTCTGCTGTCTTTCTTTGGCTGCTGCTTTCCAGAAAACTAAGAAGATCCATTTTCTGCTTTAATTTAAATTCTCTTAGAGCTTTTCTTTGCACCATTTTTAATAAAAATTTGCAAATAAACGACTGGTACTTCCACAACACTATGTCAAGAAAAAAAGAACAGAACATGCAAAGGCTAGAATATCATTTCTCCTTAATAAAAGGCTGGGTAATCTCTGGCATTTCTCTCCCATAGTACCAAACTGGAAGTGAACAATGGAGCAACAAACAGGGGGGATCGCGAGTGTTGCTCAGATAATCTGATTGACTGATAAAGAAATTCCTGGAAACCAGGTGGAAAACAGCGAGAGGAATAATCTAATTCAAGAAAACATCAGGGGTTAAGTTACAAAGAGTAAAACCTACTAAAAATTGGTCAACATACAACGTACGGAGGTGGTCAACATAGAGAAGTAAATCGCCATTGAAAATGCGTTTTGACGTTTCAAACTAATAAATTTCGGTCAACGTGAGAGAAGGTCAACTTTGGAGGTTTTACTGTATATATATATATATATATATATATATATATATATATACAAGCACACATATATATGACACGTTCCCACTTGACGAGACCAGAGTCCTGACATCATTTTCATATCTTTATTCAAATCTCAAAGCACACTACTCGACATCATCTTCAATGGCGTCGCACATGGGCGACCAACTTTTAACAAAGGCAGGCTTAGCTGCTTCAGGTAACCACAGCTCTGTCTGCGGAATGTGCATGCTGCTCTCTGCTCTAATCACTGTGCGTGAGCCGTATTTATGTGGCTAACTGCTCACGCCGCGTCACTCCCAGTGAATCCCTATTTAAAATCTTTTAAAATTAATCTACAATTTAAATCCTGACATATAAATATATATATTTATGTATGCGTGTTATCTCAAGTATAGTTAAGTTTGCCCTATCATATGTAATGTGGGATGCAAAAGGCTGTAATTTGAAGGCTTTATTTATTTCTTAGGATACTTATATAAAATTAATTTATAATTACACCTAAGAAAAGAATAAATTAACAGTGTCCAATCTGTTTTATATAATACATAATTGATTACGCATATTTTTCAATTAAAGTGATTTTAGCAACAGCATCAGATATCTATACTGGTTACTTATACGTTTAAAAATTAGAATTAGCTGCAATTCATGTTTAAATTCTCCATTTAGTTATAAATGTTCACCCTACACCAGAGTGACATTCTGCCGTTTGAACTAAGAGATGTGGGTTTTCCAAAAAAACATATAAAGTGCTTGTTAGACATTACAATAATAGTAAATTTTGAGATGTGTGGATGTGCATACCTCTCCGGTGATTTAATTAGACTTCATGGGAAAATAAAATTCTGCATAAGACGTAAAACTTTTACGTTACAAAGACGTTATTAACATCATAATATTTTACATTTGGAAGCACTAGAAATCTTGCTCTCCCAATTGAGGCCAGACGAGCACAGTCATTTAGAACACCCTGAAGGAAGATCATATCTACAAAGAATAGTCAGAAAAGTAGAGATGTCATTGGGAGGCTAGCTGAGCGTAAGAAAACCTTTGTCCGTCGTCTTTTAAATCTCTAACCTTCCGTGTGTTAAACAATATGTTAAATATTACTTATCTCACTGTTTCAGCGGTGTATTAAATCCCTAACCTACCTTTTGTTAAACAATATGTTAAATATTTCTTATCTCACTGTTTCAGTGGTGTATTAAATCCCTAAACTTCCTTTTGTTAAACAATATGTTAAATATTTCTTATCTGACTGTTTCAGTGGTGTATTAAATCCCTAAACTTCCTTTTGTTAAATAATATATTAAATATTTCTTATCTGACTGTTTCAGTGGTGTATTAAATCCCTAACCTTCCTTTTGTTAAACAATATGTTAAATATTTCTTATCTGACTGTTTCAGTGGTGTATTAAATCCCTAACCTTCCTTTTGTTAAACAATATGTTAAATATTACTTATCTCACTGTTTCAGTGGTGTATTAAATCCCTAAGCTTCCTTTTGTTAAACAATATGTTAAATATTTCTTATCTGACTGTTTCAGTGGTGTATTAAATCCCTAAACTTCCATTTGTTAAACAATATGTTAAATATTTCTTATCTGACTGTTTCAGTGGTGTATTAAATCCCTAAACTTCCTTTTGTTAAACAATATGTTAAATATTTCTTATCTGACTGTTTCAGTGGTGTATTAAATCCCTAACCTTCCTTTTGTTAAACAATATGTTAAATATTTCTTATCTGACTGTTTCAGTGGTGTATTAAATCCCTAACCTTCCTTTTGTTAAACAATATGTTAAATATTTCTTATCTGACTGTTTCAGTGGTGTATTAAATCCCTAACCTTCCTTTTGTTAAACAATATATTAAATATTTCTTATCTGACTGTTTCAGTGGTGTATTAAATCCCTAACCTTCCTTTTGTTAAACAATATGTTAAATATTTCTTATCTGACTGTTTCAGTGGTGTATTAAATCCCTAACCTTCCTTTTGTTAAACAATATGTTAAATATTACTTATCTCACTGTTTCAGTGGTGTATTAAATCCCTAACCTTCCTTTTGTTAAACAATATGTTAAATATTTCTTATCTGACTGTTTCAGTGGTGTATTAAATCCCTAACCTTCCTTTTGTTAAACAATATATTAAATATTTCTTATCTGACTGTTTCAGTGGTGTATTAAATCCCTAACCTTCCTTTTGTTAAACAATATATTAAATATTTCTTATCTGACTGTTTCAGTGGTGTATTAAATCCCTAACCTTCCTTTTGTTAAACAATATGTTAAATATTTCTTATCTGACTGTTTCAGTGGTGTATTAAATCCCTAACCTTCCTTTTGTTAAACAATATGTTAAATATTTCTTATCTGATTGTTTCAGTGGTGTATTAAATCCCTAACCTTCCTTTTGTTAAACAATATGTTAAATATTTCTTATCTGACTGTTTCAGTGGTGTATTAAATCCCTAACCTTCCTTTTGTTAAACAATATACTAAATATTTCTTATCTGACTGTTTCAGTGGTGTATTAAATCCCTAACCTTCCTTTTGTTAAACAATATATTAAATATTTCTTATCTGACTGTTTCAGTGGTGTATTAAATCCCTAACCTTCCTTTTGTTAAACAATATGTTAAATATTTCTTATCTGACTGTTTCAGTGGTGTATTAAATCCCTAACCTTCCTTTTGTTAAACAATATACTAAATATTTCTTATCTGACTGTTTCAGTGGTGTATTAAATCCCTAACCTTCCTTTTGTTAAACAATATGTTAAATATTTCTTATCTGACTGTTTCAGTGGTGTATTAAATCCCTAACATTCCTTTTGTTAAACAATATGTTAAATATTTCTTATCTGACTGTTTCAGTGGTGTATTAAATCCCTAACCTTCCTTTTGTTAAACAATATATTAAATATTTCTTATCTGACTGTTTCAGTGGTGTATTAAATCCCTAACCTTCCTTTTGTTAAACAATATGTTAAATATTTCTTATCTGACTGTTTCAGTGGTGTATTAAATCCCTAACCTTCCTTTTGTTAAACAATATATTAAATATTTCTTATCTGACTGTTTCAGTGGTGTATTATTAAATCCCTAACCTTCCTTTTGTTAAACAATATGTTAAATATTTCTTATCTGACTGTTTCAGTGGTGTATTAAATCCCTAACCTTCCTTTTGTTAAACAATATATTAAATATTTCTTATCTGACTGTTTCAGTGGTGTATTAAATCCCTAACCTTCCTTTTGTTAAACAATATGTTAAATATTTCTTATCTGACTGTTTCAGTGGTGTATTAAATCCCTAACCTTCCTTTTGTTAAACAATATGTTAAATATTTCTTATCTGACTGTTTCAGTGGTGTATTAAATCCCTAACCTTCCTTTTGTTAAACAATATATTAAATATTTCTTATCTGACTGTTTCAGTGGTGTATTAAATCCCTAACCTTCCTTTTGTTAAACAATATGTTAAATATTTCTTATCTGACTGTTTCAGTGGTGTATTAAATCCCTAACCTTCCTTTTGTTAAACAATATATTAAATATTTCTTATCTGACTGTTTCAGTGGTGTATTAAATCCCTAACATTCCTTTTGTTAAACAATATGTTAAATATTTCTTATCTGACTGTTTCAGTGGTGTATTAAATCCCTAAACTTCCATTTGTTAAACAATATGTTAAATATTTCTTATCTGACTGTTTCAGTGGTGTATTAAATCCCTAACCTTCCTTTTGTTAAACAATATATTAAATATTTCTTATCTGACTGTTTCAGTGGTGTATTAAATCCCTAACCTTCCTTTTGTTAAACAATATGTTAAATATTTCTTATCTGACTGTTTCAGTGGTGTATTAAATCCCTAACCTTCCTTTTGTTAAACAATATGTTAAATATTTCTTATCTGACTGTTTCGGTGGTGTATTAAATCCCTAACATTCCTTTTGTTAAACAATATGTTAAATATTTCTTATCTGACTGTTTCAGTGGTGTATTAAATCCCTAACCTTCCTTTTGTTAAACAATATATTAAATATTTCTTATCTGACTGTTTCAGTGGTGTATTAAATCCCTAACATTCCTTTTGTTAAACAATATGTTAAATATTTCTTATCTGACTGTTTCAGTGGTGTATTAAATGTTTGATGTCTCAGCCAAAGTCTTTTTTTTTTGTCATTTCATTTTCACTCAATCATGTAACGATGCTAGCCTACTTGTTAAACTAAGGTAACACAACCTTAAAAACTCAAGACTAAAGTCGTTTGTTTTCATATTCATAAAATTCAACATATCAATGTTTAATGTGAATATTTTTAAACAAATCAAAGTTGTCATACAGTAACCATTATGTAAAAAACACGAAAATGACAAATGAATATAAATGAGTAAAAGATGACGTTTTAACCCAAATTTCCCTCTTAGTCATTCATTTCACTTTTTGAAAGTCAGTGTCTCTCTTGCTTCTAATTCACCAAAGTCATGCGATAAACATGCTTCCACAGTTTACAAAATGCTAATCTAAGTGACTATGACGTTCATTTGTTTTCCTTTAATCACGTGATCACAATTTCACGTGCATATTTCCTATTATACGTGGTTTTTCCAGGCACAAGATAAATCATACACTGTAATTAGTGTTGAACACGGCATTTGTGGACAACTGTATTCTCCATTTTACATCTTGTCGTAGTTTTTGAGCCTTATCTCGGTGACATATCTCTCGGCAAATGAGTGACGAAAGGAAAATGAAAAAAAAAAATTACATCGCGAGTTTCGTTTCGATTCGTTTAAAACTGCCTTTTGTGAAAGGCTGAAACGGTGAACAGATAATAGCCACGGCTTATTATTTAGCAGATGCGTATCTTCAGTTTTTCTCTAAAACGAGCAAAATTTTCATCGCATTCTGTTGCAGGTTATAAACAATGATTTCCTGTTTAAAATTATGAAGGGGACAGAAGACTTTCATATGATATGAATGGAACAAAAGGCAGTTATATCGATATGGGAATGTGAATAGTTGATAGATTGTTTAAAATGTTTGAGAAACAACACGCTGTAATCGATCTGTTCTATTTACTGTGCTAAATATATTTAATTTTCAAGACTGTGGATAAAATGTTTTGGGAATTTAAAACCCTTATTTTAAATGGAAATATTTTTAAATTTTAAAATATCTTGCTTTTGACAGACTATAACCTTTATAAAAGCATAATTAGAGTTCCTGCGAGAAGATGAAATAGTATTGATATCTTCAAAAGTATTTCTAACTTAAAGTATTTCTAAATCATACAACGTATCCAAATAGGTAGGTTTTATGTTACAGGTTTTTTTAAGTTATAGTTAAATGCAGTTAACAAGACCTTCTGTATAAAACTATGAAGGGGGTAGAAAGACTCTCACATGATATGAATGGAACAAAATGGGGTTATATCGATATAGAGATATGAATAGTTGATAGATTGTTCAAAATATTTGAGGTTAATCGATCTGTTTTATTTACTGTGATTAATATATTTATTTTTCAAGAATATGAATAATACGTTTTGGGTATCTAAAATCATTATTTTAATCGGAAATAGATTTAAACCTCCAATTTAAAAATATCTAGTTTTTGACTGATTACAAGCTTTACAAAAGCAACATTAGAGTTTTTGCAACAAGCTTAAATAATTTTGAAATCTTCAAAAGTATTTCTATCTCAAATGTATATACTTGCAATAACATAGGTTCAATAATATCGTTTAAACAGAAATAATTTGGAAAACATACAAATATGGAACTTCTTAAGTACTGTCAATATGATTGAGAATCTAGTTACAGTGCAATAAGCAATTCTGCTCTATCGAGTGCAAACATTTTCTTAAATGAATCTTTAAGTGTAAGCCGCTCAGTAGTAAAACAATTTGTCAAATAGATTAAGGTGTAATTACTTAATACCGATATGAACTTTTCCCATTAAACTTAACAAGTCTAAGCTTTAATCTGTTTAAACTTTTCAAGCAAAATTGAAACTACAAAGCATATGTGTATAAAGAAAAATACATCATATTAACATCATCAACATAGGTATTTTTGTCACAAAATTATCCATTAAAATGAATTAGCTGTATTACTAAAATATATTAAAGTACTTTTGTTTACATTTTATTCTCTATTTGCTTTATTTTACATGATGATATATTCACTTTCATAAGATATGTTATGTTTTTAAAATAAATTAAATTATTATTGTTTTATGTTTTTTTTGTTTAAGTCATAAAACCTATCCAAATGGGTAGGTTTTATGTTATAGGTTATAGGTTTTTGGGGTTATAGTTGAATGCAGATAACAAGATCTTCTGTATAAAATTATGAAGGGAACAGAAAGACTTTCAGATGATATGAATGGAACAACAGGGAGTTGTATCCATATGTGGATATCAATAGTTGATAGATTGTTTAAAAGATTTGAGGGACAGCACGCTGTAATCGATATGTTTTATTTACTGTGATTAATATATTTATTTTTCAAGAATATGGATAATAAGTTTTGGGTATATAAAAATCGTTCTTTTAATCGGAAATAGCTTTAGTCCTCCAATTTTAAAATATCTAGTTTTTGACTGACTATAACTTTTACAAAAGTATAATTAGAGTTTCTGCAAGAAGCTTAAATGATGTTGAAATCTTAAAAAGTATTTCTAACTCAAATAGAAATGCTTCAAATAACGTATTTTAAATAATATTCTTTAATCAGAAATTTTTTGAAAAACATACAAATATGGAGCTTACTTAAGTACTATCACTGTCATTGAGTAACTAGTTACAGTGCAATAACGAATTCTGCTCTACGAGTGGAAAACTTTTCTTAAGTGAATCTTTAAGTGTAAGAACTTCGTAGTAAAACAATTTGTCCAATAGGTTAAGGTGTAAGTAGGTTTATTCATTATGGACTGTTCCCAAATGACCTTACAAGTCTAAGCTTTAATGTATTCATACTTTTAAAGCAAAAATGAAACTTCAAAGCATATGTGTGTAAAGAAAAATACATCATATTAACATCATCAACATATGTATTTTTGTCACCAAATTTGCATTAAAATGAATTCGCTGTATTACTAAAAAATGTATTAAAGTACTTTTGTTTACATTTTATACTCTATTTATTTTATCTTACATGATGATATGTTCACTTGCATATTATACGTTATATTATTAAAATAAATTAAATTAGTATTGATTTATGTTTTTTTTTGTTTAAGTCATGGAACCTATCTAAATGGGTAGGTTTTATGTTATAGGTTATAGTTAAATGCAGTTAACAAGACCTGTATAAAATTATAAAGAGGACATAAAGACTTTCAAATGATATGAATGGAACAAAAGGGAGTTCTATCGGTATGGGGATATAAATAGCTGATATATTGTTTAAAAGATTTGAGGGTCAACACGCTGTAATTGATTTGTTTTATTTACTGTGCTTAATATATTTATTTTTCAAGAATATTGATAAAACGTTTTGGGAATTAGAAATCGTTATTTTAATTGGAAATGTTTTTAAACCTCCAATTTTAAAATATCTTGTTATTGACTGACTATAACCTTTACAAATGCATAATTAGAGTTTTTGCGAGAAACTTAAATAATATTGAAATCTTTAAAAGTATTTCTAAATCAAATAGAAATATTTGTAATAACATAGGTTCAATAATATTCTTTAATTAGAAATTATTTGGAAAACATACAAATATGCAACTTACTTTAAATACTATCACTAAAATTGTGTATCTACTTACAGTGTAATAAGAAATTCTGCTCTATCGAGTGGAAACATTTTCTAAAATGAATCTTTAAGTGTAAGCCACCCATTTGTAAAACAAATTGTCCGACAGACTAAGGTGTAATTAGGTTATTCCAATATGGACTGTTCCCAAATGACTTAACAAGTCTAAGCTTTCATCTATTTAAACTTTTCAAGCAAAAATGAAAGTACAAAGCATATGTGTGTAAAGAAAAATGCATTATATTAACATCATCAACATAAGTATTTTTGTCACAAATTATCCATTAAAATGAATTAGCAGTATTACTAAAATGTATTAAAGTACTTTTGTTTACATATTATGCTCTGTTTATTTTATCTTACAAGATGATATGTTCACTTGCATATGATATGTTATATTATTAAAATAAATTAAATTATTATTGTTTATTTTTTTGTTTAAGTCCTAAAACCTATCCAAATGGGTAGGTTTTAAGTTATAGGTTATAGGTTTTGTTGAGTTATAGTTGAAGCAGCTAACAAGACCTTCTGTATAAAACTATGAAGGAGATAGAAAGACTTTCACATGATACGAATGTAACAAAAGGAGTTATATCGATATAAGGACATGAATAGTTAATAGATTGTTCAAAAGATTTGAGGGACAACATGCTGTAATCGATCTGTTTTATTTACTGTTATTAATATATTTATTTTTCAAGAATATGGATAATACGTTTTGGGTATATAAAATCGTTATTTTAATCGGAAATAGCTTTAAACCTCCAATTTTAAAATATCTAGTTTTTCACTGACTATAACTTTTACAAAAGCGTCATTAGAGTTTTTGCAAGAACCTTAAATAATTTTGAAATCTTCAAAAGTATTTCGAACTCAAATAGAAATATTTGCCATAACGTAGGTTCAATAATATTCTTTAATTAAAAATTATTTGGAAAATATACAAATATGCAACTTACTTAAATACTATTACTAAAATTGAGTATCTAGTTACAGTGTAATAAGAAATTCTGTTCTATCGAGTGGAAGCATTTTCTAAAATGAATCTTTAAGTGTAATCCACTCAGTTGTAAAGCAATTTGTCCAATAGATTAAGGTGTAAGTAGGTTAATCCAATATGGACTATTCCCAAATTACTTAAGTCTAAGCTGTAATCTATTTAAACTTTTCAAGTAAAATTGAAACTACAAAGCATATGTGTGTAAAGAAAAATACATCATATTAACATCATCAACATAAGTATTTTTGTGACAAAATTATCCATTAAAATGAATTCGCTGTATTACTAAAATGTATTAAAGTACTTTCGTCTACATTTTATGCTCTATTTACTTCATCTTACATGATTATGTGTTCACTTGTATAAGATATGTTATATTATTAAAATAAATTAAATTATTATTGATTTATGTTTTTTTGTTTAAGTCATGAAACCTATCCAAATGGATAGGTTTTATGTTATAGGTTATAAGTTTTTTTTAATTATAATTAAATGCATCTAAGAACACCTTCTGTATAAAATGATGAAGGGGACAGAAAGACTTTCAGATGATATGAATGGAAGAAAAGGGAGTTATATCGATATGGGGATATGAATAGTTGATAGATTGTTTAAAAGATTTGAGGGACAATACACTGTAATCGATATGTTTTATTTACTGTACTTAATATATTTATTTTTAAAGAATATGGGTAAAACGTTTTAGGAATTCAAAATCGTTATTTTAATCGTAAATATTTTTAAACCTCCAATTTTAAAATATCCAGTCTTTGACTATAACCTTTACAAAAGCATAATTAGAGTTTCTGCGAGAAGCTTAAATAATATTGAAATCTTCAAAAGTATTTCTAACTCAAATAGAAATATTTCCAATAACGCAGATTCAGTCATATTATTTATATCTTTTCTTAACACATTGCAAATTAATTAACATTTTTATTTTTCGGACTGTTAATTTAAAATTTGTCTAGAAACATGAATGGATATTGAATTTCGCTTAAGTTACAATCAATAAACATAAAATATTTTTTTTTTCTATCCTGTACAAAATGTAAACAATTCCTTCATTTTTTGAGACACTGTATACTGATATAATACTTAGTATATCATACAAGCATTTATTCGAAGTTTTTAGATTACTAAAGCATATTTAAAATTTCTATAGAACATAATTATTGAATTTAAATTATTTTTATATAGAATGTAGATAAAAGAAATATTTATTTCTATATACGTTTTTATAATTTCTTCATTGTTTCTCCAAGTAATAAACTCTGTCCTCTGACATGATATTTAGTTTTTTTTTTTTAACTACCACACCCAATTTAATGCCTTTTACTGTTCAATGTTGAGGAATTTTGAAAAATTCTGTACAAATGGAGTCACTATTTAAAGGTACTGGATATCTAATATACATAATATTTGACACATATGGCTCATTTAATACACGTCTGGAAATATATTATTTCAATATTTAAAACTCATTTTAAAACAAACATAAAAGAAATATAATAAACATTTGTTTGGAATACCCAATTTCAGTAGAGAAGCATAAGCCCTGCTTGATTTCTATTGAATTCCTAATCCATTAGTAATGAATATATCACAGGATAAAAGATGTTTTCAATAATTAAGATTAATTTATTCATTAGAAATATTTGTTTTCCTTGTTACACCTCTTATAGAAGAATTTGAAATTACGTTGCCATTCTGTAATTCTATGCCATTAAATATGAGCTATAAGGAAAGTTAGTTTTGAACAATGGGCATCCCCGGATTTATTATCAAAAATCATATTTATAATACATTATTACTACATTTGTATGGTATTTTGAATTAATAACAGATGTTTTATGTATATTATTTGTCAACTAAGTAGTTGAGAGAAAGTTTTAAATAGTGAATAATCTAAAGTCATAAATAACAAATGCTTTAGTCATATTCGGAAACAATCTCTTCATTGTTTGCACATAATTTCACAATAACAATTGTGTCCCATTGCAATAACTTAATTCTAATTACATTTCTTCTAATGTTACTTGTTAATGTATAACAAATAAAATATTGAGATATAATCCGTCTCTGATAAACTTGTGGATAAGCATCAGATATAAAACAAAATATCTGCTATGTGTGTGGTTAGTTATCCTTTCTAGTAATACAGAAAAGGATGCATAGATATTTATTATCAGTATTATAAATGATAATTTCAAGCAAATTTATAGTATTAACCAATTTTCTATGGAACTAGTATGACAAATATTTTACGTTAAAAAATTATACTTTAGACTATACTCAGTTATGTAGAACCTAGGGTAGTAAAATTGCAAAGACTATGTAATAACTGAAGTGTGTTATTTAACCTTTTACAGGCCGAATTCAGATCCAGATATATTTTAAATTATTTTTTGCATATCTTGCCTTCTAAGGCTTCAGTTAAGGTATGTTAGCCATTTAATTGTGGAAAAGAAATTTTCTCTTAGGATTTTCATGATGTTCCCAATTGGGAACATTGGTCACTTCTCACTATACACTAGATTCACAAATTGAGTAGAATGATGTATATAATAAATATTAAATAATAAGAAAAATAATTAGAATGAATTTATTTATTTTTAAATTTAAGGACAGACATCAATAAATTTTAAAAATTATAAATTTAAATGAAAACTACATTTCCTTAGACAAATATCCAAAACCTAAATGCTATGATATATTGGAAATCAATGGAGAAGTAATTTTTTTTGCACTCATTGCAAGCTAATCTTGCATTTAATGTGCACTGTGCACAACTACCTTGTGTTGTTTGTACAAGAAAATGCCCATCCCTTTTTCTCTGTGATACAAGGCGGTAAAATGTGGGTCCAGGTTGAGTCTTTACTTTCCTTGGTGCAATTCTTAGAAAAGCGGTTGTAACTTGTAGTTCACAGACAAAATACATTTAAGGCCTTTCAAAACAATATCTGAGAAGCGAACTCACTAGTCTGCTTATAGAATTGAAAAGCCCTTTCATAAAATTAGGAAATCTCCCTACATTTCCTACCCCTTTCAAGAAATGCTCTCCGTAGAGGAAATTATTTCGTCAAGTATAGCAACAACAGTCCATTGTTCCCAATTGGGAACATCAATAATTTATAAATTATTCCATGTACGTTTCTGATTAATAAAGTCAAATTTCATATTTTTAAAATAAATTAAAGTTGTTTTAGGGATACCAATCGGATTTTAGAAGCGTTAAATGTTTTTTTTTATTTATGTGAACTTCTAATATGTGCCTATTGTTTATGATTTTTTTATACATTTTTTTATTAATCATAGAAATATAGCTTTTATTTTAAAAAATTGAGTAGTTCTTTCACTACATTTGCTATTTTTTTTGTATCAATATCGATGAAATTTTATCTTAAATAAATTTATAGTATTATGTTCCCTTTTGGGAACAATGGACTGTAAATGTTAATTTTGAAATTCAGCGGCTTTCCTAGAAGAGGAAAACAGACCGGAAGCTGAGAATTTTCGCGATAGTTTATTTGTGATGAAATTGAGCTACATGGTCGACATATTCGAGAAATTAAATAACTTGAATCTTCATCTGCAAGGAGCAAATACACATATATTGGATACGAGTGATAAAGTTAATGCTTTTTGTAGGAAATTGGAATTGTGGAGCAGAAATTTAAAGCAAGAAAACTTAACAATGTTTGCAAATTTGAATGATTGTATTAAAACTTACAAGGCTGAAGCACAACATGTAAAAGTTGTTTTTGCAACCATTGAAAATCATTTAGCAATGCTAGCAAAGAATTTTAAAAAGTACTTTCTTGCTGACGACAAACTGATATCAAGTTACAAGTGGGTGAGGGATCCATTTCAAAATACTCCCGAAGGACTCTCAATTGAAGAGGAAGAAACCTTCATAGACTTCACGGCAAGCGGCGAAACCAAAAGACAATTTAGTAATAAATCACTCTTTGAATTTTGGGCAGGAGTGGATGATGAGTTTTCTGCACTAAAAACAAGGGCATTTCGCATTCTACTACCATTTTCAACATCTTACCTTTGTGAAACTGGATTTTCTGCGATGGCTTCTTTGAAGACAAAATATAGATCTCAGCTAAATATAGAAAAAGAACTGAGAGTGTCTATTTCTAATATTAAACCCTCCTTCGAAAAACTTTGCTCTGAAAGACAGGCCCAAGGAAGTCACTAATAATTATTAAATTTGTTTTTAATTTAGTAAGTTGTTTTAATTTAATAAGTTAATTATTAAATATGTCGAAATGTATTTTGTTTTGTATGTGTGTGTGTGTTCTTTCCTTTCAGTCACTTAATCAATTTTTTTAAATAACATTTTCTCTTGGATATGCTCGCGCCCCCCCATTAGTGTGCTCGCGCCCCCCTAGGGGGGCGCGCCCCACAGGTTGAGAATCACTGGGTTAATCCAATATGGACTATTCCCAAATTACTTAAGTCTAAGCTGTAATCTATTTAAACTTTTCAAGTAAAATTGAAACTACAAAGCATATGTGTGTAAAGAAAAATACATCATATTAACATCATCAACATAAGTATTTTTGTGACAAAATTATCCATTAAAATGAATTCGCTGTATTACTAAAATGTATTAAAGTACTTTCGTCTACATTTTATGCTCTATTTACTTCATCTTACATGATTATGTGTTCACTTGTATAAGATATGTTATATTATTAAAATAAATTAAATTATTATTGATTTATGTTTTTTTGTTTAAGTCATGAAACCTATCCAAATGGATAGGTTTTATGTTATAGGTTATAAGTTTTTTTTAATTATAATTAAATGCATCTAAGAACACCTTCTGTATAAAATGATGAAGGGGACAGAAAGACTTTCAGATGATATGAATGGAAGAAAAGGGAGTTATATCGATATGGGGATATGAATAGTTGATAGATTGTTTAAAAGATTTGAGGGACAATACACTGTAATCGATATGTTTTATTTACTGTACTTAATATATTTATTTTTAAAGAATATGGGTAAAACGTTTTAGGAATTCAAAATCGTTATTTTAATCGTAAATATTTTTAAACCTCTAGTTTTAAAATATTCAGTCTTTGACTATAACCTTTACAAAAGCATAGAGTTTCTGCGAGAAGCTTAAATAATATTGAAATCTTCAGAAATATTTCTAACTCAAATAGAAATATTTCCATTAATGTAGATTCAATAATATTCTTTAAATCTTTTCTTAACACATTGCAAATTAGATAACACTTTTATTTTTCCGACTGTTAATTTAAAATTTGTCTAGAAACATGAATGGATATTGAATTTCACTTACGTTATAATCAATAAGCATAAAATATTTTTTTTTCTATCCTGTACAAAATGTAAATAATTCCGCCATATTTGTGACACTCTATAAGTTTTTCTATACTGAAAAAATACTTAGTATTTCTAACAAGCATTTATTCGAAAGTTTTAGATTTCTAAAGCATATTTAAAATTTCTATAGAACATAATTATTGAATTTAAATTATTTTATATAGAATGTAGATAAAAGAAATATTTATTTCTATATACGTTTTTATAATTTCTTCATTGTTTCTCCAAGTAATAAACTCTGTACTCTGACATGATACTTAGTTTTTTTTTAACTACCATACCCAATTTAATGCCCATTACTGTTCAATGTTGAGAAATTTTGAAAAATTCTGTACAAACTGATTAACTATTTAAAGGCACTGAATATCTAATATACATACTATTTGACATATATATCTCATTTAATACACATCTGGAAATATATTATTTCAATATTTTAAGTCTATTTTAAAACAAACATAAAAGAAATAAAACAATTTTTGAAATACCCCATTTTAGCAGAAAAGCATAAAACCTGCTTGATTTCTATTGAATTCCTAATCCTTTAGTAATGAATATATCACAGGATAAAAGATGTTTTCAATAATTAAGATTAATTTATTCATTAGAAATATTTGTTTTCCTTGTTACACCTTTTATAGAAGAATTTGAAATTACGTTGCCATTCTGTAATTCTATGCCATTGAATATGGCCTATAAGGAAAGTTAGTTTTGAACAATGGGCATCCACGGATTTATTATCAAAAATAATTTTTATAATACATTATTACTACATTTGTATGGTATTTTGAATTAATAACAGATGCTTTATGCATATTATTTGTCAACTAAGTAGTTGAGAGAAAGATTTAAATAGTGAATAATCTAAAGTCATAAATAACAAATGCATTAGTCATATTCGGAAACAATCTTTTCATTGTTTGCACATAATTTCACAATAACAATTGCTTCACATTGCAATAACATAATTCTAATTACATTCCTTCTAATATTACGTGTTAATGTATAACAAATAAAATATTGAGATATAATCCGTCTCTGATAAACTTGTGCATAAGCATCAGATATAAAACAAAATATCTGCTAGGTGTGTGCTTAGTTATCCTTTCTAGTAATAGAAGAAAGGATGCATAGATATTTATTATCAGTATTCTAAATGATAATTTCAAACAAATTTATAGCATTAACCAATTTTCTATGGAACTACTATGACAAATATTTTACGTTAAAAAATTATACTTTAAAGTATACTCAGTTATGTAGAACCTCGGGTAGTAAAATTGCAAAGACTATGTAATAACTGAAGTGTGTTATTTAACCCTTTACAGGCCGAATTCAGATCCACATATATTTTAAATTATTTTTTGCATATCTTGCCTTTTAAGGCTTCAGTTAAGGTATGTTAGTCATTTAATTGTGGAAAAGAAATTTTCTTCTACGATTTTCATGATGTTCCCGATTGGGAACATTGGTCACTTCTGACTATACACTAGATTTAAAAATTGAGTAGAATGATATATATAATAAGTATCAAGTAATAAGAAAAATAATTAGAATGAATTTAAAATTTATTTTTAAATTTAAGGACAAACATCAATAAAGTTTAAAAATTATAAATTTAAATGAAAACAACATTTTCTCAGACAAATATAAAAAACATGAGTTTATACCTTAATGCTATGATATATTGGAAATCAATGGAGATGTAATTTTTTCTTGCACTCATTGCAAACTAATCTTGCATTTAATGTGCACTGTGCACAACTACCTTGTGTTGTTTGTACAAGAAAATACCCATTCCCTTTTCTCTGTGATATAAGGCGGTAAACTTTGGGTCCAGGTTGAGGCCTAACTTTCCTTGGTGCAATTCTTAGAAAAGCGGTTGTAACTTGTAGTTCACAGACAAAATACATTTAAGGCCTTTCAAAATAATATCTGAGAAGCGAACTCACTAGTCTGCTTATAGAATTGAAAAGCCCTTTCATAAAATTAGGAAATCTCCCTACATTTCCTACCCCTTTCAAGAAATGTTCTCCGTAGAGGAAATTATTTCGTCGCAGTATAGAAGCAACAGTCCATTGTTCCCAATTGGGATCATAAAAATTTATAAATTATTCCAGGTACGTTTCTGATTATTAATGTCGAATTTCATATTTTTTAAATAAATTAAAGTTGTTTTTACGATACCAATTGGATTTTAGAAGCATTAGATGTTTTTTTACATTTATGTGAACTTTTAATGTGCTCTATAAAAAATGATGAAAAGGGTCAATTTTATGATTTTTATACATTTTTCTATTAATCATAGAAATATAGCTTTTATTTTAAAAAATTGAGTAGTTCTTTCACTACATTTGCAATTTTTTGTATCAATATTGATGAAATTTTATCTTCAATAATTTTATTAATATTATGTTCGCTTTTGGGAACAATGGACTGTAAAAGGTTAAGTGCAAGTTTGAAATTCAGCGGCTGCAATATTATTGATAATGTTTTGCACTATGTATATTGAGTACCTGCTTCTCTTGGATAGCCTACCAAAAGAGTCTTACCATGGTGTGACACAGAGACAGTCAGATTAGTTTGTTCCACCATTTTTAGGCCTGCTTGTGAGTATTTAAACTGCTTCAGTGAATTACACATCCTGCTGACTATAAATGACGGGTTGTAATTGGATTTCTTAATGCAATGAAATGTGAAAGAAGCTGAAATTCTTTCTAAAATAAATGAAGTGTATAGAGAAAATATTCAGTAAAGAATGCTAATGAGAATGGCTAGACTTGCAATAACTCTTATTATAAAAAGAGAAGTGATCGAACTTTTGTCATTACTAAAGAATCTAGACCCAAGGGTTATAGAAATGTACTGGAGAAAGCTTTCCAGATAGATGCTTTATAATTTAATCTTTACAAATTAATTTAATTGTATGATGTTAAAAGGTTTCATATTTATAGAAATCTGATACAATATTTAAATTATCGTAAATTCGTCTCCAACTAGAAAGATAATTTTGACTTAAGTCACAAAGCCAATTCTTTAGGCACTCAGTAGTTCGGCAATAGATTATCGCTAGTGTAAAATTCAAACACAATCCTATGTACTGTGATAGTGAATGAAAAAAACCTAAAATGTAGATTAAAATATAAGCTTTTTCCAAACATAAGATTGGTAAAAAGTACCATTTGAGGATTTTACTTTCAAAATATAACTTTCATATAAACAGACCTAAAATTTATTATTTTAAATAAGATTAAACTATATGTTTTGTTTTTTATTAAAGAATAATAAACATTGAATTTCAAAATCCAGAAAATAAATTGATATTGTTTTTTAAAGACTATAGTACTCTATTTTAGATTATAAAGTTGGGACTCATCATTTTCAAAAATAAATAAATAAAGCTGAAATAGCTTCGATTTATTTCTTATGTTTAATCGCGCTTTGTATCTATCTATATAACTATA
>CM063505.1:149013906-149018906 GCA_032207245.1 Pardosa pseudoannulata
GAAAAATAATAATATTGTTACGTTTGTTCAACGTTTTCTTTCCATGAAAAAAAAAATTAAATTATTTATCGTTTGAAATAAAAAATGGTTAATCTTGAAAGAAATGTTTTCTTTTTATGCTAAAATGCATTGCAGTTCACAAAGAATCAATATTATTTATAACACAATTTTCAGTATAAAATGAAAAGAAAAAGAGCCAGCTTCGTTTTTTCATTAATTATGCAAATATTGAAAAAGAAGTTTGCATTTTTTAAGAGAAGATATAAAATCACTAAAAATAAATAACAGATAAAAACACAACATTTGCATTTCTAAAAGTAAATTTAAAAAAAATCACGTCTCACAAATATTTCAGAACGATTTCAGTTGAATTAATTCTTAACGTTAAGTAACATCAAATTTATGCATACATATGTGAGGATATGAAATTCAAATGAAGAAAAGTAAAAAAAAGTAAATTGTATCCACTCACAGAGAAAAAGAAATATTTTACTGTTAATTAATCAACGCTTATACTGAAATATAGTTTTTCGAGATAAAAAAATTTAAATATAAATAAAAGTTTATAATGAAAGTTTACGTTTAAAAAACCGAACACTGATTCGTTAACATATTTTAGATGTTTTTTAAGTATACTTTATAATACAAAAAAGGAAAAAAGTACTTTATGTCTTATTTTAATAATTGACAATGTCATTTCTTGTTAAAATCATTCCTTTAAAAAAAATGCAAATATTGTTTAAATTTTATGATTTAATTCATTATCTGATTTGTAATAAGAAGTAATGAATTGTTATTTTGAAAACATACAAATATGCAAATTACATAAATACTATCACTATGATTGAGTATCTAGTTACAGTGTAATGAGCAACTCTGCTCTATCACGTGGAAAAATTTCATAAATGAATCTTTAAGTATAAGCCTGTCAGTAGTAAAACAATTTGTCGAATACATTAAAGTGTAAGTATGTTAATCCAATATGAACTGTTCCCAAGACAACTTAACAAGTCTAAGCTTTAATCTTTTTAAACTTTTCAAACAAAAATGAAACTACAAATCATATGTGCGTAAAAAAAATATATCATATTAACATCATCAACATAAGTATTTTTGTCACAAAATTTTCTATTAAAATAATTTAATTAGCTGCATTTCTAAAATGTATTAATGTACTTTTGTTTACATTTTATACTGCATTTTTTTGTCTTACATGATATGTTCACATGGATAAGATATGTTACATTATTAAAATAAATTAAATTATTATTGTTTTATGTATTTTCATTATTGTATTTTCTGTTTTATGTCATAAAATGTATCAATTTTGAGTTACGGTTGAATGCAGCTAACAACACCTTCTGTATAATATATTTTAGAAATCATTCGAATGTTATTTTTTAGCAATATATAAAAATCTAGAGTTTATTAAATACATAAAATATACTTTATTTCTATTGAGACTTTGTAAACATTGCTCAGGATTTTTATCATATTTCAATACACACACAAATATATATATATATATATATATATATATATATATATATATATATATATATATATATATATATATTTATATATATATATATATATATATATATATATATATATATATATATATATATATATATATATATATATATATATATATATATATATATATATATATATATATATATATATATATATATATATATATATATATATATATATATATATATATATATATATATATATATATATATATATATATATATAATATATATAAATATGTTTTATTAAGCTATGATTTTTACATATGTAATATAGATTTAATTAGTCAATTCTAGTACAGTTATGTTAATATAGTTATTAGTTATGTCAATTAATTCCTTTCAAACTTTTTGATTTTGTAATATACGTATTTGAAATATTTGATCGTCATTTGATAATGTAATTCAAAAATTTATTTCAACATTACATTTAGAATGAATAATTTAAAATATTTATAAAATTTAAAAGTACTGTTGATATCTATACAAAATGTTAACTTACATTTCAAATAATAAAATATAAAATTTTTCCTTTCCATATCATCCATAGTATAATTCAGCTTTTATATTTTACGGTTTTGTGTCCAAACATTTTATGCATAGCATACATTGTATAACATTAAAATACTGAAATCGTAAACGGAATGTTGCGATACCATTAAAATATAAAATTTAGACTGCAAAAACGTAAGGACAAAGCATTCTCATCATTATAAAATATTGTGATTCAATTTTATATTTTCTTATACGAATTTGAATGACTGTGCATTCGTACCTTCCATTATATTAAAACTTTTCTTTGAGTTATAATATGGGATTTCATTTTAATAGTCTAGAAAATAATATTTTAAAAACGTGTTATGTTTCACTACAAAAAGCGAGGGCTTTAAACATTTGCTTCCTATTGAGGTCTGAGAATGTATTCATTGCTTATAAATTTCTAGAATTATTTGCAGTGAGAGTTTATGATAGCCTTTCATCATATTTGCTTCTCCTCAAAAGTACATAATAGTCAATGACGTGTGGTAGGTTTCCATGCAGGGTGTGCAGAGAACATGGATTTTCCAATAAATCTTTAATTATTGAGACATCTGAGTTCTCCATTCTGAAACGGGTTATTTATTATGAATATAAATTTAAAGATTACAATAAATGAAATATTTACCTACGAGTATTCGAGTTATAACTATAAAAACAGCTAAACTTATGCGAATTCTACAAGAACTGAAGCAAAAGTCATGTCTTTTGGTGTATGGTGTCATATCGGCGTTGAAAAAGCAACGCTTTTGGCTTCCACGAAAAACTTATATGTTTAGCAAACGTAGCACCACATGGCGCCCTCCGCTGCAGTGCCTCATCCGGATACTCATTGGTGCAGAGAAACCGAGAGTCTATTCCACGTACAGAGGATTTTGCTGCACGCTGGCACAATAGAACGAACTGTTTCTTGTTCGGTAAATGAATTAAATTATATTTATTAATTGTTTTTAACATTTGTAACATATATTCTGCGAAAAACATCTTGACAATTTTTAAAAACAAAACCAGGGATATGGTGTTACAGATATAACTTATATACTGTCTGTAAAACACAATGAATGGTAAAATTTGGACTGTTCTGTTAAAATTCGTTTCTTTAAAACAAAACAACTTTGTTTTTCAGCTAATTATTTCAATAAATATAATACTTCACCGAAATTACTTTACCACACTAAAACATTTCACTTCATATTGATGAAATACTTCTTTTATATTTCTATGAAAACAAAATCTTACAATATATAAATTTAAACATTAACCGTCTGCAAAATCGTATGGCCAGTTAATCAGTTAAAAAACCAAAAGCGCTTCAGCACGTAAGTCCCCGCTCTAATACAACGCTTAATAAACCATACCTTCCGATGATTCTGAATGCCAAGTGCAGGAAAAATAGCTGCACTTGCCTCAGTGCCATAGTATGTTGTGCTTCTTCAGTAGCCCATATATATAAAGCTTGATTTTCTATTAGTGCGCAGTTCGTACACATCAGAACTTCCTGTTTGTTTGGTTTTGAACGCGCTACGTAGAGCAGCACCTAGTACCGCAGGCACTGCGGGAATGCAAGCAAGCAAATCAACATAATATTTTAATACTAGCATATACCCCATCATATGTCGGGATCAGTAAAAATTTTAATTTTCAAGAATTGTAAAGTACCCTATGATGCAGGTAAAAAAACCGGTTTTTTTTTTTTTTGCTGAGAATTATCTTGAAAAAAAAAAAAACAAATCGATGATTAAATTCAAAATTATCACATATGTACCTAATCTATTATTTAAGAGAAATATAAAAGAAAATTATTTACGTAATATCTAAGTTCAGTGATAAAACTTATGAAAATAATGCAGACGATATTTAAATAATTTAAAATAAGAAATTATTAAAGGGAATGGTTAAAGGAATGACGTCATAATGATAGAAAAATGTTTTTTCATCAATTTATTCTATAATAAATTGATAAATTTAATTTAAGCGGCTCTTAATCGGGGGAAAATGGGGCTTGAAATAATCGCATTAAACTCTCGAAAAGGGGGGAAGGAGTGAATTTCAATATTTTTGCTGTGATATGAAGCTTATTTATACCAATTTATTTTAGAATCAGATCGATAGTTAAGGAACATTTTTCGTTTTGTAAAATTTTGTTTCGAAAACGTCCAGCAATTATATGTTGAAGGTACTTAGAACTCAGATATTTACCTATATTTTAAACCGAAGCCATATATTTGCATTTTACTGCAATTAGTAAAAAAAAAGACATAAATGGGATAGTAAAATAATATATGTTTACGATTGAATAAAAAAAAAAAGAAATTTTCTTGTCGATGTTAAGTCATATTTAATTTTCAGCTTTTAAAATTATTAGAACGATAAGATGCTCATGTAAATTATTGCATGGGATCTTTTTGAAAACGGCCTTAAATATGAATACTGGAATAAGACATTACGAAAAATATAATTTTCAATATAAAATGATACTGTGACACGTACACTAATCTGTCTGATTTTTCGTTAATGTTAACTTTTCTATAAGGGAAAGAAATTTGAAATGTACCTCCTATCTGAAATTCATATGCAATTACGTACATCATTTCATGATAATTACTTCAAATGGGATATAATTCAATTTACTTTTTTAATAACGGTGGTTCGGATACAGATAACATGGCAGAATATTTTTCGAACATAAAACCCAGCATTAAAAGCAAGCTTCCGAATTTGGAAATTCTGATTAGTTTTATCTCTCGTTTTGATTAAAAACTTCACAGTCTTAGTTTTCTTTAATTCACTCTATTTCATGGTCAAATTACTTTTCAGTATGTAGAGACACGATTATTTCAATAGTCACGATATCCTGAAATGTGCTGCCACCCGATCCCGAAATAAGTGAAAAAAAATAATAACACCATGGTTGTATAGTGATACTGA
>CM063505.1:149023906-149048906 GCA_032207245.1 Pardosa pseudoannulata
TAAAATATTTAAGACCTTATTTCAATAGTTGTAATTTCATCAAATTAAAAGGCTTATTATAAGGAATATTGAAGAACAGTTAACGCACGAGAAGTTTGAAGAAATAATTGTATGTGATTGTTCAATCAGAATTTAGATTTACCAATTTACAATCTGAATTTAAATTTTACACCTTCAACTGTAAATTTTGCATGACTTTATCTTTTTGCTATACAAAAATTTGCATTCATTCATCTTCTTATTATTCTTTATATGAACAAGTTTAACATACACATATCGATTTATGGCAGATATAATAAGTAATAAAATTTTAGGTAATTTTGTTCTGACCACTATGGTCTACAAATGTATTACATAAGAGTTAATATCACAGTGATTACTGCTTAAGGTATTTCATGAGAGGTCTTGATGCATACCAACGTTGTATATTTGAAGTTTAAATACTTAATAAAATTATACGAGTATTTATAAAGAATTTAAGGCCTACATCATTGCTGTGGCGTAGTAAATTTCTGTTGTTACTTCAAATCCATTAATGACCCCAAAATTGCTTTATATCTTCTTTAATATTAATTATAGTAAAATGCCACTGATCCATATTACAATGTTCAAATATAGAACAAAAAATAAGGAAATATATAAAAAAATAAAAAGTAAAGAAGCACTCCACGTACTACACCTGAAAGAAAAATTGCCAAAGCCTAAGAGCACGTTGCATTCTTTTCCTTCCTTCTGAACTACTCCAATCCTATATTTTATCCATTATCCTGTGCTGATGCGCCCGTTGTTCCATTGTTCTGTGCACAATGCGTAATTTTCCAGGCTCTGTCCAGATTGGTCGGGACTCCAGACATTGTCCTGAATCGCCTCCTGGCGACCAATCACAATTCTCGAAACTTGGTGAAGTTTAAGTGCAATCTTTTCCACAGGCCACACCACACGCCTCCTGAAGTCGCCAAAAAATACCTGAGCATGCAACCCACAAAGTGAATATGAGTGTGACAAGCAAATCAGTTTCTCAAACCGTATGTACATAGCTGCACTCTCACAATCATTACTTGTAATATCATCAAATTACAAGTCTTATTATAAAGAAAATTAGAGAATAGCTAAAATACTAGCAGTTTGAAGAAATACGATCTGCATGACATCTTAATTTAGATTTTAGACCTTCAACTGTAATTTTTGAACCACTTCCTATTATTGCTATAGAAAAATGTGCATTCCTCAGTCCGATTATTCTATAGAAGAACACATTTAGCATACAAGTAATATATCATGACAGGTAGGATAAGAAGTATGATATAGGCAATGTTTTCCAGACCACAATGGTCTACAATTTTGCTACATTAATTGAAAGTGATTTACTGCTTCAGCTGTATCAATAGTCACCTTGGTACATCCAAAAGAAAATTTATGAAATCTTTAATTACTTAATAAAATTATAGAAATATTTATTAAAACATTTAAGACCTGTTTTAATACTTATATTACCGTTAAATTATTAGTCTTATCAAAGTGAAAATTAAAGAACAATTAGCACAAGAAAAATTAGAAAAATAATTATATATGATATTACGACCTGCACGACAGATTAATTTAAATTATAGACATACAGTTGTAATTTTTGTACAATTTTCTCTTATCGCTGTAGAAAGATTTACATTCCTTTGGCTTATTATTATTTAGATTAATACGCTTACGATATACACATTTTTAATGACAAATGTGATACTCATTATTATTTAGGTAATTGTGTCTTGACTTCTACGGTCTACAACCTTGATACACGAGGAAAAATCTCACAGTGACTTAGTACATAATGAGTCTCCAATGAAACGTACTTTTGGAACGTACTAAATGTGTATTTCTGAAATATTAAAATACTTAACAAAAGTATATAATTATTTGTAAAAATTGTTTGTTTGAAAAAATAATTATATATATATCATTACGTTTTATATGACAACTTAATTTAGATTATAGTTATTTAACTGAAACATTAATTACGTTGATCTGAAAATTGTATTCGATATAATGATTTATTAATATAAAATGTTTTTGATTTAAGAAGTCTCCTGAATTTTTGAAATATAATGAGGTTCTAACTATTTTGTCAGTAAATGTAACCTAAACATTTCATTATCTCATTCACATTACTTTCTTCTGTAGAAAATAGAACTATATACACAGATGAAAATTTAGTACCATCAATCGAGTAGAATTCCAAATTGTGCGGATAATGATATAACATAGTTTTAATTTCTTCTATATTTATTTATTATTATATATATTTATTGAAATCAATGAAGAGGATTAATGACATAATGATAATACAATTTATGAATGTCTCAGCAATATTTGTTTTAATTTAATATGCATTTGCATTACGGTATGTTACTCCAGACGTATTTTCCTGCACCAAATTCATTTTCAGTTTGATGTCTGATAATTCTCATACATGCGATTCGGAATGATGATAAACATCCAGCAGCCATATTCGGACGTTTTCTATTTTGTATCATAGGTAGTAGCAGATCTTTTCCAAAAATAATATTGATTTGTAAGTGTTTTTTTCCCTATAAGTCATGGATATTGCAGAAGGACATAAAGTCAATAAAATACAATACTTAAGTGAATTTTCATCAATAAACTTTTAACTATGTGAGAGTGCAGCTATGTTTTACATAAGATTTACGAAACTGATCTGCTCGCCGCCATCACACATTGTGGGTTGCATGTCCACGTATTTTTTCGCGACTCTAGGAGGCATGTGGTGTGGCCAGTGAAATGACAGAACTTTAACTCTACCGAGTTTGGAGAGTTGTGATTGGTCTCCAGAAGGCGATTCAGGACCATGCCTAAATCGCATTTCTGGTCAATCTGGACAGTTACGAGAAAGGACGCATTGCGCACAGGACCATGGAACAACTGACGCATCAGCACAGGATAATGGAAAAAAGTATAGGGTTGCTGGAGAGTTGAGAAGGAATTAAAAGAATGCAGTATGCTCTTGGACTTTGGTAATTTTTTTCAGGTGTAGCACGCGGATTGCTTCTTTTACTTTTTATTTTTTTATATTTTTTTAGCATTTTCCCTTATCTTTTATTCTCACTAATATATTTGTATATTGTAATATAGATAAGTGAAATTTTGCTCTAATTAATACTAAAGATGATATAAAGCAAACTTGGGTTAGTATTTTAACGTAGAATAATAGAATAGAAATAATAACAGCAATGTACTATATCACAGCAAACTACAAAATAACACTGACATAAAACTATCCTATAAAATGAAACATAACTTTTGAATTTTCAGAAAAAATAACTATTAAGGAAATTTTTAATTAAAGTTATATACCATAGAATTATAAATTGAATGCTTAAAAGACTTTATAAAGCTGCTAAAAGCACTGCTGAATTTTTAAAATGAACTCTCTATCCATAAATTATCTCTAACAGGCAGTTAACATTTACTTTAATAATGATGTCTGGATTCCTAGACTAAGGTAAAATAATATCATAATTCTAACCGTTTGATTCTGGGAATCACCCAAATGTAATTCAAGAAGGTACTTCCATTCTATAGTACTTATTTTATCATCTATTATAATTTAATCTTGCAGATAAAGTTCTGAAAATAAATATTTTTGCAGTATTCCGTGAAAAATAAGTCTTAAGAAAAATAAAGTGTTAGGCGATACATTTTGATTCTTTTGAAAACTTCATGAATAAAAAAGGAATTGTTTATGTTAAAAACATTATATTATTATATTCAATGGCTTCTTAAAAAAGTTAGTAGGATTTGAAAACTGGATTAAGTATTTTTAGATTTTATAATAGAAAAAACTTCTGTTATTATGATTTACAACAAAATTATGTTATTATATAAACATTTTTGTGTAATGAACTTAAAAAATCGTTTAAATGTTTTACATGCATCAGTTTTCTACGTATTTCTCAATTTTTTTTATTTATTGTATAAAATATTTTATTTCAGAGTAAAATTTAGAATATGTATAAAAAATGTTAATGCACGTGTAAAAATAGGTTCATGCAGAATACTATTTCTTCCAGTTAAATAACTTTATTATTATAATAATTATTATTTTAAAAATAACTAACAGGAATAGTGTCATATTAATTTTAGGCCTGAAATACTTTTATTAAAATTAGTTTAATGTTTCTGCTTAATCATCGTAATGAAGACAATTAATTATTAATTTAGCATATAAGGAATTTCAAAGCATTGATAAGTTTTATTTTTTTAAATTTATGGATAAATTCATTACATAATATTTGAATTCAACTTTTATAATTCATAAATAATGAAGTCTTAAAGTTTGGAAAATCTACTATTTAAAATGATTGACAATTTTCATATCTTACGGTCTTATGCGCAATGTATTCTGTTTAATAATGAACCAATAGTTTACATTCAAGGAATCTCGGATTTAAATTTGCCTTGGCTTCCGAATGCAATATGCGAAAAGATTGTTCAGCATTGTAGTGAGGACGGATATTCTATTCCAATCCTGTATTATTGATATGAATTCCATGCATCAGATGATGATAATATTAAGATTTACTCTCTTGTTATGCACGGTATATTCATCTTCTTATACTTACGTAATCTGCCACTATATCATCCTGAAACATGAAATACTGGAATAATCTCTCTTATTCTCCTACATACTAAAGATAATCAAATAATCTTTAAATCTCTATTTTATATATTTTACGCTATGTTGCAACTAGTTTGACAAAATTACGATTTTGGCATTTGAAAATTCGTCTAGCATAGACACCACAGCGTTAGTGTTCCTAATGCACAGAATAAATAGAAGACAGTATGTTTCACGTGCAATTTATCGTAGTAAATTGTATTGTATTAATGTATGGTTGTTTATGAAAAAGTCAATATTTTTCAAATAATATAATCATAAAATAATATAAAAATTCCACTCTAAAGGTGTTTTGAATGTAAAATTAAATTATGAAATATATATTAAATAATTTCCGTACTCACCTAAATGAAATTCAAGAAGGTACTTCCACTTTTTATTACTTATTTTATCATCTACTATAATTTAATCTTTCAATTAAAGTTCTGAAAATAACTATTTTTGCAGTATTCTGTGAAAAATATATCTTAAAAAAATAAAGTGTTAGACGATACATTTTGATTCTTTTGAAAACTTCATGAATAAAAAATGAATTGTTTATTTTAAAATCCTTCTTAATGTATATTATATCTCTTCTTTTAAAAAAAACGTTATAGGGATTTGAATAATTTAATAAGTATTCATTATATTTAACAATAGAAATAACTTCTGTTATTATGATTAATAACAAAATTATATTATTATATAAACACTGCTATTAATTACAGTTTTTATGTAACGAAGTCTGAAAAATCATTTAAATGTTTCACATACATCAGTTTTCTACGTATTGCTCAATTTTTTTATGTGTAGTATAAAAATTTTACTTCAGAGGAAAATTTAGATTGCATTTAAAAGTGTTATTCTATGTGTAAAAGTAGGTAAATTTAGAATACTATTTCTTTTAGTTCAATAACTTTATTATTATAATAATCATTATTTTAAAAATAACTAACAGTAATAGTGTCATATGAATTTTATGCTTGAAATACTTTTATTAAAATTAGTTTAATATTTCTGCTTAATATATTATCATCGTAATAAAGACAGTGAATTGTTAATTTCGCCTATAATAAATTTCAAAACATGTTTTTGTGATAAGTTTTAATTATTTAAATTTATGGTTAAATTCATTGCAAAAATATGAATTCATCTTTTATAATTCATTAAATCTGACCCAAAGAAAGTCTTAAAATTTGGAAAATCCACTATTTAAAATGATTGACAATTTTCATATCTTACGCTCTTATGCGCAATGTATTCTGTTTAATAATGAACCAATAGTTTACATTCAAGGAATTTCGGATTTAAATCTGTCTTGGCTCCCGAATGCAATATGCGAAAAGATTGTTCTGCATTGTAGTGAGGATGGAAACCCTATTCCAATCCTGTATTATTGATATGAATTCCATGCATCAGAGGATGATAATATTAAGATTTACTCTCTTGTTATGCACGGTATATTCATCTTCTTATACTTACGTAATCTGCCACTATATCATCCTGAAACATGAAATACTGGAATAATCTCTCTTATTCTCCTACATACTAAAGATAATCAAATAATCTTTAAATCTCTATTTTATATATTTTACGCTATGTTGCAACTAGTTTGACAAAATTACGATTTTGGCATTTGAAAATTTGTCTAGCATAGACACCACAACGTTAGTGTTCCTAATGCACAGAATAAATAGCAGACAGTATGTTTCACGTGCAATTTATCGTAAAAAATTGTATTATATTAATGTATGGTTCTTTATGAAAAAGTCAATATTTTTCAAATAATATAATCATAAAATAATATAGAAATTCCACTCTAATGGTGTTTTGAATGTAAAATTAAATTATGAAATATATATTAAATGATTTCCGTACTCACATAATGAAATTCAAGAAGGTACTTCCACTTTTTATTACTTATTTTATCATCTACTATAATTTAATCTTTCAATTAAAGTTCCGAAAATAACTATTTTTGCAGTATTCTGTGAAAAATATATCTTAAAAAAATAAAGTGTTAGACAATACGTTTTGATTCTTTTGAAACCTTCATGAATAAAAAATGAATTGTTTATTTTAAAAACCTTCTAAAATTATATTATATCTCTTCTTTTTTTAAAAAAAAAACGTTAGAGGGATTTGAATAATTTATTAAGTATTTATTATATTTAACAATAGAAATAACTTCTGTTATTAAGATTAATAACAAAATTATATTATTATATAAACACTGCTATTAATTACAGTTTTTAAGTAACGAAGTCTGAAAAATCATTTAAATGTTTCACATACATCAGTTTTCTACGTATTGCTCAATTTTTTTATGTGTAGTATAAAAATTTTACTTCAGATTAAAATTTAGATTGCATTTAAAAGTGTTATTCTATGTGTAAAAGTAGGTAAATTTAGAATAACATTTCTTTTAGTTCAAAAACTTTATTATTATAATAATCATTATTTTAAAAATAACTAACAGGAATAGTGTCATATGAACTTTATGCTTGAAATACTTTTATTAAAATTAGTTTAATATTTCTGCTTAATATATTATCATCGTAATAAAACAGTGAATTGTTAATTTCGCCTATAATGAATTTCAAAACATGTTTTTGTGATAAGTTTTAATTATTTAAATTTATGGTTAAATTCATTGCAAAAATATGAATTCATCTTTTATAATTCATTAAATCTGAACCAAAGGAAGATTTAACGTTTGGAAAGTCCACTATTTAAAATGATTGACAATTTTCATATCTTACGCTCTTATGCGCAATGTATTCTGTTTAATAATGAACCAATAGTTTACATTCAAGGAATCTCGGATTTAAATCTGTCTTGGCTCCCGAATGCAATATGTGAAAAGATTGTTCTGCATTGTAGTGAGGATGGATACCCTATTCCAATCCTGTATTATTGACATGAATTCCATGCATCAGATGATGATAATATTAAGATTTACTCTCTTGTTATGCACGGTATATTCATCTTCTTATACTTACATAATCTGCCACTATATCATCCTGAAAGATGAAATACTGGAATAATCTCTCTTATTCTCCTACATGCTAAGGATAATCACATAATCTTCAAAACTCTATTTTATATATTTTACGATGTGTTGCAACTTGTTTGTCAAAATTACAATTTTGGCATTTGAAAATTCGTCTAGCATAGACACCGTAACGTTAGCGTTCCTAAACTAAGAATAAAAAGTAGAAAGGATGTTTCACATGGAATTTATAGTAATAAATTGTATTGTATTAATGTATGAATCCTTTTGAAAAATGCAATTTTTTTAAAATAAAATACTTATAAAATAATATAGAAATTCCACTCTAATGGTATTTTCAATGTAAAATTAAATTATAAAATATATATTAAATAATTTCCGGAATCACCTAAATGAAATTCAAGAAGGAACTTCTACTTTATATTACTTATTTTGTCATCTATTAAAATTTTATCTTTCAGATAAAGTTCTGAAAATAAATATTTTTGCAGTATTCTGTGAAAAATAAGTCTTAAGAAAAATAAAGTGTTAGGCGATACATTTAGATTCTTTCGAAAACTTCATTAAAAAAAAGAATTGTTTATGTTAAAAACATTTTACTATTATACTCAATGGCTTCTTTAAAAACGTTAGTTGGATTTGAAAACTGGATTAAGTATTTTTAGAACTTATAATAGAAAAAATTCTGTTATTATGATTAGTAACAAAATTATGTTATTATATAAACATTGCTATTAATTACAGTTTTTATGTAATGAATTTTAAAAAATTATTTAAATGTTTCACATGCATCAGATTTCTACGTATTGCTCAATTGTTTTATTTATAGTATAAAAATTTTTACTTAAGAATAAACTTTAGTATGTATTTAAAAATGTTATTGCATGTGTAAAAGTAGTTTAATTCAGAATAATATTTCTTCTAGTTAAATATCTTTATTATTATAATAATCATTATTTTAAAAATAATTAACAGGAATAGTGTCATGTGAATTTTATGCTTGAAATACTTAAAATTTGTTTAATATTTCTGTTTAATATAATATTATCGTAATAAATACAATTAATTATTAATTGAGTAGATAAGGAATATCAAAATATTGATAATTTTTAATTATTTAAATTTATGGTTTAATTTATTGCATAATATTTGAATTCATCTCTTATAATTCATTAAATTTGAACCAAAGGAAGTCTTAAAGTTTGGAAAATTCTTTATTTAAAATGATAGACAATTTTCCTATCTTATGCACTTTTGCGCAATGCATTGTGTTTAATAATGAAACAATATTTTACATTCAAAGAATCTCAGATTTAAATCTGTCTTGCTCCCGAATGCAAGATGCGAAAAGATAGTTCTGCATTGTAGTGAGGATGGATACCCTATTCCAATCCTTTATTATTGATATGAATTCCATGCATCAGATGATGATAATATTAAGATTTACTCTCTTGTTATGCACGGTATATTCATCTTCTTATACTTACGTAATCTGCCACTGTATCATCCTGAAACATGAAATACTGGAATAATCTCTCTTATTCTCCTACATACATGCTAAAGATAATCACATAATCTTCAAAACTCTATTTTATATATTTTACGATGTGTTGCAATTTGTTTGACAAAATTACAATTTTGGCATTTGAAAATTTGTCTAGCATAGACACCGTAACATTAGAGTTCCTAATCTAAGAAAAAAAAGCAGAAAGAAAGCTTGTTGTGCAGTTTATCGTAGCAAATTGTACTATGTTAATGTAATTTTCCTTTTGAAAAATGCATTTTTTTTTCAAATAAAATACTTATAAATTATAATAGAAATTATACTCTAATGGTATTTTCAATTTAAAAAGGATTTGTGAAATGTACATTGAATAATTTGGAACCTAAGTAATTCAATGTATTTTAACTATGTTGTGTTATTTAAGAGATCATGCGTGATATCATGAATGATACACAATATAACGTATCCGGTCCCTGTTTTAAATGACAGAATGAAGAATAAGGTGTTTCTTGAATAATTGATTTATTTACACCTTTGCTATACACATTCTTTCTTTATACACGAAAAAAAAACAATTTCAGATCATAGGTATGTGATTCGATACACGTAGTCCTGAGTAGAGACCTACAACTGCCTCTGCCGAAATATTGACAATCCGATGGAAGAAACAATTTGGTAGCTCGCGCGAAAGTTCTCTGAAGTAATTAAGTAGACAGAACACTCAATTAGGCGACATAAGTTGAAATAACAAATGGTTTCTTTGAAGAATATCAAAACACAGTTAGAGTTCTTAAGAGGAATATGCAATCAATTCTGAAGGCGGTTATATTAACAGAAAACCCAAGGCACATGGTATCGTTATAAATATCAGCAAGAGATATATTCCGAGGTGGGATATTCGCTAGGAAAAACTCTCCGATGAAGAGACTGGTCAAGACGACATCCGAGTTAGCTGACTCTAGCTAGCTCTCAAAAGAAATGATCCCATGGTGGGATTATAGCTAATGAAACTCTCTGATAGAGAGGCTGGTCAAGGCGATCTCCCAATTAGCTGGTTTCTAGCTAACTGACTAGTTCTTTAAAAAAAATCTTCTCTCGTCTCTTTCTAGGGGAGAGGCCTCTAAGAGAGCCTCACCAACAATTTCATTATTGGATCATCTTGTGATGACCTCAACTTCAACCAACTGGCTAGGTCTGGGCTAGATAATCACCAGCCGTAAACCCTGGAGTCTCTGGAATTTCGTGACGGCGAAGATCCCATGTCTGGTCTATTGTTTCGCTACTGTAGGACAGAAAAGTCTAGACATCGTGGTGCCGGAGGGGACAACACCTTTGTATCCACATAAGCGAAGTTCATTTCTCAAGGCATAGTTCTTTGATGTAGACACACCATTAAATCACGCCGTTACAACAATAACATCAATAATTAAATAATCACAAATGTCATACTGTTATAATTTCAATCATAAATGTGTTATTTTAATCTAATCATTTTAAATTTTGAATATAAGAATCTGTTGATTTGTGAGCATTTTTATATCAAAGAGTGTACAATGTGACACTTTTTTATCTTTATATTTTTTAATTGAAATAAAAGTCTTTTCTTAGATATTTGAGAAAACATGCAAGCATCTTATAATGACATTGTTAATCGTTAATAAATATCCTTTTAAATATGTTTTAACGATAAAATACATACGTTTTGTAATAATATAACATATATTTTCTCACAGACAATTTATACTATTAAGGGGGACTCAGTACCCAAAATCTGTTTGAAATATCGAATTTTTCTTTTATAGACTCATGTTACCATTCTAAATTTTCTCCGCGTTCATTCAAAGTTTGAATTTCTTTTAAATTCAATTTTTATTTGTAATCAATTTTTTCAGAATTTTGTATCTTCATTTAAAATTTTTTTTTTCATTTTTTATAATGAAGTCAGAAAAATCCTTTTATAATAGGCGTAACTTTCTCTATTAGTATTAGTACGAGATTTAAAGCTAGTATTAAATTATTTAATTTTATTTGCTCAATGGAACTGTTTTATGTAATCTAATGGTTATATGAATCGTTCTTTAATTTTTTGTGGGGGAAATGTTAATTGTGTGTAGGAATTTACTTTGAATTCTTCGCACTGGTATGCCAAGGATAATTTTTATTTAAAATATGAGTTTTAAATATTTTCTATAATACATAAAAATAAAATATAATAATACATACGACTAACTAGATTTTATGTAATATATAAAATAATGTACATGGACTCACCAATATGACGTACGGGTTATTTAAAAAAATATAGGAAGACGATTTCCTGTGGATTCGATCATTTGCAGACATGTTTTTAATATTGATAAAAAAAACCTTGCAATTGAATGCTTATATATACTTTAGATTTAGATGGTAATAATGAATATATAGTTTGTATATCTTTTTAGTGAGAGACACATTTTTTAACAAATGAAAAATTTACAGGATTTTTTTTTCAATTTCATGTTATAAAATTATATTATTTTATTTAGTTTTTATGATATAGAATTCAGATTTTTGTACTTGTCTTAATAACATTTGTGATAAACTTAATCATGGACTGAGAATGCTTATGTTTAGTGTTTTTTTGCGAATAAAATTATCTAAATAATTTTAATATTTAAGCTATATACAAAAAATATATGAAGCGTAATAATAGGTAAAACAAAAAAAAATCACTTGTTATATACTGTAGGAAATCTTAGAGAAAATGTCGAGGTAATATGTTACTATTTTAAAAAAGTATTAGAAATTTTTTAATTGCAAATTTTTTATTTAAAAATAACTAAATGTACAAGTTAGTAGAATTTTTTACATTATTTTTAGAAAAATAGTGAAAGGATTTACATTCTCAAATTTTGTTCATAATTTTTAAAAGTAAAAATATTTGATGAATAGTTACTGTGTCTCTTTAATAAATAAACCATTTTTACACAAGAAAAAAGGATTTACAGTTTTTGCAGTCTTTTTCTTTTATGCCTTATTAATAAAAACGGGAATGTTTTTATATTTCAAGAAAATTATGGGCATTAGGTTGAAAGTTTTATAACTACATTACTTGATTAGATAGTTAAAACTTATGGTGAAACAAATACTGAAATAGTTTGAATCATATAAACACATTATTTTCCAGGTAATTGCAAAAAATGATAGTTACATAAGATGAATATTAGTTAACTCATTGAGTATTTCTTTTATTTTCTTGTACGAGGTAAAAGAAGTGTTGTAAGTGTGAAAAGATTCAGTATTACAATATCATAACTAAAAGACCCATTTTGAGTATGCCTGTTTCAAACAGAAGAATTTTACCTTGTACTGACTTTGCGTTTATACACACATTCAATGAAAATATAACTCTAAAACTTATATATCTAATATGATCATAAAATATCTAATTTGATCAACTCTGCATTAAGTTTAGCTCAATATGTACTTATGAACATAATACATCCAAAAATTTAGTTTAAGTGAAGCGTTTTTCCTTACACTATAAAAACTAATATAAAAACATATTGTTTAAAATTAATGATTCCTTTATGTTAAAATATTATTACAGAAAAAAATTTATTTCAATTTAGAGAAAAAAATTAATTTTACGATAAATTTAAACAGGCTATTTTTTATTAATAAATATTTTAAGCCAAAAAAAAATTAACAAATTTTAAATAAAACTTACGCAAACCATTTTTAAAACCGTACTTTTAAAATCTTGCTCTGTTTAAAACTGAAAAATAATAGCATTTCTAATGAATCATAGCCGAAAAGATAATAGAAGTTAAAAATTGATCTTTTGAAAGAAATCATAAATCAAAGAAATTGACTAATAATTACCATCAGTAACAAAAAATAAAATTGTAACTATTGCTATGATAGTTAAAGAATTTAAATAACTGTTAGTGCTTCCCGTTTAAATTTATCCCCCAATTAAAATAAATCTTTAAATAGGACATTTATTAATGCTCTTTCTTTTTCTCTGTTTATGAAAAATTTTCATAATGGCTTAGAATATTTCTCCAAGAAATTCTTTTCGTCATCCATCTCTTCGAATTTCATGCTTTAAAGTAGATTTATAGTTTTTGGTTTACGACGCCTTTAAAGAAATTTACATAATGCTTATTTTACCATGGCAGACTCATAAACCAAACTGATTTCTCACCTTTCACGATGAATATTGGGAATAATTTTCTTTGGGAGTCAATAACTGGCATAATTTCGTTAATATGCGTGTATAGTTTTCTTTAATATGCTAAAGACTAAGTTGAGTTTCAAGACTATCTTTGAAACATTTTTTAAATATTCAAAATTGTGATGAATAATTCATATTTTAACTAAAGTGTACAATAAATTTTAGCAGGGAGAAATATAAACAGCGAACTCATTAAATTATAAAATATAACTAAGAGTGAAAATTTTAAAATAATTCTCTCACTCTCTCTCTGTATATATATATATATATATATATATATATATATATATATATATATATATATATATATATATATATATATATATATATATATATATATATATATATATATATATATATATATATATATATATATATATATATATATATATATATATATATATATATGTATATATGTATATATATGTATATATATATATATATATATATATATATATATATATATATATATATATATATATATATATATATATATATATATATATTTATATATATATATATGTATATATATATATATGTATATATATATATATGTATATATGTATATGTATATATATATATATATATATGTATATATATATGTATATATATATATGTATATATATATATATATATATATATATATATATATATAATATATATATATATATTTATATATATATATATATATATATAATATATATATTTATATATATATATGTATATATATATATTATATATATATATATATATATATATATATTTATTTATTTATTTATATATATATATATATATTTAAAATAGTTATTACAATATAATATGTGTTTATTACAAACAATAACTTTAAAGGTCTTTAGAATTTTTTTTTTCAATTTTAGGGTTATGGTATACCCTGCTTTTTCATAATCGAGTTTTCTTATCTCTTTGAAATCTACCAATTATTATTGCTAAAAGAATGTTTTCATGCCTATAATTTAAAACCAGATGAAAATAAATCTTCATTATTGTTGAAAATTCTTTATTTTTCTTCCAAACAAAAATAAAGTCTAACACACATTTTCAGAAAAACCATTAAAACAATTTTTCACAATTCTGGATAAAAGTGTTACAGTAAAATAGTAAAAGAAATGTAAATCTACAAGTCTTAAAATAAGTAGTTCCGTAAAAGGTAAAGCATAACAGTTTTAAAAGGAAAAGAACTGTTATAACACTGGAAAAAGTACTAATTTTCCTACGGAACTTATGTTTTCTCTTAACTTTCACACGATTGAGTACGATTTTTGTTTTACGCTAAGGCATGAAATATATCCTACGAAAAACATTCGCTGTAGTAACATTAAAAATACTCAAATAAAATTCTTATTATAGCAATAAATTAAATTAACAACTTATCCAAAAATTGTGAAATGATGACAAAAGTATATTTTAAAATATGCTTCTATAAACACGTATAAAAAACATATTCAACCCTTAATATCCTGAATTAATTTATTATCAACGTTCTTACAGTATTTTTGCATTATTAGATAAGTTTTAATGGAGAATAATCTCAGAAAAAAAATTCATTTTCACTGTATTTTAGTAGTTAATTTTGCAGCTGGTAGTTTCTATTACAAACCTGTATTTTAGACTCTATGATAGAAAAAAAACATTAAATTATGAATAAAACAAATGAATTGCTTACCTGCAAAGTGTAAGTAAGTCTCTAAAAAATAATAATACCAAAAAAACTGGTAATAAATCAGTAAATCTACTTAATTGAATAACACGTGTATCAACTCTACCACAAAATGATCTTCGAATGCAGCAAGTCCATTATAAAATCCCTACTAAGCGAATAAAAATGTTTCCTGATTGGTTCTGTCATTTTTTTTCTGCTATAGGACCCGCATCGTTCATGTCCTTGTGATTACCGTCAGGAAAAACGGCTTTATTAGGATTATATACGTGTTTGATTGAAGCGGTACTTATAAATACCGTCAGGATAAAATAGGGTTAACCCTTTTGCATCATTCTACAAAACTGAAAAAAAAATTATCCTAGAAAAAATCTTTTTATTTCTTAAAAACAAAAGTGTTTAAAATGCCTATATCTAACGTAATGATTGCTCTTGTTAAAAATGCCAAAACCTGAATAAAAATTGGTTTTGTATTGGGTAATATTTTTGAGATAATAAGCAGATTAATTCTGTAAGTATATATGTTTATGATGCAAATGGGTGAATACCCTTTAAACGTCAAAATTGTAGTCTTCTATTGAAAAATATTTTGTGTTACGAGTTACGTGTTTGTGCGTTTAGAGTCTAACATTCTATAGTTACAGGGTTCTAACATTCTATCCTTGTCTGAGTTGGTAACAAAAGGAAACAGTATACTCATTACTTTTTGATATCATCGAACAGCATATTTAAAGGAAAAAATTCTTGTCAACACATCAGACAAGTATAATAAAACATTGAAAAAATCTTAATGCAAAATTTGAAAATATCTTAAAAATAAATTTTTTTGAGCTAGATTTCCATTGTGTGAAAAGAAATACAAGGAGATTCCTCTCATTCTCATTAATTTCAAGTCATACATTTTATATCTGTTTTTTTAAATCATAGTAAAAAATTATACTGGCTGCAAACAAAAATAAATACAGAAAAAATCTAAAGAAGAAAAAAATTTATGATCTAAATTAAAATAAAATAATACAAATTAATTTTAAAGCTAAAATTAATGCAAGTATTCAATTTACTTGCATCCATTTTAGCTTTCAAATTCCTTCAGACTATTAAAATTCAGTTTACATTTATTACAATTTTATAATTTTTTTGATCCCGACAATTATACTTTGTTTCCGTGAACTCCAGGGAATACACTCTGCGATACAAAAAATGATAAACTCTGTTAGCACTAGACATACCATAACCGGTAAAGTGACCGATAATGTATATATGTAAATATTACATATATATATGTAAAAAATGCGATAGGTAATGAATTACCAAATTATTATTCTTTGTGTTTGTTATACATAAAAATTGATAAAACACAATTTTTTAATTATGATTAAGTTTATTTTTTTTATTTCATTTCTTATTTGTTTATTTCATATATTCAGTCAGGAAACGTAAAGTCCAGTCATTTAATCGGCTATGGTAGAAATTGGTATTTATTATTTATTGGTATGCTTAGTATTAATATAAAATGGGTTTATACTTATTGGTGTAGTGCTTACCTAAACGAAAAGTAGTGTAGAATTGAAATAAATATTTGTTTATTTCTGTTCAACAAGTATATCTGAATTTACAAGTTAAATATCTATAACCCGGTTTTTTTTAATCGTTTTAGAGACAAAATACTAACTCATATCACATATTATTAAAAAAAACATGAAAACGTTTAACGGAACAGCTGTAAAGTTGGGCAAAACATTTAATCAGCTGAGGATGTGAAGATATATTTTTCTGCTTATTTTCTTTAAACACAACTAAAAAAAGACTAACTTATAAAATTGGAGAATCTTTGAGTTATTTTAAATAATACTTTCAAAATGAATAGATAATATATTTTATTTTCATTTTGTATTTGTGTATTTATGTATACAATGTATTCAATGTAATTTGTATATAATGTAAATTTTTTATATAATTTCTATTTATAATGGATTTTGTAATTTAGAAATGCGTTTATTAGTGTAATCGTTGTTAACATTAATTAAAAAAGCGAATTTCTAGATTTTCAAAAAAGTTGATTTCATCCCGGGATTTCCAGGAATGAGGATTTCCAGAATTTCACGTACGTTTAAGTAAAAGGAAAAAAGGCAGGGAAACCCTAGTTTAAATTTATAAGAATTTAAACATTTTTTCCTGAAAATTTACAGCACTGTCCCAAAAGCATTGACAATAACTATTCGCCTATATTAACAGTTCAGTCAATCCACAATATCAAAAACATATATGTTTAAAATATATTTTTAAGTTGACAACACACATTGTTAAGTTGGCAACAAACGAATTATTAGATTTTTGAAAAAGTTGATCACTTCCCGGAATTTCCAGGAATGAGGATTTCCAAAATTTCATGCACATTCCAGTATTTCATCTACGTTTCCAGAATTTCATGCACGTTTAAGTAAAGGGTAAGAAGGCAGAGAAACCCTAGTTTAAATTTATAAGAATTTAAACATTTTTCCATGAAAATTTACAGCACTGGCCTAAAAGCATTGACAATACCTATTCAACTATATTAACAGTTCAGTCAATCCACAATATAACAAACATATATGTTTAAAATATATTTTTAAGTAGGCAACACACATTCAAATTAAACATGTTCATAACAATCAACACTTAACACATAAAAATTAACACATTCCATATTAAAATATAAAGAAATAATTAACTTTTATTCATATTTATTCCAAAAATTTAATTTTAAATATTTTTTTATAATGATTGATTTAATAATATTTTAATTTATCTAAATACAAACTTCTTTGAAAACAGTAATATGTAAAAACACATTATAATGTCAGCCGTACCTGTAAGCGGATGCTTTTCGTGTTTTGAATTCCGTTTTAAACGCCCACGACAAATGTAAAAAAAAGTAGTCATAATGCAGAAACTTTAAGTATTAAAATGGATAAATAAAGTGCTGTAAATATGATAACTTTCCCCGGTCATCTAGAAAATTCTCTTTGGGAAAGATAAAACGCGAGGTCCTATTTTCTCATTCATGATATAAATTGCATGTAATGTTTCAGTTCTTTTTCTATTCACAAGGTGAAGCAAAAATTTTTGATAAGTTCCCTCTCCCTGCATGGTATTATTGCGTGCTGGAAGTAAAAAGATTAGAATGGTTGGAAAAGTTTCGTATTATAAGAGACATTTCATTAGTGGAAAGTATCGCATTAATGAGTTTTTATGTTTCATTCCACTTCATATATTTCTTTGAAGAAAATAAAAATGTTTTATGAATGAATTGTCATTCATTAAGGGAAAGAAATAAATTTTTATTCTTTGGTTACATTTAATGTTTTTTTTTCTTCCCGTCGTACTTCATCGGAACCTGGATAGAAAAAATCTTATCTTTTAATAAAAAAATATAAAATAAAACATTTTGGAACTTTTATTTCCTTCAAATTAATTAGTTCCATGAAGTAACGTTAAAAAATAAAGTAAATATACTTATTTTACAAAAGACATATAAATCCTTTTCTATTTGACATAAAAAATGACATTTTTTACAGTGACATGCAGTTATTGGATTGAGAAACAATTCCCATATTAAACAATTCTTTCTTTGTACTTGGGTTTCTAGATGTGATAGGTAGTGGTTGCCAGTTTATAGTAAAAATAATTTGTTTTTCATACAAACATTATCTTGAGGCATTGCATCGAATTTTATTCATTTGTTTTTATACTTTCCTTTTATTATGTGTTAGTGCCTCACTAACGATGGTCATAAAACTTTTTTGAAATAATAATTTTTATATCTAGAGAACATTGAATGATTATTTGATTGAGTACATATACATTTCTTTTCTTTTTTTCTTCTGTAGGGATATAAGTGTACCTAATATGTAGTTGTAAGATTACCTTAAGTAGAAGTAAGTTTATAGTAAAAATAATTTGTTTTTCATATAAACATTATCTTGAGGCATTGCATCGAATTTTATTCATTTGTTTTTATACTTTCCTTTTATTATGTGTTAGTGCCTCACTAACGATGGTCATAAAACTTTTTTGAAATAATAATTTTTATATCTAGAGAACATTGAATGATTATTTGATTGAGTACATATACATTTCTTTTCTTTTTTTCTTCTGTAGGGATATAAGTGTACCTAATATGTAGTTGTAAGATTACCTTAAGTAGAAGTAAGTTTATAGTAAAAATAATTTGTTTTTCATATAAACATTATCTTGAGGCATTGCATCGAATTTTATTCATTTGTTTTTATACTTTCCTTTTATTATGTGTTAGTGCCTCACTAACGATGTTCATAAAACTTTTTTGAAATAATAATTTTTATATCTAGAGAACATTGAATGGTTATTTGATTGAGTACATATACATTTCTTTTCTTTTTTTCTTCTGTAGGGATATAAGTGTACCTAATATGTAGTTGTAAGATTACCTTAAGTAGAAGTAAGTTTATAGTAAAAATAATTTGTTTTTCATATAAACATTATCTTGAGGCATTGCATCGAATTTTATTCATTTGTTTTTATACTTTCCTTTTATTATGTGTTAGTGCCTCACTAACGATGTTCATAAAACTTTTTTGAAATAATAATTTTTATATCTAGAGAACATTGAATGGTTATTTGATTGAGTACATATACATTTCTTTTTTTTTTCTTCTGTAGGGATATAAGTGTACCTAATATGTAGTTGTAAGATTACCTTAAGTAGAAGTAAGTTTAACAAAACTGAAACAGGAAGTAATTGTTTATATAAGCGGGCATAAGATACCTTGAATTCCCAAAAACAAAACAAAAATGCAACATTAAACTCGGGGATAATTTCAGAACATTTATTATAGTATTTTTTAATTCAAGACATGACCCTTATTTAAACGTCACGAATTTTTATAAATCAGTGTAAGATTTATACTTCAGAGTAATAAAATTAATAATAAAAGTAAAAGCTTTTACTTTATTAACAACGAGGCCATGGATGTTTTGATTATTTCATTATAAGGACACCTCACCATATAGGTGTCAGACATTACTCAAAGGAGAACACAAACATACAAATTGGATCCTCGTAATCTAGAGGAATAAGAACCAAGTAGAAGAAATGAGGTATGTTTTCGTAACTTGAAGACAAACCCATTTTACTTTTTTTATTTCATACCGGGAAAACCGTGGATCTTTATCCAGCTCGAGCAACGATCCTACAAAACTATGGTTGATAGATTATGCTTTTGCCGACTGAGCTACCGCAACTTACTCTGCTAACTATCTAGAGAACATTGAATGGTCATTTGATTGAGTACATATACATTTCTTTTCTTTTTTTCTTCTTTGTGGATATAAGTGTACTGAAACTATAGTTGTAAGATTTTCTTAAGTAGAAGTAAGTTTAAGAAGACTCAAACAGGATGTAATTGTTTATATAAGCGTATATAACATACCTTAAATTTCCAGAAACAAAAGCAACAATATAATATTATACTCGGGGACAACTTCGGAAAATATATTATAGTTTTTTTTTATTTGAAGACATGATCTTTTCTTAAAAGTCACAACATTTTTTAAATCAGTGTAAGATTTATACTTGAGAGTAATAAAATTAATAACAAAAAGTAAAAGCTTTTACTCTAATAACACCGATGCCTTGGATGCTTTGATCATTTCATTATAGGGACACCTCACCATATAGGTGTCAGACATTACTCTAATGGACAACACAAAGATATAAATTGAATCCTCGTAATCTAGAGGAATAATAACCAAGTAGAAGAAATGAGGTATCTTTTGGTAACTTGAAGACAAACCCATTTTACTTTTTTTAGTTGATGCCGGGATAACCGTGGATCTTTATCCAGCTCGAGCAACGATCCTACAACACTCTGGTTGACAGATTATGCTTTTGCCGACTGAGCTACCGCAACTTACTCTGCTAACTATCTAGAGAACATTGAATGGTCATTTGATTGAGTACATATACATTTCTTTTCTTTTTTCTTCTTTGTGGATATAAGTGTACTGGAAACTGTAGTTGTAAGATTTTCTTAAGTAGAAGTAAGTTTAAGAAGACTCAAACAGGATGTAATTGTTTATATAAGCGTACATAACATACCTTGAATTTCCAGAAACAAAAGCAACAATATAATATTAAACTCGGGGACAACTTTCGGAAAATATATTATAGTTTTTTTTATTTGAAGACATGATCTTTTTTTAAAAGTCACAAATTTTTTAAATCAGTGTAAGATTTATACTTGAGAGTAATAAAATTATAATAAAAAGTAAAAGCTTTTACTTTAATAACAACGAAGCCTTGGATGTTTTGATTATTTCATTATAGGGACACCTCACCATATAGGTGTCAGACATTACTCAAAGGAGAACACAAACATACAAATTGGATCCTCATAATCTAGAGGAATAATAACCAAGTAGAAGAAATGAGGTATCTTTTGGTAACTTGAAGACAAACCCATTTTACTTTTTTTAGTTGATGCCGGGAAAACCGTGGATCTTTATCCAGCTCGAGCAACGATCCTACAACACTCTGGTTGACAGATTATGCTTTTGCCGACTGAGCTACCGCAACTTACTCTGCTAAATATCTAGAGAACATTGAATGGTCATTTGATTGAGTACATATATATTTCTTTGCTTATTTTCTTCTTTGTGGATATAAGTGTACTGAAACTATAGTTGTAAGATTTTCTTAAGTAGAAGTAAGTTTAAGAAGACTCAAACAGGATGTAATTGTTTATATAAGCGTATATAACATACCTTAAATTTCCAGAAACAAAAGCAACAATATAATATTATACTCGGGGACAACTTCGGAAAATATATTATAGTTTTTTTTTATTTGAAGACATGATCTTTTCTTAAAAGTCACAACATTTTTTAAATCAGTGTAAGATTTATACTTGAGAGTAATAAAATTAATAACAAAAAGTAAAAGCTTTTACTCTAATAACACCGATGCCTTGGATGCTTTGATCATTTCATTATAGGGACACCTCACCATATAGGTGTCAGACATTACTCTAATGGACAACACAAAGATATAAATTGAATCCTCGTAATCTAGAGGAATAATAACCAAGTAGAAGAAATGAGGTATCTTTTGGTAACTTGAAGACAAACCCATTTTACTTTTTTTAGTTGATGCCGGGATAACCGTGGATCTTTATCCAGCTCGAGCAACGATCCTACAACACTCTGGTTGACAGATTATGCTTTTGCCGACTGAGCTACCGCAACTTACTCTGCTAAATATCTAGAGAACATTGAATGGTCATTTGACTGAGTACATATACATTTTTCTTTTTTTCTTCTGTTTGGATATAAGTGTACGGAAACTGTAGTTATAAGATTTCCTGAAGTAGAAGTAAGTTTAACAAAACTGAAACAGGAGGTAATTGTTTATATAAGCGTGTATAACATATCTTGAATTTCCAAAAACAAAAGCAAAAATGAAATATTAAACTCGGGGATAATTTCGGAATATTTATTATAGTACTTTTTATTTGAAGACATCATTTTTTAAAAGTCACAAATTTTTTTAAATCAGTGTAAGATTTATAATTGAGAGTAATAAAATTATAATAAAAAGTAAAAGCTTTTACTTTAATAACAACGAAGCTATGGATGTTTTGATTATTTCATTATAGGGACACCTCACCATATAGGTGTCAGACATTACTCTGTGGGACAACACAAATATATAAATTGGATCCTCATAATCTAGAGAAATAAGAATAAAGTAGAAGAAATGAGGTATATTTTGGTAACTTGAAGACAAACCCATTTTACTTTTTTTAGTTGATACCGGGAAAACCGTGGATCTTTATCGAGCTCGAGCAACGATCCTACAACACTCTGGTTGACAAATTATGCTTTTGCCGACTGAGCTACCGCAACTTACTCTGCTAAATATCTAGAGAACATTGAATGGTCATTTGATTGAGTACATATATATTTCTTTGCTTATTTTCTTCTGTTTGGATATAAGTGTACGAAACTGTAGTTGTAAGATTACTTTAAGTAGAAACAAGTTTAACAAGGCTCAAACTGGAGGTATTTGTTTATATAAGCGTACATAACATACCTTGAATTTCCAGAAACTAAAGCAAAAACACAATAGTAAACTCGGGGACAACTTCGGAACGTTTATTATAGTATTTGTTATTTCAAGACATGATCCTTTTTCAAAAGTCACAATTTTTAATAAATCAGTGTAAAAATTATGCTGGAGATTTATAAAATTAATAATAAAAAGTAAAAATTTTACTTTAATAACACCGGTGCAGTGGATGTTTTGGCTATTTGATTATGAGGACACCTCACCATATAGGTGTCAAACATTACTCTATAGGGCAAGAAATACATGTCAAGGCGCAGCAATAGCAGAACACAACTCCATGGACTAGACGACTAGACTTTTACAAACTATGAATGGCAACGCGAGGATGAACGCGCCACAGAAAGATAATGAACCAGAGCTTGTGTGTGCAGAACAGTGAGAGTACAATGACGATTTATGATGATTTTAATCAAAACGAATTAATGTCTATTTTATGTTTAATCGTTTAATTGTTATGTTTTTGTGTTTTTAATTAAATGTTCTTGCTTTGTGCAATGTGAGTGATGTTGTTTTATCACATACATATAAATTGGATCCTCGTAATTTAGAGGAGTAAGAACCAAGCAGAAGAACAGAGGTGTGGCGTCTACTTAACCGAACATTAAAATTTCTATCAGTTTTGCAAAAGCTGAGTGGAAACACAACATACTCGCTGTATACTGTTCAATGTCGCCGTGTTTGTGGTAACTGTGTAAGAATGTCGTTTTCGTAAATAAATATTTGTGTGATTAAGTTCAGTCTCTACTAATTAAGTTACCGAGATAGAGGTGTCCTTTGGGAACTTGACAAACCCATTTTACTTTTTTTTAGTTGACACTGGGAAAACCGTGGATCTTTATCCAGCTCGAGCAACGATCCTACAACCTTCTGGTTGCCAGATTATGCATTTGCTGACTGAGCTACCGCAACTTACTCTGTTAACTATACAGTGTATAAGATGTTATTCACTGGTCACATTTTTCTTCGCCATTCATTGCTTTTTAGATTAAAGAGCTTTTTAATGGAAATAATCAGAACACGTCTCTGTAAAAGTAGTTCCAATATAACGTGGTGCAATAAGTGAACCATAACTCTAGTTGTAATACGACATCAAACATGAGCATATTGTACAAGAATATTAGCAGTCATAACATCCGTTCTAACGATAAAAGTAAAATTTGAATGCGATGTAGCATATTTTAATCTTCTGTGGTGAAATAAATGCAACTCTGTGATAACATCGATGAAAGTGTATCATTGTTAAACCGAGTGTATCCCTTTTTAATGTTCTATATATACGCATCTGGAGTGTAATAACTTGACAGTTGTAAAGGAAAACATAATAAGTTGATCTAATGGAAAATCTTACATTTCAACAGATTTCCCATCTTTCTTAGATCATCATCATAATGATGATCGTTATTTCTGGTTCCGACAGCAATCATAGTAATGCGTTACACTATTGTCATTTTTCTTCCTTACAAAATCTTAGGAACTGCTTTTTCCCTTTGCATTTTTGATATTATTTTAAACATACATAAAAATATTACTAAAGATTCATGACATTATTACAGATGAGATAATGCATTTCGTATTACCCGATTGAGGAATGTACTTTAAGAAATAAGATACCTTCTATTACACGATCAACAATTTAGGATACATTAACATTCACCAAAATGAGTACTTCTAAAACAGCATTTACTCAAAACACTGATGTGGCACTTTGCTCTTTAAATGATTGTATTTAATTCCCTCGTTTAGTAATACTTGTAAACCACTAGTTATATAGTTA
>CM063505.1:149053906-149101406 GCA_032207245.1 Pardosa pseudoannulata
AATAATTTGTGGACACCATTTATTAAAATCTTGTCATAAAAGTGTTTATGATTTCTAACATTCTAAAGAATATGAACCCTTAAACCATGAGGACTGCTATAAAACTACGAAATGAGTTAATAAATATTTAACAAACATAAATAAATAATATACACACAGGTGTTGAAAATTAAGAGAACCTTCAGATTTGGTTGATTAGATTCAAAATGATTGGTCATATTTTATTGCAATGGTTTAAACATATGTTTATATAATGCCTGTAAGTATTTTTTTGAAGAGCTATAATACACATAAATAATTATGCATTACATACATCTCAGTCATAAAGTATCAAACTATAAATCAGAACCGAACAATAAGATAGTTAAATGGGATGTATATTTCTCTCTTACAAGTATGCCCTGCTCTCATTGTAATTTTATAATTTAAATAATTTGTGGATACCATTTATTAAACACTTGTCATAAAACTGTTTATGATTTCTAACATCTAAAGAATATGGACCCTTAAACCATGTGGACTGCTATAAAACTACGAAATGAGTTAATAAAAATTTAACAAACATAAATAAATAATATACACACAGGTGTTGAAAATTAAGAGAACCTTCAGATTTGGTTGATTAGATTCAAAATGATTGGTCATATTTTATTGCAATGGTTTAAACATATGTTTATATAATGCCTGTAAGCATTTTTTCAACAGCTATAATACACATAAATAATTATGCATAGCATACATCTCAGTCATAAAGTATCAAACTATAAATCAGAACCGAACAATAAGATGGTTAAATGGGATGTATATTTCCCTCTTACAAGTATAACCTGCTCTCACTGGAATTTCATAATTTAAATAATTTGTGGACACCATTTATTAAAAACTTGTCATAAAAGTGTTTATGATTTCTAACATTCTAAAAAATATGAACCCTTAAACCATGTGGACTGCTATAAAACTACGAAATGAGTTAATAAAAATTTAACAAACATAAATAAATAATATACACACAGGTGTTGAAAATTAAGAGAACCTTCAGATTTGGTTGATTAGATTCAAAATGATTGGTCATATTTTATTGCAATGGTTTAAACATATGTTTATATAATGCCTGTAAGTATTTTTTTGAAGAGCTATAATACACATAAATAATTATGCATTACATACATCTCAGTCATAAAGTATCAAACTATAAATCAGAACCGAACAATAAGATGGTTAAATGGGATGTATATTTCCCTCTTACAAGTATAACCTGCTCTCACTGGAATTTCATAATTTAAATAATTTGTGGACACCATTTATTAAAAACTTGTCATAAAAGTGTTTATGATTTCTAACATTCTAAAAAATATGAACCCTTAAACCATGTGGACTGCTATAAAACTACGAAATGAGTTAATAAAAATTTAACAAACATAAATAAATAATATACACACAGGTGTTGAAAATTAAGAGAACCTTCAGATTTGGTTGATTAGATTCAAAATGATTGGTCATATTTTATTGCAATGGTTTAAACATATGTTTATATAATGCCTGTAAGTATTTTTTTGAAGAGCTATAATACACATAAATAATTATGCATTACATACATCTCAGTCATAAAGTATCAAACTATAAATCAGAACCGAACAATAAGATAGTTAAATGGGATGTATATTTCTCTCTTACAAGTATGCCCTGCTCTCATTGTAATTTTACAATTTAAATAATTTGTGGATACCATTTATTAAACACTTGTCATAAAACTGTTTATGATTTCTAACATACTAAAGAATATGGACCCTTAAACAGTGCCGACTGCTATACAACAACGAAATGGGTTAATAAAAATTTAACAAATATAAGTAAATAATATACAAACAGGTGTTAAGAGAGTAATTAAGAGAACCTTCAGATTACCTTCAGAACGATTAGGCATATTTCAAAACAATGGTTTAAGCATTGGTTTATATAATGTCTGTAACTATTTTTTCATTAGCTGTAATACACACGAATAATTATGTATAGCATACATCACAGTCATAAACTAACAAACTGTAGATCCGTACCGAACATAAATTTGGTTAAATAGGATGTATATTTCCCATTTACAAATATGTAATTCTCTCTTTGGCATTTCCTAATTTAAATAATTTTGTTTATAAGATTCTGTGAGAATTCGTTTAGTAAAGCTTTTTTTGAGAACTGTGTGGCACTCGGTGGAGGGATGTAAAACGCAGTTGGCCTCCTAACACCATTTTTTACCTTCATTGGTTTACAATGCTTATTCGAATTCACTAAATCTATCAATATTACGAAATAGAGATAGGGCATAAAATCCTAATATATAATTTACAATTATGATAAAACCTCATTTAAGATTGGACATACTTTCTCATTACTTCCGATGCACAGATATACATTTACAGCATGATACACAAAGAGAACTGACTATACAAATACTGGTGCTAAACTTTCATAAATGTTTAATCGGAAATAAGTTATTCTTTAATACTTATTTCGAGAGAAAATTATTTCACTAATAAAGATATATAAGGAAATGTGACATTCGCTAAGCCTCGTTCCCTCCAGATTATTAAACCGCAATCATAAACTCTGGAGAAAAGGATTAGTGGCTTCATTTCTCTCCTATCGATTCTGTTCGTCGGATATATAATTCATGATTTTTACACGTACTAATAAATATACCCTGGGAAAAAGTTCATAGACAATAAATTCTCGGCGGAAAGCTCTGATATTTAAATTTAGCTGGAGAGAATAATATATGTAATTCATTTCTTTTCATTTATAGAAGAAAAAATATTTTTTAACATCAAAGTAATAATATATGCATATATATCAGCAAAATTTGAAAATATTGAATACTAATTGAATAAATAAAATTTGCTTGCATAATAATTGTATAAAGTGATATGTAAAGTAATATAGGATTTAGAATTATTTTATTTGGTTAAAATGTAATAATTAATAACGTTAAGCATACATGATTTATTTTTAACATGATTTATTTTATTTAAGCATTTTGATTTATTTATTTATGATATAAAAGAGTTTAAGATTAAATATTGCAGTCAGCTCATTTAATTTAAAATGATAAATTCGTGAGAGATTGATACTGTATTTTATAAGATTTCTACTTTAAATATTATCTATTTAAGAAATATTAAAATATTTAAAAGTGAATAAAATCATTAAACACACACACACACACACACACACACACACATATATATATATATATATATATTAAATATTATATATATATATATATATAAGCATATATATATATATATATATTATATATTAAGATATATATATATATATATATATATATTAAAATATAAATATATATATATATATATATATATATATATATATATATATATATTATATATATATATATATATATATATTTATATATATATATATATATATTATATATATATATATATATATATACACACACACACACACAATATATATATATATATATATATATATACATATATTTATATATATATATATATATATATATATATATATATATATATATATATATATATATATATATACATATATATATATATATATATATATATATATATATATATATATATATATATATATATGTATGCACGTATGTGTGTGTATGTGTGTAAACAAAACATTAAAAAGATTTAAATAATCCAAAACATTACGACCACCTATACATTTTGCAATGAAATCTCCTGGATGATGTAGAAGGCTCGTGATGAGGTGGAAATGGTATTTAACTGCTGCTGGAGAGTCTGAAGAATCATTCTTTCACTTACTTCTGTGTGATGTTTTGAAAGGCTGCAGATAAGCGATTTTGATAGAGGGTAGATTGTAATGGCTCAAAGGCTCGGAACAGGTATTTCCGAAACTGCCCGACTCGAGGGTAGTTCGCTATCTACAGTTGTTAGTACTTATGCAAAGTGGATGAGTGACAGCTAAACCAGCAGTAGACAACATGGTGTTGGACGTCCACACGCTATCAAAGATAAAGGTTGTCGGAGACTGTCTCACATGGTGAAGTAAAACCGGAGTCAGACAGTCCCTCAGCTGACAACCCAATACAATGCAAGGCCAAGTAGAATAGTATCGGAGCACACTGTCCAGCGGACACTGTTGGATATGGGGCTATGTATGAACATATATATGGGGTAACATGTATATATGTATATATGGGGATATGTATGAACATAATGTGTCTTTAATATTGATAAAAATAATTAAATTTTATAACTAAAATTATATTCAAATATTGTCAAATTAAGAAATTTATAGTTCTAAATAATACTGGTAAAAACTGGCAATTGTTTAGATATTTACAACTATCTAAACAATTTAGACATCGAATAAATTTGTATATTATTCTTTGTCACTAAATGTGAAAATCTTTACCACATATAAATAAAAATGTCTTACTAATACGTAGCTAAATCTAGAAACATTCAGACTTAGCTACGTAGACAGGATAAAAGAAAATAAATCTCAATTCTTCCACATAACTCACCCAAATACGTATATCCATATATTTATAAATACAGAAGAAATTCTGTCCTAACGTTAATTCTCTGCTGCCATGTATAAAAAGAAACTTACATAAATTGTCAGTTAGAAGAGTGTGGAATTACCTAAACGGATCTTCCATTTACGAAATTACCACTATTTTTATCTCTTGCACTCCGAGAAATAAAATCAAAGTGTTGGGTAAAAAAGAGCAATAAGTTATAATTACGTTTATACATCGAAAAGGCCAAGTTTTATCCCCTGTTTTTGGCACGTGTTCATAAAATAACAAATCCACCCATTAGGATTTCTTTTACACTTACATACGTAACCATAGAAAAGAAATGTGGCTGATTTTGTGTGAATTACTGCGTACTTAAAAGAAACTAAAGTATATCTTTATTGTTCGGTACATTGTAAATTAGTTCGGAAAGCATGGGAGACATTTTTTTAAAGTAATGAGTTCAACAGAACATTCTAGTAACAAATAGATTCTAGTAACAGTATAATTTAGCTAAAGGAAAGAAAACAGTATGATGTATAATTTTATTCACGTGTACTTTATAATTAACAAGGCTGGACATAACTCTATAATTAACAAGACTGGATTTTGGTTTTAAGATTTATTATCAATAAATTATTGGAATCCCTTCATTTGCAGTTAAATACGAAAATGCTTAGACTTATTGAATTCAAGGTTAAGTTAAATTATATTACTATATTTTATAATTTAGTAATGATAATTATATTGAATTACAATAGTTATAATCCTAAATAATTCTAGTGTTATTTAGGCGTATTAATGTATAATAAAAGCAACTAAATGCAACAAAATATACACTTTTACGAGAAAAGTACGTTATCAGTGTACCTTTTAATAGATTAGATCTCTTGGGTGTATAAGTGCATTATTTTAGGTCAACTTTCAATAAAAGTTTAGAAATATTAATTTGAAAAAGAGATGAAAATCTCTAATTGGATTACTTCAAAATTATGCATACTAATTCTGTTGTATATGTATTATACAAAGGCTTAAAATTAAAAAAAAATTAAAGGACAATATCATAATTATCTAATTTAAATGAAAGCGAATGCTATATTTTTTGGATAACTTCAAAGACAGTTTGGTTAAGTATTCAACGTTCATTATTTAATTGTGATATAAAAACATATTTTAAAATTGAATAGTGTTTTCCCTTATCGTAAACACGTACACAAATTATAGATTAAGCTATTCTAACAGTTTAATTATCATAATTGTTTCTAAACCTGGAGGTTAAACAACGACTTCCAATGGACAACAAGTGTAAAAGGAAGCTAGTTCTAAAACCAGAATTTAAGAAAAACACTGATAATAGAAGGTGACTAAAAGGCGCAACTTGGCTGTATCTGGAAATTCAATCTGATATTTATTTCCAAGTAACTCAGAAACTGTAGTCATAGTTTCTATGACTATATATACATACTATATATACATACTATGATATATACATACTATATATATCACAGTCTGCCGAACTATGGCAGATTGGTTAGGGTGCTGGCCTTCGGTACTGGAGTTCGTGGATTTGAATCCCACAGTGGCATGGATGTTCGAAGCCGTTGGAAATCGGATTTAAGCTATGGGTGTCTCATTAGCCCTCGTGTTGCAAAAAGTAGACTGTAGCACTCCAAACCAAACCTAAACCATATATCACAGTTTTTATGACTATAGTCATAGTTTAGTCTATAGTCATAGCAGTATAATTTCATGTTACTATATTACTCTGTTACTCCGTTCTCCAGTAATAGACACTACATCTGACGACTATGACTGGAAACAATATGAATACGTATTTCGATACAGAAAATTGTTTGTAATGTAGATATTAAGAAGGACAAGAAAGGTTGCATTATATGATTTCAAAAAACACAGTAATTATTTTTACACAAATCTATTTGTCAAAACAAAATTCCTACATTTTAATTTGATTTATATTGATGTAATTTATATTTAATTACTGTAGTTATAATTCTGTAAATCTAGTGTTATGTTGAAGTACTGGTATATACTTAAAGCAAATTAAATGCAACAAAGCATACATGATCATAAACACAAAATAAGTTATCAATATATCTTTTAATGGACGAGACCTCTTGCATGTATTAAGTACATTATTTTAATCTAGCTTTTTTTTTTAAATTTTAGGAATATCATTTTTTTAGAAAAAAAGGAAAACTAGCTGCTACTTTATTGTGGTCTACATAAGACAATATATAAAATGAAATTAATCGAAAGCTATTTAATTGAATTGTGTCTCCTAAAATAGTATTTATGAGATTTTGTAGAGTACAAATCTCTTCTGCTTGCTCATTATTTGCCTGTTGTAACCCATGGAAGATACTTTTGCACATCTGTAGGTACTTCCTGTAATCTATTACTCGACCTTAACTCTCTAAGTCATAATTCAGGAGATCCAGATAAATGTCTGCTTGAACAAACTAGATTAGTTATCTTGGAAGAATTGCAAATAAGATTTTAGAAGAAATGCCTGATGTGTCTTTACCTGTCATTACATTAATATAAAGATAATTACGCACCAAACGGACATCTTAATGAGTTATATATCACTATTAAATTTCCATGTTTTATAACGAAATTTTAATTTCAGAGTTTCTGCCTAATACCTCTTATAATATCTAGATTCCATCAACATATGAACCGAGACTGACATGTCATTAGTGGGCCGCGCGAGAATGAGAATTGAGGCTAATAGGCTTTGTAATGCCATAAAATAGTAATACGCCCTAAATATCTATTCATTACTTCATAATCATTCGATTCAAGCGGGAATCTATCTGCAAGGGATTGCTGTCCATTTATGATATGCCTGTAGAACAAGCCATGATAATCGTCATTTGTTTTGGTTATCTATTTAGGTGTTCGCCTCAATGGAGTGAAATGATATATGTGTTTGGCAATCAAGGTTTATATTCTCAGTAGTACTATTTGTTTAAGTTGTCAAGGGAGTATTTGGGAGTCGACATATGAACAAAGTTGTTCTTTTTAATTAATTTTAAAAAAATCTTCAAGATTATTTTAAAATCGTATTTAATTTAAGTTATAATTTGTCTTCATAATTATAAAATCTAAAACAGTAATTGCAAATTTAAAAGTATAAATCTATTTAAGGATTTATGTTAGTATAATTTTTGTTCGAAAGAATAAGTAGTATAAAATAGCAAAAAATACGTCTATGAGTAAAGCCTTTTTAAAATACTGTTAAAAATAATGTATTTTTAAATTTCAGTACTTTCTCTGCACACATACATATGTATATATATTCACACAAGCTCTTTCCATATCAAAACTTTCAGCATTTGTTATATTTTTTTCAATAGTTTTAAACAATAGATGAATATAATAATTTATTTATAAATTAGTTAATCTAAAATAGATAAATACAGTTTATATCTCATAAGAAGAGGTACAAACTTTAACACTTTTAATGTTCTGAAGGAATTTCCATCAAAGTGATTATTGGTTTAACTTATAGTGACATGCAATGAATGAATTTTACAGTGTTTGAAAATTTAGTATTTTTTTCTAGGTTATAAACTATTTTTGGATTAATTATTTTTGTAGTTAAATAATTCTGTTATCATTAGCTCCAAAGTAGTCTTAATTGAATTTATTTTTGGAATGTTAACAAGTCAATCGAGATTGGTTATTCCATTGTCTCAGATATCAGTCTTAGAAGATTTTGTCATGATACCCTTATTTGAGTAAAGATGCAATTGTTGTTGAGAAATCCTTATCATATATCATCTCTCTCTCATAATCGTCACATAATTACGCATCATTTTACGATTTGTAGCTTCCCCAAATATTTGCTTCAGATACCCAACAAGATTATGACTTTTGTAGGATCTTAACTGGTTGATTGTTATACCTTTGTAAATCTATCGTTTTCTGGCAATGTTTGCCGCTGAAGTTATGAAACCTAAACTTACACACTATGCAAAAACATTCAAATTACAAAAAAGTGTTAAAATTCATTAATTATAAATAAACGAATTAAATTATATATCTTTTCTCTAAAATCCCATATCATCTGATGCTATATATTCATGAAAAATCTGCCGCTAATAAAAATAAACAACTGATTAAGATACTCAGATGTTTTGCCGTTTTTCTCTTTTTAATTATAATTTAAAAATATAGAAAACGAAATAAAATAACTAAGTATTAAAAAATAAAAAGTAAAACCTTGAAGTTTGGTGGTAATCATATTAATATCAGGGATTAAACACACATACACACACACACACACACACACACACACACACACATATATATATATATATATATATATATATTATATAAAAATATATACTTAAATATATATATATATACATATATATAAATATGTATATATATTATTTTTATTTAATCTATAATATTTATATATATATAATCATATTATATAGATATATATAAAATATAATATATATATATATATATATATATATATATATATACTATATATATATATATATATATATATATATATATATAAATATATATATATATATATATATATATATAAATACATATATATATATATATATATATATATATATATATATACATATATATATACATATATATATATATATATACATATATATATATATATATATATATATATATATATATATATATACATATATATATATATATATGTATATATATATATTGTATGTATCTATATATATATTTATGTATATATATATATATATATATATATATATATATATATATATATATATATATATATATATATATATATATATATATATATATATATATATGTGTGTGTGTGTGTGTGTGTGTGTGTGTGTGTGTGTGTATGTGTGTGTGGGTAAGACGGAAAAAAGTGTGTAATTAATATTATATTTTTTAATTTAGTCTGCATAAAATTCTATAAAATACTCAGTATAATGGAATTATACGACTAATATAAGATTCTGAGTATAATCCCATATTTGAATTAAAACTTTACCTTGAAATATAAATTTACATTACTATAGTAATATAATTTATTTTTGAAATATTGAAACATACATTTTCCTTACATTATATATATTTCTGTGTTTTACTGATTTCACTATATATATTCCACGATGAATGTTTACCTTATAATATACCTCACATATTAATATTATAGAAGATAAATTTGAAATATCGATAAGGAATGTCTTCAATTACTAATTAAATCCTAAGTGATACGAGCAATAGACCGAGAATTTGATATGCTCCAAAGATTCTTCGGGCATAAGTGATGAATCAATATTTTGAGTTTGTAGACACTACTTACTATCTTATCGATTTATGGGTCAGAAGAAGTATCAAGATTTTAGTTTAAAGAGTATTACATTAGTATTTAATTTTTAAAGAGTATTTAGGAAAATATGTTATTAAATTTTAGTTACATCATGTTTTTTTGTTTTATTAGATATTTTAATTATCAATATGAGTCGCAGTAGCTCAGTCGGCAAAAGCAGTGAACTCGTAACTGTAACTGAAAGGTTGCGGGTTTGAGTCTCCAGCCAAATGGCTAAGAGCTCGAAGCTGTATGCGACTTAAGGATTAATGTCTGTGTTTCCAGCTGAATTAGAAAAAAAAATCAATATTTCATTATAACATTTGAATCAATTCGTTGAATAATGTTTCAGATATTCCTGTATCATTGTAGTTAAGTAGACAGGGGGGAAGGTGCTAGAGTCAAATCCTCCTGTTCAATCGTTCTGCCAAACTTAACAAGACAGTAATGCAGGGAATAATTACCAAGGTAAAATGCGATTGCAATATATTTTACATTCTTGTTCCTTTTTAAAAAAAATATTTCATATGTATTTTTATAACTTATTCTGTTGATCTGGCGATGTTTCTTTCACTACTATTATTAATGAAAGATTCAGTGTTAAATATAGCATTGTAACTGAAGTTTAGATGTAATTGACAACAAGGACACAAATATAAAAATGTATATGTGTATGAAAACAAATTTCAATTAATACTCATGAAATATATAAATAATTAATAATACTGGTTAATACATGGTTTATACAAAGTTAATCGTTATTAGTTTCAAATCAGAATACAAAAGACTTTGTCACTTCCTGTACCTGCCGGAAAGCATGAAAGCGCTTTAATATGAGCTTCTAGAAATCATTTTAAAATAATTCATGTAAATTACACTTAGTAAAAACAGTGTTATAAATATTTCCCTCTTTAAACACGAAAAAAAATCTTCCACTTTATCCTGTCGAATCAGGGTTAAAAATTCTAGGAAAAAAAATCTTCACAGTAATGTTTGAGATTTTTCGTTCTTGAAAAAGGTGTTCACTCAACCTATTCATTTAAAAAGTCAAAAAAATATTCGAAAGTCAACAAATTCAGAATGTTATGTATGATAAAATTTTTGAAAGAAGACTGAGTGTAGTGGCATAAAGCTTTTTAACTGTAGCCTATTGCATTTATTTATGAACTCAAACTAATGAATCCGGGTCTAGTATATTTAAAGTCGATTCTATATTTATTTTACTTAAAATATTTTCGAACACTCTAGAGGTATTATTTTGCTGATAAACTGAATAGTTTATTTGAAGGGAATAATTTTGATATCGTAGGTTGAATTTTTATAAAATATTGAGGATTTTCTAAATTTAAATTTAGTTTTAATAACTTTAATAATTTCAAATTTTAAAACGAATATCTATATCTATCTATCTATCTATCTATGTTATATCCTTCTATAATATATATATATATATATATATATATATATATATATATATATTTATATATATTATATATATATATATATATATATATATATATATATATATATATATTTATATATATATATATATATATATATATATATAATATATATTATTTTACATATATTTTTAATATTTATACATACATATATATTTATATATATTATATATATATATATATTTAAATATATATATATATATATATATACTTTAATAATTTAAATACATATATATATATATATTCTCTATATATATATATATATATATATATATATATATATATATACATATATATATATATATATATATATATTATATATATATATATATATATATATATATATATATATATATATATATATATATATTTATATATATATATATATATTATATATATATATATATATATATATATATATATATATATATATATATATATATATATATATATATATATATATATATATATATATATATATATATATATATATATATATATATATTATTAATACTTAAACATATATTCGAACACTCTAGGGGGTATTATTTTGCTGATAAACTTAATAGTTTATTTGAGTGGAATATTTTTTAATTTGTGTGTTGAATTTTCATAAAAAAATTGATGATTTGTAAATTTAAATTTAGTTTTAATAACTTATTTATTAAAACTAAAATTATTTAAAAATATATATTTATGTATTCAAATATATATTTTTAAATAAAAAATATATATTTGAATACATAATATCTATTATGTATTCAAATTTGAATACCTATATATATATATATATATATATATATATATATATATATATATATATATATATATATTATTGATACTTAAAAATATATTCGAACACTCTAGGGGTATTTGTTTTTGATAAAAAGAATAGTTTATTTGAGCGGAGTATTTTTTAATATATGCGTTGAATTTTCATAAAAAAAATTGAGGATTTTCTAAATTTAAATTGTATATAATAACTTTAATAATATCAAATTTTAAAACGAATACCTGGATTTATATAAAGGCATATTAAGAGTGTTTGCTAAACATTTTACAATAATCTATAACAAGTTCAGTCTGTAGGAGCATTTTAAAAAATAACAAAATTCATAAAACAGAAATTTTTAAACACATTGGGATTTTAAAAAATATCTTATTTTATAATAATAAAATATTTTTCAACTTTTCCTTATTTCTATTTAGGGCGAATCGACTTCTTTCGGACCCAATTTTCCTCACGGTTCGGTGCCCCTCTGAATGGCGCGCCTGTGGCAATGCCACCTTTGCAACGCCCTAGCAACGCCTGAAATCCAGTACTTAAAAGAGAAGTGTCCTAAATATCTGGCCATAATACTTCACGAAGATAGAATAATGATACGATATGGAGAGTTTGTTGCAGAAAGGCAAAGTATATTTCAATCATTAAATGTATAATTTTTCCCATGTTATAATAATTACTTACAATAATAAAATAACTGGGTTAATGGAAACTTACTCATTAAGCATAATAAATTTAGCAGTAGGTCCCGGTCTCATTAACCCGTGTGTTGTAAAAAGTAGACCGTAGCGCTCAAAACAAATCTTAATTAAATTTTAATAGCTTAAATAACGAATATGTTGTTTAGCTTGATTAAAAAGCTATAATAAACTAGAACTTTAAGATAATATTTCCAAAAAGTTCGTTTAAAAAATTCTTGATGTGACTAAAAAAATCAAGATTTTTTATCAATTGGTTGGCAATTAAACAAGAATTATAATTACTAAATTAAATATTGTTTAAATAAATGACTTTCAGTTTACATGAAGACAAGTCATTATTACTGATTAATGAATAAATTATTGTCTTTTCTGTTTAATTGAATTCTTGATTGATAGAATGGCTGCAGTGATAAAAAAGTTTAATTAGAAACCTATTTGCGCGATATCCAGTAATAAATTATTAGTTTCTAAAGAATTATAAAAGTATGGACTTTAATTTGTAAGCTATATTTTCTGTAAAATTTTACGAATAGAAACACACATATTTCTGGAATTGACATATTTTCACTTCAATAAATCATTATTGAAGTGAAAATGTGTCAATTCCAGAAATTAAATATACTAAGTTAAATATTTTTTGAAAATACTTTCAGCTTACATGAAGACAAGGCATTATTACTGATTAATGAAAAAATTATTGTCCTTTCTGTTTACTTGAATTCTTGATTAATAGAATGGCTGCAGTGATAAAATAGTTTAATGAGAAACCTATTTGCACTATATCTAGTAATAAAATATATGTTTCAGATGAATTATCAATGTATAGACTTTAATTTGTAAGCCCATATTTTCTGTAAAATTCTACAAATAGGAGCACACATATTTCTGGAATTGACACATTTTCTCTTCAATAAATCATTGGCATTCGTTATGACATCATAGCACAAAGCACTCTAGACAGGTCATTAGGACAAATCTGTAGGAAAGAGTATTATTTATAGCTCTGTTCTGTTCAGACATAAATCAAAAGAAAATTACAAGTCTAATAGTGTAATCTAAACATTCAAATGATTTCAAGAAACCTAAAAATATATATTTAGCTTTGAAATTAAAATTTAAAATAAACTTTCAGCAATACTAAGAGTTTAAGTACTCAAAGTACATTATTTTTCTTTGGTAAATCCAGAGAACAGTTCAAAATTTACAGAAAAGTACTATTCAGAAATCACAATATCCCACTAATTATAAACGTTCGACATAATAATATTTAAAACTTAATTACTTTATTTTAATACTTAAATATTTAATTTATATTTAACATTTTGAAAGATAATCAGAATGGAATTTTAAAGTATACTGACTTAATAGAGGTTAAATTGTGTTTAAAAATTATTAATTGTTTTAAAAGTTATTAGTTATCATTTTGAAGTATAATTATCGGAAATACCTCATTCACATTAATATTACACATAATACAGCTATTTTTAGTTTATGTACAACTTAAAATAGTTATAATCGCGAAACATTATGGCTTGAGACCCATTATCTGCATTTTAGAATGAATTTCGACACGTTTTTTATGTTTGTACGTACGTAAAGGAAACTAAATCTGAATCTTTAAATATCCAATTTGACCACCTCTGAATAGCAAGTCGACTAGTTTTAGCTTGACATATGTATGCAAGTATCTTATATAATTCAAAACAAATAGCTAAAAATTTTATATTTTGATATATTGTAGTATCAAGTTGTAATATTACTTTTTGAACTTATTGCTGTCCACCCTCTGAATAAAGAAATATTCTAATATAAGAGCTGTTAATACTGTCCAGAACAACTCATAAACGATTAGCCATAGAATTATGAAATTTTGCATTTAAGGCTCTACTACCATCCAGTTGGGCATTTTCAATTTTTATTACGATCTTCACCATATATAACTAAAAATATTAAAATAACAAACACTAATGACAACAGAAACACCAGATAACAATTGTAGTTGTGTTCAACTCAATTTTAAAATAAGGCACAGTTTTATTGCTGAATACAATTCTATTAATATTTATATACTAATTTATTATCAGTTTTACGTATTATTTAAGCAAATGTGTAATTGTTCGATTTATTTAAAGAATAATTATGACTAACTTTCCAATAACAGAGTTTAAAATATATCCTATAAAAATGAATACTATCAATCAGGTGAACAAAGAAGTCTTGTAAGATCCACAATTGATATTTTTTGGACTTCTTTTAGACTATCGAACAAAATATAGTTGTCATCATAAACACTGACAGAAAATATAAAAAAATAGAGCAATAATGAAAAAATATTTCCCCTTTACTAATTATTTAACACTTCTTATATGCGCAGAACCTGTTTATGCGTTTCATAACATACTGTTACTTATATGGGTATAAAATATCAGTAAAGTGATTTAGTAATTTTAGTGGTTTAAGAACTTAGCAATTAAAACAAAAATAAATTAATTATTATATAGTTTGAGGTATACGTTACATTTATAGCAAAAAAGCACAGTTTGATAATTTTCCAGTACATTTACAGATCTACTGTATCAGTACTACTGTATCAGTAGTTTACATTACAAAACTACTAAGAAATAATCCACTATATAATAATAGCCTAAGTTATCTGTACGTCTGTCCTCAATTTTATGAAGCGGTTGGACCTGGAATGGATAGAGGCATCCATAGTTAGCAAAATTCAAAGAGAGTAATGTTTATCTTCTCCTAAACTATCGATCCGATTCTAAAATAAATTGGTATAAATATGCTTCCATATCACAGCGTGAAATACTGCCTTCTTAAAAACGTTCGAAATCCACCCCTTCCCCTCTTTTTGATCTTTTAATGCCATTATTTCAACTCCTATTTTCCCCGGTTAAGAGCAGGCGATTAAATTTATCAATTTATCCCATAATAAATAGGTAAAAATAACATTTGTCTAGTATTATGATGTCATTCCTTTAACCATCTCATTGAATCATTTCTTATTTTAAATTATTTAAATTATGCCTTATTTTCATACGTTTTATCACTGTACTTAGATATTGTGTAAATAATTTTCAGTTATATTTAGCTTAAATAATAGATAGGTGCACATGTGATAATTTTAAATTGAATCATTGATTATTTTTTGTTGCAAGATAATTCTCATGCAAAAAACAAACCATTTTTTTACCTGCCTCATAAAGTACTTTACAAGTTTGGAAAATAAAAATTTTACTGATCACGTCATATGATGAGCTATATGCTAGTAACACAAGAATGAGATATATCACAGATGTCTTTTAACAGCTAACGCTAAAAACTGAAGTGGACGAGAATCTATCTTTTATAGTTTTGCAATTTAACGAGAAGCTTTGAGAAAATTCTAGAAAGCCGTATATTTTGTCCTACTGGCAAGAGTATCAGTGACAAAATTTAACCACGTGAAATACTGGGTAACTCATTAACACCTCGACTAATAAGGAAATTAGCCAGTACTTACTGTATTTTAAGAACTATTGTATATATTGACATTACTTCGTTTTTCGCAGCATAGTATTTTAGAAAAATTCTTATGAAAGGCACTTTGCATCAAACGAATTCGCATTTCATACAGATTTTTTGAGATATACGGCATATACATATCATTGCGATTTAGAATATTTACATTATACATAGTACTCAAATCTGTTTTAATGTTAATCATAATAATCATTTTTCAGAATTTGATAGTATTATTTTAAGGAAAAATCAGAACGTTGAAAAGATTTCACTATTTTTATGAGTACAACAGATCTTTTAAAAAACAGAAATGACTTATATGTTTGTAATTTTAATTAATTATTACTTTATATACTGTGTGATAAATAGTTCATAGTACCCTCGAAAAACATACATATTATTCTTCCCAAATACTCTTAAAGGGTAAAATATTTCTGCTTAAAAGTATCTATAGTTTTTAATAGAAATGTTATTCTAAGTAGGGGATAGTGGGGCACCTTGGGACATTGCCCTCCTTGGGACACCTTTATTTTCAGGCTTTAATTTGCAACCAATAATTAGTTCTCATGTGTTTTGATAGATGACCTTCCTCTTCATTTCTCAAAGAATTTTGATGAAAATAGTGCTTATAGGTAAAGAACAATTTCATTTTCTTTATTTTGAATACCCCAAAATTACATCAATGTGCATTTTAAAAAGTAGTTTTTTTGGAAAAAAAATTAAATAAAAAAAGTGTATTGTTGAGAGAGAAAATTCATTTATTATTATTTATATGCTAATAAATAAATTGCATTGTTAAACCTGACTATATAGTAGTTGCCAAAAGACACTACGTAAAATAGGGCACCATAGGACACTTTAAAAAGTGTAAACAAATATCAATTCAAGCAAAATAATTAATATTTTGGTACCTAATTTTTAATTGATTTAACATGTCAAAATATTAATATATTAATATTTTTTTCAGAAACAAATTATGAGAACAAGAAAAACAAACAGAAAGTATTCTGCTGTAAATGCTAATATGCTTGAATCAGCTGCAAATATAAGATTTGTTAAAAAAATGTATTAACTTGAACAATTTTCAGCCATTTCTCTTTTAAAACAGTTAATAAAAATAATTCGAACAGTATTTTTATTTGTTATTTAGTGTCCTAACCTACCCCATACTGTGGGGCAGGTTGGAACATTGGAAAGGTATTTTATTTCTTTTATTACTCTTTAACTAAATGAGATATTAAGTAGATTTAATGTTTATAAGAAGCAGATATGATGGCAATATATGGGTGCATACTTATTTTTTTTAATTAGTTTTAAAAAGATGCATAAAAATGTTTAACTGAAAAGTGTCCCAAGGTACCCCGGTCTCACCTAGTATAAAACATACTGGATATAGACTCACGGATATTAGAAGTATAAGATTTTTATAATTTTTAGTTGTTTCACATTTCAGGGAGATGTATTAAATTTTCAGCCATACATAAATCGAACTTTGATTTATTTTGTACCAAATTCTTCGTTTATGGTATACTTAAATGCTAAATTCTCTCTAAAATACTTCATCTGAATCATTACTAGATTACGTGATAAATATCGAAACGTTCAATATACTTTAAAGAGCTTCAATGAAAATCTATTATTTATTATCTGTGCTCAAATGTTCGTGATCGTATGTGATCTTTTATTACTTTTAAAATCCTCAAAAGATGGGTAATTGATTATTAAACTTGTAATCTATAGTTTGGTGGCAAGACTTAAATAGATAAGTCAATAAAGTAATATACATACAAGTATGCTTTTCATTGTAGATCCCTTTCTATTCAGTTTCTTTAAGTTAAAGGAACTACATTGCTTTCAGACATACTTAATTCTTTAGAGCTTTTATTTATCATGATATAACAGTTTTTCGCTCTGAATAAAGACAAATGTTTAGAGCTTCAATTTGGCAGGTTTATTATGTACAATCATCGTAGTTGCTCAGAAGTTTTCTCAGAAGAACGTGCTTATAATTAAGGAAAAAAGGAATGGAGATAGAATATTAGCCAAATAGTTGATTCTCTTTGTTATAAAAATAATTATATTATTCATGCCACATTCTAGTATATATCTTGGTAAATAAGTCTAGCCAACTCTGTAACGGGAATTCGAAAAGGAATCGACAGGAATAGATAATTGTGTTCCAAAGCATATAATTGCTAAAAAAATTAAAATAATGATTATGATTTGTTAATAATGTTAATATATCATTAACACACACACACACACACACACACACACACACACACATATATATATATATATATATATATATATATATATATATATATATATATATATACGATGCTGCAAACTATTGAGGATAGATTTATAAATTTATCCAAATTTCGTAGATTCAATAAAAGTTGCAAAAATCGAACACCTTTACAACTTCGTGCACCCAGGCAATCTGATGCCGCACATACACTTTTCAAGTAAGTATTCCTAAGGTAAAAAGACTACGAATAATAACTAAGCACAGTTGATCACGTGATACAAAATACCCATGTTTAAAGAGAACGGGCTAACTATTGGATAAAGTAGTACAGACAGAGGTCGAATTAAGTCTATATCTTGTCTGGAGGGAAAAATCAGAATTACCGCGCAAACCCCGAACTCACTTTATGAATAAAAGCTATTAAATTAGAATTAAAATACGTATATAAGGGATTTTAATATCACACACACACACACACACACACACACACACACACACATATATATATATATATATATATATATATAATATATATATATATTATATATATATATATATATATATATATATATATATATATATATATATATATATATATATATATATATATATATATATATATATGTATATATATATATATATATATATATATATATATATATATATATATATATACATATATATATATATATATATATATATATATATATATATATATATATATATATATATATATATATATATATATATATATATATATATATTTAAATATATTTAACCAGTCATATGTGAATTATACTTAAATAACAGAGATCTAAACATTCTTAAAATATTATTTTTATATTTATTTATTTTCTTTTTACATAGTATTCTTGTTTAAATATGTTACCAATTTACGATAATGCCACTTGTTTTGGACATTATCATTTTTTTTCAACTTAACAAAGACATTATTTGATGTTACACATTCTCCTGTATTTTGATCTTTTTGCATGAAAATTAAAGTCTTGTTATTTTATAAATCTGCATTTAAAAGACTTTTGATATCGCGGCATCGCCGGACCAAGAAACTCATTTCTCTAAACTCCGTTTACGATGCATTCGTGAAAACTCTGCATTATGAATGTATTCTGAAGTATCATTAGGTATTGTGGAGTCATCTACTAATAAAGCCTCCCTGACAGGTCATTAAGAATGGCACTTGACTGAGAAGCGTCATTTACGCCAATCGCCCTTTCATAAATCTTCAGTGAAGAATTTAATTTGGTCGTTAACGGAAGAATTTGCAATTATTATCCTATATAATTGGTTAGAATTTATCTCTTTAGGGTTAAATGGATTTTTCGAAAAATATTTCAAAAGGGGTAATGTTTGCTTTACTTAATAGTAAAATTATTACAAAATTTCCATTTATTTTAAAACGCATCCCCTACAAAATCACTATTATATTTTAAAGTCAAAACCTTTAAGATGGTACACTTTCATATTCACTAAATATAATTATTCAGATTCAGTTGTTAAATAAGATTTTTCTTACATGTTGCTGTGGTGTAGTATATTGCTGTTGTTATTTCAAAGCCATTAATAATCTGATTTTGCTGTATATCGCCTTTAACTATAGTAAAATGCCACTGAACTATATAACAATATTCAAATATAGAACAAATGACAAGGAAATATGCTAAAAAATATATAAAATATTAAAAAGTAAACGAAGCACTCCACCTTCTACACCTGACAGAAAAAATTGCCAAAGTCTACTCTTTTACTTCCTTCTGAACTACTCCAGCAACCCTAGACTTTTTCCATTATCCCGTGCTGATGCGTTCGTTGTTCCATTGTCCGGTGGACAATGCGTCCTTTCCCGGCTCTGTCCAGAAGAACCGGGATTCTAAGGATGGTCTTGAATCGCTTTCTGGAGACCAATCACAACTCTCCAAAACTTGGTGAAGTTTAAGTGCAATCGTTTTCACACCACACGCTTTCTGGAGTCGCGAAAAAGTACTTGGGCATGTAACCCACAACGTGCTAAGAGCAAATCAGTCTACCTGCTACACCTGGCAGAAAAAATATAGGTGCCAAACTCCACTCTTTTCTTCCTTTTGAACTACTCCATGCGACCCTAAAGACTTTTTCAATTATCCTGTGCTGATGAATTCGTTGTTCCATTGTTCGGTAGACAATGCATCCTTTCCTGGCTCTGTCCAGAAGAACCTTCGGACTGCAAGGATGGTCCCGATTGAATCGTCTCCTGGAGACGCTCCACAACTCTCCAAAACTTGGTGAAGTTTAAGTGCAATCGTTTTCACACCACACGCTTTCTGGAGTCGCGAAAAAGTACTTGGGCATGTAACCCACAACGTACTAGTGCGGCGAGCAAATCAGTTTCGCAAACCTTATGTAAAACATAGCTGCACTCTCACACAGTTAAAGTTGATTGTTGACATTCACACTAACACATGCACAATAAAGATCGCTCCAAACCGCACACTAATGTGTGTGTTTGTGTTTAAATGTGCTCATGCGCTCGTATGTGAGGGTCCTAGATATGTACCTGTGATTTTTGATACGGTAACGCCCTGATGCAAGTATACTGAAACAAACGAAGTTGTTTCAGGTACATAGTTAACCCTGAAATCCTTTTTTAAACCTTCACCACACAATTTCCCTGAAAACATCAATAAAATGTTATATGAAGACAATCTGTTTTTCTGTGTCGATTGCTGTTTTTGGTACCAATAGAATTATGTTTACCTTAAGAACGTCTGTTATTAACACCTTACAAACACTTTCAAAAGAGAAAGTAACATTTAAAGCGTAATAGCTTTATAATACATATTTAGGTGAAGGGATTGTAAATAGGTTACTGAAATTGTAAGGAAAACAATAAAAATGAGATAAATAGTATCGATATTTTAAAAAAATCATCTGAGAATATGTGTCTAGAAATGACGATATTTATTGCTCATTTTGTATGTAGTAAATAAAAAATGTTTGGAGGCCACAGTGATAGAAATTTAAAAATAAACGCTTTAATAAATGCTGTTTTACAGCTGCTAGTATACAAGAGAACACCAACGCGAATACACATTTTACAGTTCCATAGACTGACACATTTACTCCTGGATGAAGTAGACTACTATAATTTAAACCATTTACACTACTCATCTAATTACCTATCGTAATATTTATTTTTCTAATGCAGGTAAGCTTAAACAGACATATTAATATTTGAGTCTGTTTTTTTAAGGTCTCGTCTTCTGATTTCATTGGTAGGTATGGTCAATTCGGAAATTGTCAACACCTATTCTTCTCTCTTAGCATAAATAAGCAAATTCTTTGTAACAGTAAAAACTTTATTGTAAGATTTTATAACACAAAGAATTAAGTCACAGTTTTCGGGATGTACATGGAACTAAAAATAAAATTAATATTTTTATATGTTTGTGACAGATTTATCATAGATATATTTACTACTTTATTGTGTTATTTTCGTTTATGATTCTATACATTTTATTAATTTAATAATTATTCCCATTTAAGCAATTTAATGGATGTATTATAATGTATCACCTTACTTTGAAATTAAGATAAAATTAGCAAATCTTACATTCCTGTTCCAACACCCATTCTTCTTTCTTCCTAGTATGAATAAACAAAAACTTCTTAATAGTAAAACCTTCGTTGCACGATTTCATTCCACACAGATTTTAGTCATAGTTTTAAGGATGTACATGCGCCTAAAAATGAAAGTAATATTATTAAATATTTCTGACACAGATTTATCATAGTCTTATCTACAATATTATTGTGTTATTTTCGTTTACGATTATTTACATTTTTATTAATTTAATAAATATTCCCATTTAAGAATTTAATGGATATACCATAATACATCACTTTACTGTTTTTTTTAAAATCTTATAAAACCTGGCGGAGAGATATCTTTATAAATGAGGTATTTATTATAAATTCTTTCTGAAAAAATATATATTTACTACGTATTCCAAAATCTGTTCTATTTGATATCTACATAACTTTTAAGGAAAAACGGGTAATAAGACATTCACAAACATTGATTTTCTTCTCGCATATAAACTTGTATTCCTGACTCTTTAGAACATTTTCATAGAGATGTTTACTTACTATATAATATTCTTATGATTTTCATGCATTATTTGAAATTTTAAAAGATTGAAATATAAGGATTACTCAATCGAAAATAAAAACATAAATTCTAAAATGTACCTTAATTCTTGTTTATTATATTATTAATACACTATTTAAGTCTAAGGAAGAAATTAAGATACAATTAGCAAATTTCTTATTTATTTATGTATCTACAAAAGTATGAAAAGTGTTGAAATCAAATTATGATGACTGTAACATAAATAATTTGTTTTTCTCAATGTCTCTATTCGAACATATAAAAAAATCTTTAGAATATGGCTTAGATATATGTTTGATAACTTTCTAAAAAAATTCTTTGAGTTCGGTTCCGTTTAAAAATAAAGGTAAGTTTGGATTTATTTATTAGTTTATTTCTTTATGCCGAAGATTAATATGAATATTACCTATAGTTTAATTTAATTGTAGCAAATACATTATTGCAAAATAATAGCGTTTTTAAAGTTCATAAAATTGGAACTACATTTTGGATGTTGTGCATAAAAAATTATAAAAATTCAAATATTTAAAATATATGTATTCCTTTTAATGCATGGCGTCTTTACAAAATTTCATTAGAATATTTCGAGTAATCAATTAAATATTATGCAAAAATAACGAAACTTTTTTATTGTATATTATAGAGTGTAGCATTATAAACTTCTTTTAAGTTTTATATTTACATAGTTAAAAATCGTAAAAGCTCGAAAGTAGTGTCCTATGACCTTTCTTGGAAATGTAGTGCACACATATACACACACGTACATGTATGTATGTGTATATGTATATATATATGTAATATATATATATATAATATATATATATATATATATATATATAAATATATATATATATATATATATATATATATATATATATATATATATATATATATATATATATATATATATATATATATATATATATATAAAAAATATATATTTATATATAATTTAACAAATTATATATATAAATAAATAATGCTTATATTTATATATATATAATTTCAATATTATAATAATAAATATATATAGCTATGTAAATTTTTATAATATAATATAAAAAATGGTTTTTATATATCGTAAATAATATAAAATGTTTTTAAATTTAATTCTATCATCAAAATGGCCTAAAGTATATTGCCTCCGATTCTAACAGAATAATTTTATGTATTTCTAGATTTTATTAATAAACTTTGAAAGTACTCAAAATTAGTTTGTAAATAGCAAATTTTACATTTTCTAACATTTTTACGATCCAGTGACTTTATCTGACGGAAAAGTCTCTAAAAAATCTACTATTTTTTTCAAAGAATCTGAAAAAAAAAATCCAACTCTAGTTTAAAAGTTTTGCTGGATAGTCTGACAGCATTTCCTCGCTATAAATATTATGTATACCTAAAGGATTTATTTTGTTGCTTCTCGATGTGCATTAGCGGTTCATTTAACAGAAAAACGAAAACACATCAAAGCAACCTTTCCTTTGAAGTCAGGATATGACCGACAACTTAATTTTGGCCGATGTTTGTTTCATAACAGAGATAAGCCCCTGAGAATGTTTCTTTCAATAAATTCATTAAAAAATTAATTAATTTTCTATGGTTTTATCTTTGCCTTACATGTCTTCGATTAATTACATTTTTTTTCTTCTTTGCCGTAATGTGGACTTGAAAAAAGATTTCACGTTTTTTTTTATTAGATAAAAAATATTGTGCTCTTTTCTAAGTCCGTTATTGAATAATGCAAGATAGAAAAAATTTCCCCGTTATAAATGTTTTATATGCAATACTTTGTGTTAGAAGTTTTGCCATATTTATGCACTTTTACATTCCATGAAAAGATATATCATATCCAAATAGGCATTTTGCGATCATCATAATGTATCTTTTTATGACTTTGTGTAACTTATAGCCAACAAATATTAATTTGAGTATTTTTGCTGACTGATAGTATTATTTTGTTATACATTTAGAACCTCAGTTAAATAAACATTTAATACTGTTACGAATTTGTTTAGTGAACCGTAAATTTAGCATTGAACTCTACGGGTATCTCGCCAATTTGGCGAGATATCGGTTCGTTGGCGAGAGTTTTGGCAACCTATTTTTGTCGTCAATTTCATCGCCAAGTGTCGCCAAATGTTGCCAAGTGTGGCGTCATGTGACACTTTCCGGTTCCGGTTTCTGGAATATTCCAGCAGTTTTCTTCGGGCCTATGCAAGGTAGGCTGAATCCCAAGCAGAGCTGAGTCGTGAAGTGGATTTCTCGGTTTAAAGAGTAAGCACGGTGTGTTTTATTTTCCAACTGAATTCTATTAAATGATTGTTTTCGTGCTGTAATTTTACTTAAAGTCCATTCAATCTTCGAACCCAGCTTTGAAGTTCGTAACAATATTATCCTCTAACAAATATCACCAATTGAACTTTGCAACCAAAATCAACTGAAACTAATAATATATCACATAAAAAACTATTTCCCTCTAAAAAGCTTAAAACATAACTTCTGTTTAATAAACACAGGAGAACTCACTCACAATAGCAATAAAGAATGAGTTAACCTGCTAAGAATCTTGATATACAAACATTAGGAATTAACGTTGTTGTAGTAGTATATTGCTCACCGTTAACCACACTAAATACATATAATTTGACGATCATATAATATGTACGACAAGTTGATTTTTGCATGAAAAAATATCCGAAACTCAGAAAATAGGTTATGTAAAGCGTCAATATATGTAAAATCTCCGAACTTATCTTCTCTTTAATAAATATATTAAACATACTGAAGCCTTCCCAATAGTAATAAAGAAAGTGTTAACATGCTAAAAAACTCGATTTACACACATTAGGGGTTTTGTGAAATACTTCGCCCTATGTTGTAGAAGTATAACGGTCACAGTAAACTAGAATAATTTAAAAGAATATTTAAATTTTTGTATAATCTATATATATTAAATTTATCAAATAATATAACAAAACATATATATCCTCTCATAATTTTTTAATTGACAAAGATATGAATAGTTGATAGATTGTTTAAAAGTTTTGAGGAACAACATGCTGTAATCGATATGTTTTATTTACTGTGCTTAATATACACTCATGTCCATAAATTAAGGATAATGAAGTTCAGGCAATGAAAGAGACAAAAGCAAAACAAATTTGACTTATTTGTAAAGTCTATTTATTAAACAAAAGGTAAAGAGCAAAAAAGATGCTATATGTTTGACATAATTAATAAAAATTGCGATTTTTACTCCCTGGAGCAAATTTCAAAAAAGAACCTATTTACAGAAAACAGTATAACATGGTTAGTATGATGGTTAATACGGAGTATGTCTCCCGGACGATGCAATACAAGCGTTACAACGCCTACGCATGCTGAGTATCAGATTATCAATCTGATCTTGGGGAAAATTACACCACTCATCAAGCAATGCCCTCCGAAGTTCCGATAGACAGTTGGGAGGGGGTTGACGGGCTGCAATTCGTCGGCCAAGCATGTCCCACACATGCTCTATTGGATTCAAGTCCTTGAAATCCATACGGGTCGTACCTCCGAGAAGGCTGACAATGAGAGCTGAGGTCTGATGCTGTGCCTGTCTGTCTGTTTCTTTTGGCAGTAACTGCCAAATACCGGTCATCATTCGGCGTAGTAACTCGGGGGCGACCTGTGCTGTAACATCTACTCACATTACCATCATGTTTGAATCGTTGCCAAAGCCCGGAGATGACACTCTGGGCGATTCCAAGTTCCTCGGATACTTCCAGCTGGGTACGTCCACATTCCAGTCGTCCGATAATTCTACCACGTAAAAAATCATCCAAATGCTTCCTTTGTGCCATAACTATGCGGTTATTGCACTGAAAGGCTTTTAAAGCGCTTGTGAACAATTTTACTTCTTTGCTACCATTCCTTATATACCCCTTTCATACACTCTCGTCATTGTGACGTACTATCCGCGCCATCTGGTGGTTTCCTGCAATTTGCATATTCTTCTTCAAGATGTGTGTGATAATTCTACAGGTGAAATTTTTATTTTAGAGCTCAATTTCTGTGTGATTCTGAATTAGCCTTAATTTATGGACATGAGTGTACATACATCACTTCGAATTTGGTCTCAATTCATTCGGTGCCGCTCAAATTGAATTGTTAAAGTTCCAAAGTTAAATGTTCCTTGCACATATTTACATATTTAACTCCGAAACTTATCAAAATAAATATAGAATGGTCAGACAGGATTAGTATTTATACTGATGCCTGAAAACCGGAATATGTTGTCATTAAAGTACTCTATCTTTTTGACACAAGAAATTACAAAAGAGATAAAGAAAACTGGAATTCTTAATTTTCTTTCCAAACCTAGATTTTCGTTTTTTAAAAATTAGACGGTAGTGTACCTGGCCTGTAAATATCAGTTGCTTGATTTGTTTTCAAACGAAAATTCCTACATACATAGTTAAAATTTTTGTAACTATTTGTAACAGCTGTAGAGGGCGAGGAAAAATCTTAACTAAAATCCACTCAAATCATGGTCAGGGAGATGGCGCCAAGCTACTCAAAAGGATTCTAAATGACGCCAAAAAAGTAATGCTCAATAAGCAGTCTTAGTAAATTTGCATTTAAAATTTAGAAGTTGAGTTTTTCTCGAATTTAGATTTTAATTTATATTTGGTGGTAACTGGATAAGCTGTGCTCTATTCATTTTTTGTAAATCTTCTGATATATTACAGTTACAAAATAAATTACATGTTTTACACCTCTGAACATAGTTCATTCTGCTGTAAAATATTCTCTCACAGTTTTTGAATTGACAAATATGCTATGGTATGTATTTCGCAATATCTGCATTTTTTAAATTTTAACACATACTCAAAACACTCTAGTGTTTTGTGGAATCCAGGTTAAAAATCACTGACATAGAGTATAAAAAACATTAATTTCTTTACATTTCAGGCTGTGGTAAATTGGATTTTTTCTATTAAGAAAAATATCAACTAAAATTTCAGACGAATATTGAATTAATATTATTAAAATTAATATCATTAAATTAATCTTATTGGGATATTAAATTGCGTATTAAAATGAATCATTTTCCATGTGTACAATTTACAAGCAGTTATGAAAGAAATATACTTTTCTCAAATTTTGCTTCCATTGAAATAGATGCATTTATGTTTGCATTTTTAATGTTAACGACAGTTAAAAACTAAACATAGTGATGATTTTTTTTAAGTTTTATATCAACATGAGAATAATTTAAATAGTTTTAACGAATTTTAATAAATCTGTGAGAAATTTTGATTGTTATTAAATTTTTAAAACGTTTAGCGTGTATGAACACTAATGTTATTATTGTTTCTACTGTATTTAAATTATTCTACCTTACAGAGGAAATAATGTTTAATATATATATATATATATATATATATATATATATATATATATATATATATATTATATATATATATATGTATATATATATATATGTATATATATGTATATATATATGTATATATATATGTATATATATGTATATATATATATATATATGTATATATATATGTATATATATATATGTATATATATTTATATATATATATATATATATATATATATATATATATATATATAAATATATATATATATATATATATATATATATATATACATATATATATACATATACATATATATATACATATACATATATATATATATATATATATATATATATATATATATATATATATATATATATATATATATATATATTTATATATATATATATATAATATACATATACATACATATATATATATATACATATATATAACATACATACATACATACATATATATATGTGTGTATGTGTGTAGTGTGTATGCCTAATATATGGCCGATTTAACTCAACAAAATAACCTAAACATATACAAGAATTTTATTTCATACATACGTAGGAAATCATTGTTTTTATCCGAGAAGATATATTTCTAAAACATTATATTAAAGAACACTAAGCTATGTTTGATTATCTCCGATGGACTGTGAGTAGGAACTCTATCAAACTTGTGTCTGGCAGATAATACAACTAACATTTCTTGCTAATGATTTGATACCTACGTATTATTGCGAACAACACTTGTTTATTGTTATTTTGGGGGGTATATAGTTAAAAATTGATAAGAAAACAAAATAAGCACATTTGAAAACTGAAATGTGCCTTATTTTTTATTAATAAAGAATTATTGTGGAACTTATTTATTGTATTAACTTATTTATTATACCCTTACACTCTTAATTGTTATACAACTAGTATAAACGATCGTTATGAATAGATGTAAATAATTTATAATGGATTGTAGGTTATAAGGAGTAGTAGTCAAGGATAAAATTTTAGGAAAGGTGTTCATCTGAAATAGAGGATTTAAGAAACAGAAATACATGAAATTACAGAGGCAATTTATGTTTGATAGAAACTTAAGATTATTACCCAAAAGTATTATTCAATGTATCAACATTTGAGACAATTCCTATTTAACAATTATCATATACATTAGAGGTTTTTATTGTATAGTTGCATAAAAAATATAAATAAATGTTTTATTAACAGTTCTGGATAATATAATTAATCAAGAATAACAGAAAAAGTTTCCATAACAATTCTGTCTAATATAATTCCTAAAAAATAATAAATAAGAGAGAATAAATAAGAGAATAAAAAAGAAAATAAGAGAGGTTTTCTTCATAGATCTGTATAAGACGAGAATGATAATATATTTTAATGTTTGTATATCATAAGTAAATCATGAAATTCCTTAACAAGAGCACTAAATTCCTTGGGTTCAGAAAGGAATGGGGCATAATGGATATTGTCAAATACGTGTTTGTTTAGTAATGAGGTCATTTATAAGAATTCCTTACATCATCAGGGACAAATATTTATTAGTTTAAAATAATTATTATATCTATCTTTCAAGTCACTGGCCTCCTTCAAAATCTTTGTGTGAAAGTCAGCTGGATAACGATAAGTCAGTGTTAGTTTGGGTACCGATATCGTATATCATAGCCCCATACAGCATCTTGGGACATCTATTTATGACGTTGAACTAATCATATTTACTTTCCTTCAAGTCGCCGCGTTTCCTCGAGTATAACGACTTTTCATTTCTCACTTTTTAATATATATTTCTTAATTTTAGAGATACATTCTTCTTTGTTTTAAAGAGTTCCTTTTGTCATTTGCAAGATACGAATAATTTCAACAATTTGTTGATGTAGTGCATACAAAAACAACTAAAATAAGATTGTATCTCCGGAAAAATGACATTGTTTTCATGAGCATGTGGATTTCGTCTATGGCCTTGGGGTATTACTGCACTTTTTAATTTTCTTACCATAAATTATTTTTTGACAACTCTATTTCAAGTATATGTTTCTTATTGCAACTTGATAAGAACACTAAACTTTTTCTGCTGTATTATTGTGCTTTTCGCGTTCATCATTTTTTGTCATTGTATAAGCTATTTTTGCTGCCCGTTTATAGAAGTTTTAATGATCGACGTGTATAGTATAATAATTTTTCACAATATATTTATGCAAATGTATAAACAACCATAACGTATTTTGATTAAAAATCGATAAGATTGGAAACTCTTAAAGAGAAAGTCCCTAACTAGAGATCAGAAAATAAGTAAAGATGTACTTACAGAAATATATTGAGATTCCAGGAATCATAATATTAATTTTAATTTCAAAAATGCACAATTTCGTAATGTCGCATTTGTTTTCCTTATATGGATAAATATATGAAAGGAATTTTTGGGGAAAAACACAAATTCAATTTTCAATATATAAACACTAAAATGGAAACAATTTGAATGTTTTAGATTTATTTAATATAGGAATAGAAAAGATGCGTAGGTATAGAATTTAAGGGAAAGTATTGAAAGGTATTCACATGGATCAATAAATACGCAATGTAATTGTAAGTTAACCTGACTCGAATGAAATGCAAAAAAATGACAATTCTCAACTGCATTCTTACACTGAAATATTTAGGTACAGGTGCTCATTTTCAATTCAACAAAGAATTCATTAGTGTTGAATATATGTGTATTAGGGATAAAATTATCTGTATTTTTATATCGCTTTGTCTAAACAAGATGAGCAAAACACTCTTATTTGTACGCTTTAGAGTTTTAAGTTACTGAAAATATAAAAAGTGCTATATTTCAGCATACTGGTAGAATCAGCAAAATGATAGTACGAATATAGACCAAGTATTTGAATTTATTTCATGATTTTAGGTGAAAAATGTTATGCAACAACCAAATTAACTATAAAACTTAGTCTCGAATTACAATTTTTAGAAATAAACAAGTTATTATATTTTATGTTCGCAAAGGAATAATTAGAAAAATCCTTAAGATGAAGATGTTGTTTATAAATGGGCTTTAAACTGTAGGTCCCGGTCTCATTAGCCCTCGTGTAGCAAAAAGTAGACCGTAGCAACCAATTATAAATGTGTTTCTTTTAAAAAAATTTGTATTTAAAATCTATAATTTTTTTGTAGTTCAAAGTAATAAAATTATAAAAGATCGCAGTGTAAAGTTCTTCATTTAATAGTTTACACAGCTTGGAAAATAAATGTGGGAAAATTTAAAGAATGGCTCATTATAGAAAATTGATGTAAAGGGAAAACATAGTAACCATAACTCTATGCTTCCACAATGAAGGAAATAGCGGACATAATCATATTCAACTAATATGGAACGTCCAAATCGTAATAAACGGGATTGGTATTAGTAACGGCAAAATCTGAATAATTATTCGAGAAGACCTACACATGGAGATGACAGCGAGTATATAGATTGAAAAATTACTGACATCTTTATAGAAGCAAAAATGGCAGATATATCAAAGAAGATATTTTCTTCTTTCGAACTTGAAAATAAGAATTTTTTTTTTTAGTCGAAGGAATAAAATTTGAAGAAAATATCAAGCCTTATGTTCATTTGAAACATTTGTGGGACCATCATAAGAAGGAATAACACAATCCATAGACAATTCCTAGTACTTAATTGCTCATTATTTGCTCCAAAATACTTACACATTTGTGAATTCTCCGTTTTTCTTACATAACATTCCTACCAATCATCTCAAAAGATATAATGGATGAACTATTTCTAACTGACCTTAAATGTTTCAGGTATTTTTCATTACAGTTACATTTTATTCCAGCATTTTCTCCAGCCTTTCATTGTCGTTTACTTAAGCAATCGGGTTTATTGACTGTAGTGCGAGTAATTTCACTTGCTAGTTTCTCCCAATATTTAATGTTCTAGACGTTTCTAGGGATAAAACCTGTTTGCTTTTAGTCAATATTGAGCATTATGTATGTTTCAAATTTCAATCAAATATTTTATTAACAATATTTTAAAACTAATTGAAAGTATTTTTGTCACCATTATCGGTGACAAATATAACTATATGAGAGCCCTAGTCTTTTGAAAATAAATAGGTTAAAGAAATGTTTGAGCAATTTTCTATTTAATGAACTACGCTGTATGGTCACCGAAGATTTCTGGCAATATCTTCAAGTCGAAAATTCACTTACTCACTCTTCTCGAGAAGTAATTCAGAAATCAAAATGATGGGATTTTAGAATTTTAATATCTTATGTATTTCTCTTGATCTCATCACATTAAGATTTTTCAAATTATGCGAGCTCAAAAAGCAGCTTTGGAACAAGGGATTTGAAAATACAAAAACCATTATTCAAGACGTACAACAATGGCTTTAGACGGAATATTTATTCTATAAATACGAGTTTTGAAAGAATAAAATGCTGGAAGAAATATATAAACCTGGATGATAACTATGTAGAGAAGTATTAAAAATAACAAAGGAAAAAATGATTAATGATTAGTTTTAGTAACAGATAAGCTTTACAGTTTTCTATTGTATTTAATAATTATTAGAACTTACATCAAGAAAAATAAGCATTTAAAAAATATGAAATATCATCTTGCCTTATTAAAATATTCAGATATGTTTCTTTAAAAAAAAATGCATTGTGTAACTTATACTCAAATATATTTTATGTACAGAGAGCTATTCTTTTACCAATAAGTTTAAACATTTTTTCTGATTCGTATGCTTTGTACTTATTATTCGCAAAGCATAACCGTTTCCTTACGCATGTAATTTATGAATAAGTTTCCGTTTCTTTTACAAATATTTGAACCCGAAGCAGTTATAAAATGATTTTACGGAGGGAATCTTTTGTCATACGATATCTATTTCCGTTCTTTAAAATCCAATTACTTCTGACGGATCAAATCTAACATTTGAGAGATAAACGGAGTTCACAATAAAGTTATAAAATCGAAACTTTTTAAAAAATGGTTTAGTTTAGAAGGATGATTTATTGGTATGAAACCTGATACTGTCTCAATGTCTCTGAATTTACCCAACCATTTTGTTTCAAAACATATTAGGAAGAAAAATTTCAGAAATTTCTCTGCTTTTCGTTTCCTTATCGCAACAGAATATCTCCGAAAAGATAAAAAAAAATTATAACTTTCTCCCGGATAAGTTCGTTTTGTACGTTTAACATATATCTTATATTTTTTTTTACTTTTCTTTTGTACTGAACTAGGAGTTATTACAAAAATCGAATGAAATAATACTCTGAGAAAAAGGAAGATCTAGAATGTTGAGAGTCCACAAAGAAACTTGATTGAGCACATCGATCACGGTATTTTGATATCTTTACTTTGTTTAACTGAGTCTTTCTCAATACTTTAAAGACAGATTCTATTTCAAAATACAAATTAGGAGAATACAACTTGTCTTACGGATGAGATTTATGATAATTTAATAAAGACGTTGGCGATCTGAATGAATTAAATTAAGTTTACTTCTTTCCGTCATTCAGCATTTGTTTCCAGCAAACCTAAGTAATATCTTGCATAAAAATTATTTTAGATTCAGAATAAGATAAACAGGGTAGATATAATTCTAAATTTAGATCTTTACAAAAAACTGCATCACTAGTTCATAAAACTGTCTGGAAAAACTGAATATTTTAGTTTCATTCATATATTTAATAAAATATCGTATAGTCTATCAAATAGCTTCTACATTTCAATTAATTTTAAAATAATGGAACTAGCAAATGAATGAAAATTAATGAGTATGTAAATCATGAAATGATAAGTAAATATTGTTCTCGCGTCTACGTAGATTTACAATGCTTCAAAAAAAACTTAACTTTTAAGTGTTATGGAAAATGAATCATTTTTTAGCTGTTTATATTAGTAGTAACTGTATTATGCAATATCTCATTACCGTGAGATTGATAAAAATATCAAACACATTTTAGAAGATTTTGATCATCTCTAAGAATTTCCATGAATATATAAATGATAAATTTATGGTGTATCATTGCAATATCTATTGATATAATTAATGTAAGATAAAATAAATAAATACAAATGTGGTTGGGTTTTGTTAAGTTTGCACTGACTCCATTTAAGGAGATTATCAATCACTTTCTTACAAGAAACACTGTATCTAGCCATTAAACGTGTTTTATAAATAAATTCCAACCAGTTAAATGTATTAAATTGGTAAAATTCTAATCTATTTATATTTTATTTTACAATTATTGAAGGGAAGGGCGAAATATGCAAGAAACAATGTATCTAGTCATTAAAGGTTGTCTATAAATAAAATCCAAAAACTTAAATGTATTAAATTGGTAAAATTGTAATCTATTTATAGTTTATTTTATAATTATAAATAAAAGGGGAGGACGAAATTTGCAAGAAGCACTGTATCTAGCCACTAAAGGTGTTCTATAAATAAAATCCAAAAACTTAAATGTACTAAATTGGTAAAATTCTAATCTATTTATAGATTATTTCATAATCATTAAAGGGAAGGACGAAATTTGCAAGAAACCCTGTATCTAGTCATTAAAGATGTTCTATAAATAAAATCCAACCAGTTAAATGTATTAAATTGGTAAAATTGTAATCTATTTATAGTTTATTTTATAATTGTAAAAGGGGAGGACGAAAATTGCAAAAATCACTGAATCTAGTCATTAAAGGTGTTCTATAAAGAAAATCCAAAAACTTAAGTGTATTAAATTGGTAAAATTCTAATCTATTTATATTTTATTTTATAATTATAAAAGGGGAGGACGAAATTTGCAAGAAACACTACATCTATTCATTAAAGGTGTTCTATAAATAAAATCCAAAAACTTAAATGTATTAAATTGCTAAAATTCTATCTATTTATTGTTTACTTTCATTTATAATTATAAAAGAGGAAGATGAAATTTGTAAGAAACACTGTATCTAGCCAATAAAGGTGTTCTATAAATAAAATTCAACCACCTAAATGTATTAAATTGTTTAAATTTTAAATTATAGTTTATTTCTTTTTATAATTATAAAAGGGGAGGATGAAATTTGAAAAAAAACAGCAGAATAGCAAAAATAAAAAACTTTTCACAATATCGATTTAAGGATATTAAAATTTAATCGATTTTATACGTTTTCGATTTAAAGTATTTTGAATGCAATCAATTTTTCCGATTTAAAGCATTTAGAATTTAATCGATTTTATCGATTTACGGACTTTAGAAATTAATCGATTTTAGTGATTTAAAGAATATATTAAGAATTGATAAATACAATTATTCATCAATTTTTATATATTAAATATTGTTTCCGGGTACAAAATCTTAAGTAAAACAATTATTTTAGTTCTATTTAAAAAGTAATTTTTCTAGTTTAATGTCAGATATCAAGTAATAACTTAAATATACCTCAATTAAATATGCAGTTAAGTTATAACCAGTGTCCAGTTAAGTTAAACAAACTATGTAATATTTTAATGTTATATACACAACTTGATCACAAATATAACGCTACATTTAAATGCTGTAAAAAGTATATTAACAAATTTTCAGAAACACTAGCTTATTTAATTCATAAAAATTAATACGATTTCATTGATCAAAACAGTTTTATTAAAGAATTACACACACACACACACACTCATACACACACATATATATATATACATATATATATACATATATATATACTTATATAAATATATATATATATATATACTTATATATATATATATCTATATATATATATATATATATATATATATATATATATATATATATATATATATATATATATATATATATATATATATATATATATATATATATATATATATATATATACATATATATATATATATATATATATATATATATATATATATATATATATATACATACATACAGACATATGTACTACATATATATACATGAGTTACAAGTTATAGAAACATGGTAACAAAATATCGTAATAAATGTTGAATTATATATTTATAAATAGTACATATAGGGCAAACTCAATTCTAAATATAAGAATTTTAATTATAAAAATATTAAAATACATTTTAGAAGACTACTTAACCCAACTTTCAAAACTAATATGGCTACAAATTATAATTTTATAAAATATATTCCAATCTTAAAATAGAAGTAGAAAATAATCTAATGAAATGCTCCCATTCAAGTATATTTTTTTGTATGTAAATGATTTTTAAAAAAGCAAATTAAAATTCCGGTGCTACTTTTTTTCATAGGTTATTTTTATTCATCTTCTGTAATGCATTTTGTTTTTCATTAAAAGTCTAAAATATAACATCTGTAAAATGAAAAAAAAATCGGTTGCTTGGGTCAGTCTAATATTGAAAAAATGATAATAACCTTACTGCCAGTTTATGTTAAACACAAGAGGGGAAGTGTTGTTTATTAAGAAAACTTAATATCTTGCTTAAAAAATGACTCCTGTGCAACTACAGTTAAAAATCATTTCCCGTATAAATCAAGAATAATAAAACTTAATTAAGATATTTGGAGGTTGAATAAAATTACAATTTTTAATAAAAATGAAATTACTCTTACACCGTGTTTCTTCAAATATCCAGGAGAGTTTTTTCAAGGAAAATTTGTATGTACAAAAAATAAATGCATTTTTTAATATTAGAGGCTTAAGTTATTAAACTGATCTTTTTTTAAATCATGGTTTTAAGGTTATGAATTCTAGAATAAGTAAAATTCCTTATTGCTTAACATAATGGGATACTTTACCGTATGAGGATTTTTATTAATTAAATTATTTTAGATGCCTATTTTATAAAGCATAACTATTTTACCTGTTGAGATAATACTTTTCAACTTGCTTATTCAAGGTCTGTTATTTAATAATATTTGTTGAATAATAAATAAATGTTAAATATTTTCAATTCGGTGATATCAAGTTTTATAGACATCCTATAAGCGGAAATTTCAGAAATTTAATTCATGATTTTATATTTTCCCCATAATATATTTACACAATTAAGAATGAAATTATATAAGAAATATTGATTCAAATAATATTTATAATTGTTCTACGAACAAGCGTATTTCTAAAACAAATAATTTGGTACAGTTATTAAACAAAAAGAAAATTGATTTTAGTTTATAAAATAAATTTTTTTTTATAATATATTTTATAAACATAATTATTTTATAGATGCTAAGTTATATATATGTAATATTAAAATCTCTTTTTTAAGCTTTTTAATATTAATTTAATAACTTTTGACCATAAAGTACGTTGGGGGTTTTGCTTGGTAATTCTGATTTTTCCCTCCAGACAAGTTACAAACTTAATTCAGCCTCTGTATGTACTACTTTAGCCAATAGTTCGCTCATTCTCTTTAAACATGGGTATTTTTTATCACGTGATCAGTTGTGCTTAGGGATTATTCGTAGTCTTTTTACCTTAGGAATCCCTGCTTGAAAAGTGTAAGTGCGGGATCACATGGTCTATGTGCACGAGGTTGTAAAAGTGCTTGCGTGTTGTCTGAATTTCATGTACCTCACCAGAAATAAAGTGTGTTGTGATTTTGAATGAGTCTCGCACATATTACACACACACATATATATATATATATATATATATATATATATGTGTGTGTGTGTGTGTGTGTGTGTGTGTGTGTGTGTGTGTAAATATGAAGTGAAGGCTGTTTGCCTAACAACGATGCAGTCGGGCCATTGAAACAGATCGGCTCACATCTCTAATTAAAACTTTATTTTAGATCTCCTAAAACGGACATATTTACTAGTCAACGACAGACAAAGGAAAAACACAAAACCACTCTGCTCGAAGAGAGGTGCACCCAAGAGCGAAGACAGAAAGAATTTTCCAAAGGGACACGAGACTTAATCAGCGAACTTAAGTGTTAAGATCAGGAAAAAAGCTGAACATTTGTCGGCGACAGCTGGAAAACGTGTTTAATAGACAGCGAATTTACATCTATAGGACAGAAAGTTTCGGGAAATGGATCGAAAGAATTTTAAGTCGAGAGCATACGTTGGATTAAGACATTTAGATGCTGAGAAAAATATTTAAGGAATTAGAATAGGAGAGAGGAAGGTTTTTAAGGAAATATTAAAGTTAAATAATTTATATATATATATATATATATATATATATATATATATATATATATATATATATATATATATATATATATATATATATTATATATATATATATATATATATATATATATATATACATATATATATATATATATATATATATATATATACATATATATATATATATATATATATATATATATATATATATATATATATATATATATATATATATATATTATATATATATATATATATATATATATATATATATATATATATACATATATATATATATATATATATATATATATTATATATATACATATATATGAAGTGAGTGCTGTTTGCCTCATTCCCATCGGATATTTTCTCTCCGCAGTCTTGCTGAGTATACGAAAAGAAGAAAGAATTAAGGTCAATGGAATTTTTAGATCATATTATTGTAGTTTATTCATGTTTACTCTTACGAATGATACTGTTTGCAAATACTGTGCATCTGTTTAAGTATATATATTATATATATATATATATATATATATATATTTATATATATATATATATATATATATATATATATATATATATATATATATATAATATATATATATATATGTATGTATATATATATATATATGTATATATATATATATATATATATATATATATACATATGTATGTATATATATATATATACATACATATGTATGTATATATATATATACATATACATATATATATATATATTTGTGTATATATATATTTATATATATATATATATATATATATATATATATATATATATATATATATGTATATATATGTGTGTGTGTGTATGTGTCAGTATGTTTATCAGTGTGTGTATAATATTTTCTTAAAATACTATAATTTTGTATAAAGCAATTTCTTTACTTATGAATTGAAAAATATCATCTTCATTACTACTTATAATCTAAAGCTAGTGTATTATTTTTTATCTAACATATAAGCTTCATTAATACTTAGAAACTAAAACTAGTTTATTTTTTTTCATCTATGTTGAAAAACTAATTTCAAGTTGTGAAATGACAAAAACAATCAAATATATGGTGCTAATTTTTGTTTAAGTTGTATTTTCTAGATATATATTTCAGATATTCTAAAAAAGAATTTCTTTATTCTACCAATAAATACTTGATATTTATTTATATTTTTGAAAATTAAATCGTTAATGAAGAAAGAAACAGTGAGCCTTTTAAAAGATCTGAAAGACTAGAAAGGCTAAAATACATTTACATTTAAAAACTAAAACAAATCAGGTTGTGCATGTACATGATAAATTTTATAAAAAATATTATTTTTTACAGTGTTATAAATTACATTTAAATAATTATGCATCTGGCACAGGACTTTTATGTTATCTTTTAAAACTATTTTTTTTAATTATACAAGATTATATATTTCCAATACAAATTATTTCTCAGTATTATGTCTAGATCAATATAGTTATTTTCCCCCTCTTTATAGTAATATATTATTTCAAACAAGCATCGAAGACAAACATAGTAAGAGCATTAGAAAATGAATAGCATAAAATGTTTTCAATAAGTCTTCACCTCATAGCAGGCGTGACCTACTCTCGTAATTAATAGTCAATATAAATCAAGGTCCTTAGTATAAAAAAGAATAATGTATTGTACACAGAAACGAAAGATTAGTTATTTCGGAATTAATCTTCTACTGTCTTATCTATTGAACGCATTATTTTTGTATGTATACCTTGCAGACAGCAATACTGTATATTAGAATGGGCTTAGTTGCATTAAAATTTTACATAACAGTTTTTTGCTCATGTTTATATCATATTCTCTTTGAAGTTTGCCATTACTTATAAATTTTAAATTTCAAAACAATTAAGAATATTCTGTAAAATAACAATTTTGAGTTTAAACATTTCAATAAATATTAAGAATGAATTAACTAAAATGATAATATAGTTTCCCTTGTGTAGGAACTTTTAGAATAATGTTAATCCGTACACACACAAATAGATATGTGTGTGGATATGACATGTCTGAGATTTAGGAACATCACTGAAGTAGAAAAATTAAACCTCAACTTCTTTTCGGGAACAAGTTTTGGAATAATCATCCAATCTCAGGCCTATTAAATGTATATCAAACTAAACAAAGTATTCTAAAAACTTAGCTAATGAGCGATAAGAAGTCCATAAAATTATTTTATACTGTAATACACTAATGTATTGTCTGATCACGCCTTCAAATAACTACGTTTGCCTCCGATGTCATTTAAGGGTTAGACTAGAAATTATCTTATTTCAACATTCCTGGGTAAAATTAAAGGTCATGGATTAAAAGTCAGTAAATAATGTTAGTAGAACTGAAATATATATGTACATAAACCAGTATTAGTTTGGTTATGGAGTGCTACGGTCAAATTTTTGCAACACGTGGGTTAATGAGACCGAGACCTACTGCTTAAATCCGATTCCGAACGGCTACGAACAGTCATGCCATAGGGGGATTCGAACCCATAAACTCCGGTTATGAAGGCCAGCACCCTAACCATTCAACCATAGCTCGGTTAAACAATATTGAATGTCACTGAACCTATATTTAAATCGTTGTTTCAAAATTTGTGATAAACAAGTGATTATAAGTAAATCCTAAATCTAAATAAATTTGTAAACAATGTTAACTAGAGCGTGAAAGTTATTGACGCTGTTTCTTGCATTATCTCAAATATAATTAAGAGTGGTATATTTTTCGAAGTTGGCATTTATCTCATTGACAGTTGGAAAAAATGTCCAAAATCAAGAAATCACTCTTTATTAATGCATTACAACTCTAAAAGATCCAGAAAAAAAAAACAATAAATTAATAAATGAATACAAGAAAACTGAAAATTTATTTAATGATATATTCTGTAAAGACCTCCCCTTTGTCAGAGCACGCGCCAAAACAGCTGATCGGAGTACATCTGTTTACCAGCACAATAGAATAGCGTCGCAGAGTGTGGGATCTTGACAATCGGACTGAATAGACGAATACGCCCCTAATGGATCTCGTTAATGAATGCTCGGAAATTCAGTGAAGGGACAGCCAGCGAATGAGAATTCAGCTAAAAAATATAACTGTAACTTTAGCTGGAGTTATGAAGTAACTGGTATCTTAACTGAACCAAAAAACAGTTGCAGAACCGTAACTGACCCCACAGGTATAAAAAGCCTACAATTTTGCGACTCAGGGCTTGTCGTCAGTTTTTATTTAGGCGACTCGTGGTGAACTCGTGAAGGCTTTCGCGTTTTGTTAATAGAGCCAGCTTTCTAGTTCGGAAGATTCGTAAAGTCCGCTGATATAGGGAGCGGCAGAGTCTCGGATACCGAACGGGGGATAAATTGGGTTTGCATTGCACCATGAAAAGCCTCCCCACTTGTAATAGAGCCACTTGTTGTAGCCACTTGTAATAGAGCCACTTGTTTGTTAATAGAGCCAGCTTTCTAGTTCGGTTCTAGTTTCATGAAAAGCTTCCCCACTTGTAATAGAGCCACTTGTTGTAGCCACTTGTAATAGAGCCACTTGTTTGTTAATAGAGCCAGCTTTCTAGTTCGGAAGATTCGTAAAGTCCGCTCATATAGGGAGCGGCAGAGTCTCGGATACCGAACGGGGGATAAATTGGGTTTGCATTGCACCCTGAAAAGCCTCCCCACTTGTAAGAGATTATCAAATCTCGTTTTTCTTTCGAGTGATGACTGTGAGGAAGTTATACCGGCAACCATCCTTTACAGTTCTACATGATTTGGGAATTAATATTCCTTTGTAAATAGCTGTAGTTAATCAAGAATAAAAGTAAATATCTAATTTTATCTTTGACTGTGATCCATTCTTCAAGTGACCTCTCACTTGAGAATATTGAAGGCGTCACAATGCATAGTTAAACCGTTTTACAAATCAGGATTTATTGATTAAAAGTTTATGCTATTTTTTATGTAATATTTATTTCTTTTACAACATGGAATTCACACGAGCATGTTTTTTTGACTATAACAAATCGAAAGATTTAAAATATAGTTTGTTATTTTAAACGCTTTGATACGATAACTTAAAAGTTTTTTTTATAACTTTTCAGTTGGTTTTATAAAAGAAAATATAAACATTTATGTTATTGAAATTTCTTGCAATTAAAAAAAATGTTAATTTTTTATACAGAAACTTAATAAGCTGTTAAATAAAATACAAAATATGTATTTCTATCAACTGAAAAGTTTTTCATTTATATCTCTAATAGTTTCTGATAAAAAATGTGCCTATAAGTTTAGTAAGTTTACTATTATGGAGATAATACTCTTAGACTTACCCGATCATCAATTTATTCAAGTGTTAAAGTTTCACCACATGATAATTAGGAGATTAAATTCTCATGTTTCTAATATTTAACAGTTTTGTTTTAATATTAATACATACATTATTAAATACATTGTGCATCATTTAAGCAATTCTTTCGATAAATACATAATAATACATGAATTTAAAAATTTATTTTTTTATTGTATTTTTCTAATGTAATTTGTTTTGTGTGTCTATTCGTAAATAAATCATTTTTTCTTTTTGATAGTGGTATAAATTAATGTTAATACGCCCACCTTCCCCTAAACACGCGTTTACCAAAGGCTGAGAATTGTTGTGATTGATTTAAAACACAAAATTTTACATTAAAACTGTCTTAATCACAATTTAATGAGATACACTATCGAATTTACAGTCAATTTTCACCCAGATCTTTGCCGACTTAAAAACATGTAAATGGATTTTTTAAAGTTCTTAATCATAATTTACATTTTTTCATTTCGAATAAAAATAAAATAGTTTTGCCAATATTAGGGAAATCATCTTTGTGATAAAAGCTATTATGTGCTATTGCTGTGACATTGCATATCGAATAAAATGATTTCCTATAATCATTTGATTTCTTCCCGATTCAAAATTTTCGCATTTGCAAAGAATTTCCAATCATAACACTTGATTAATGATACAATATTGTTCGCAAATATCATATTATTCTATTTCCTATAACATATGCTAAAATCATTACTGCGTTCTTTGAAAATATTCGGTAGAAAAATCGTTCAAATGCAATTATCGTTTCTAGGCGCGAAAAAAAGATGGAAAAAAACTTTGAATCTTTATAAACGTATATGTAGGCGGTGATTTTAATCCATTAGCAGAGGTATATATGTCACCCTGGTGGGGAAACTTTTTTAATAGCATCTAGGTGGAAGGCAATATGTCTATTACGTCCTTAATAACGCAAATGGGTGAAATGCAATCGTTTTGCAGTAGGAAGATTTATGACCAACTATTTCACATTTATATTTGTAAGGTAACATTATTTTGGGGTATTAGAGTAAATTATAGAAAAGATAAAGACAAGGATTTCATAGTACTGAAAATAAAACCTTTTCTCTACTTGTATGTATATAAATCTACATACATACATGCAAATACCGTAGGTATCTTCCACATATTTAAGGTTTTTTTCCGAGACTTAGCTTGTAACATTTAGCTTGTAAAAAAATATTTTATTGAGTATGTGCAGTAGCAATTAGAATTCAAATAGTAGCATAAAAGTTATTTGAAAGACGTTTTTGAATCTTTTAATGAAAATTAAGGGGAAACTTATGACATTGTTGTAATGTACTTACAACCTTAACACCAGTGTTCGTGGGAAACACAGTAAAAATATGATACCTTATATTTAGATTAAGACATTTATTCTGTACACTATTTACAAATTGATATACATGAACACCATATAACATATCCATCAATTATTTATGTTTTATATTCATATTTAGATCGCAATTATTACAATTCTCTTTAGTTATGCGTTATACCTTAATCAAAATATTGGATTACTAACTGAGGCCTAAATAACCGACATGAATATGTTAAATCTCTTGTACCTCCAGTAAAGGCACAGGGGAGCAGGCAGGGGCTTTCCTCAAGCTGTGTGTCGGTCAGGGCGCACGGGACGTCGTTGCTAGCGAGCAGGACTTGGGATTTCGATGTCCGGCTACTCTTGAATCCCGACGTCGGCTGCTTTTTCTTAACCCTCTTTCCCAATTCCTCACCTCTGTTTTAACCCACCTTTTTCTTCTTTGGAAATCGCTTGTTTGGTGAAATTTTCCCACATCTGCATCCCCTTCGGGAGTGCTGGTGAGCTCATTAAAATATCCTCTTTTGTGAAAGCCGACATTATTTTTAGCCTCTGCCCCCATAACTCACGGATAAATCTCTGTGCGAGATTGAACGTTACGCTTGTGTCATTCCGTGATCTATACCTTCTCCGCAGGAGTCCCTCAAACTCGAAGTCAACAATTGCATCTAAATTCTTCTTGGAAATTTCTCCCACAGTTGTGCATGCACGTGCTAACCATCATGGGAAAGTACCTAGGTACAGACATTATTTAGGATAAACATTATTAGAACATTACTCATACACTCTTTTTAAAATGCTGCTAATTGTATAACCTTTGAGTGAGTCAGTTTATAGTTAAATATGAAGGTACAGAAAAGTTAGGATCACTTTTACAAATAGGTATATAATACAACTTTTATGCTTTACAATAAAGTTAGTTTTCATCATAAGTATCTAAAGAAGTAATAATAATAATGACAATATCCACTTTTTAAATGTCTAAACTAATAAAGATTATAATTATAGATTATCTCAACATTACATCATCTTACAACATCTTACATACACCACACAACTTCAACATAACATCTTACATTTGCAATAAATTTTACATTATCTGCTACAATTTATATAGTTTTTACCATTAATGCAGAAAAGCCTCTAAAATATCTTTATATAGTATTTAAGATTAAAAATGAAAAACATTTTAGTAATAATAAGTTTATATGTTGCCGAAGTAAAGAAACCATATTAGGTTTATCCGTTAAATTATTTTTTGATTCAGTTCTATTAAAAGGTACAAAAATTTAGTTAAATTTTGCCAATAGTTAGCACCAGTTTACTGTTTTATCATATAGGTATATAAGGGAAACGTTTTTAAGTATTAGTCAGTTGCTGTTGGAATCGTGTGAAATAATTTACTGTTTGCCTCTCTTTTAATTAAAATACAAAACCTTATCACAAAAATTAATCTGACCCAACACCAGTTCTAGCAACGTAAACTGCCAATTTTGCGATGCCTGAGTTCGAGCAAGAGAAAAAGGAACAGATGCATTATAGTCGCCGGTCCCGGCCGCCATGTTTTTTTTTTTTTTTTGGCGACCAACGGAAAACGCATGATTTGAAAAGTCGCCACGTAGAAAAACATGGCGGCGGTGCGTGTTTTCTGAAAGATCACAAAAAAAAAAATAAAAAAAAAAAAAAAACATAGCAGCGGTCACGTGGCATATTTGAAACACAACATTAACAAAACTAAACTTTAAAAGGAAATAACAGATTAACAATTTAAAGTATTATTAAAATAAAATTAGCATAATCATCATTTTTTACGTTTTTTTTAAATAAATAACAGATTAGTAATATTTATGATATGTGTCAACAGAGTAAACACAATATATATCATTTTAATAAGCACTAATATTATGAAGAATCTAACATGTGAGGGGGGGTCCCCCTCTTGTGCAAAGAACAAAATAAAAATGTTCCAAACCAATTAACTTAGAATATCCCGATACATTTTAACTATTTCAAAACCGAAATAACTCCACCCGTCTTAACTAAATCCCAGAAAAAGATAAGAACAAAAACAAAATGTTCCAAACCCAATCGCCCCAAAAATCGCCAAGTTTGCCAAACAAAATCGCCAAGTTTGGCGAGAAAAAACCCCGGCGGCTATAATGCATCTGTACCGAGAAAAAACTGTGTTTTAATGTCTTGAAGTCAGAAATCGGTTAATTGAATATATATTATTTATTTATCTCAAAAATTAGAAATAATTTCCAGAGAAGAGTTTGGCAGTATCGTGCCATTTCTCGCTATTTCTCATATACTATAAAGGATTCGTGAAATTCAAAGAAATATGAGGGACATTCTATTCATGGCAATTGATATAGACAATGATATTGTTGTACTAGTCCCTTATATAATAATAGCCTAAGTTATCTGTCCGTCAGTCCACCAATTTATGAAGCGGTTGGACCTGGAATGAATTCACCAGCTAAGACAGGCGATTAAATTTATCAATTTATCCACACAATAAATAGGTAAAAATTACAATTTTTCTAGCATTATGACGTCATTCCTTTAACCATCTCATATAATCATTTCTTATTTTAAATGATTTAAATATAGCGTGCATTATTTTCATACGTTTTATCACTGAACTTGCATATCAAGCAAATAATTTTCTTCTATATTTGTATAAAATAACTAGCATATAGCCCGTCATATGACGGGATCAGTAAAATTTTAAATTTTACAAAATTGTAAAGTACTTTATGAGGCAGGTAAAAAAAAAATGGTTTGTTTTTTGGCTGAGAATTATCTTGCAACAAAAAATAATCGATGATTCAATTTAAAATTATCACATACTTACCTAATTTATTATTTAATCCAAATATAAAAGAAAATTATTTACGTAATATCTAAGTTTCAATGATAAAACGTATGAAAATAAGGCATAATTTAAATAATTTAAAATAAGAAATGATTCAATGAGAGGTTTAAAAAATGACGTCATAATGCTAGGAAAATGTTATTTTCACCTATTTATTATGGGACAAATTGATAAATTTAATCGCCTGCTCTTAACCGGGGAAAATAGGAGTTGAAATAATGGCATTAAAAGCTCGAAAAGAGGGGAAGAGGTGAATTTCGAACGTTTTAAAGAAGGCAGTATTTTTCGCTGAGATATGAAGCCTATTTATACCAATTTATTTTGGAATCGGATCGATAGTATAGGAGAAGATAAACATTATTCTCTTTGAATTTTGCTAACTATGGATGTCTGTATCCGTTGCAGGTCCAACCGCTTCATAAAATCGAGGACAGACGTACAGATAACTTAGGCTATTATTATATAGGGGATAGATTAAGTATATAAGTGATAATTTTAGATTTAATCATAATTATTTTTTATTGCAATGAAAATTTTACAACCGGTATTAACAACAATTTCTTTTCCTAAAAGTCTAGGAA
>CM063505.1:149106406-149126406 GCA_032207245.1 Pardosa pseudoannulata
AAGCTTATATCAGCCTGGGTTTTTTCATTTATTTTATTATTAAAAAAGGGTTCCCTTTTTAAAAACTAATGTAATTTCTAATTACCCCTTTTTTAGACCTAACAAAGAAACACACACACACACACACACACACACACACACACACACACACATATATATATATATATATATATATATATATATATATATATATATATATATATATATATATATATATATATATTTATAACGAATAAAAAAACTGTATAAAAAATTCCTACATTTCTAATGACCTAGTATATGGGACTAGGTTAAGAGTAATGCGAAGGATTATGTACTGAAAATATTACGCATTTTGTATCTCTATGGTTTACACTTTGCTACACGAATTATAAAAACTAAATTCCTCGTCGCAACAGCCACTAGGAGGTCAGGGCCTAAAGTGCCAATCCCAATTTCGAAGACCAAGGGCCCTGGGAAGCTAAGCATATGTTACGATTAGGTGGTCAACCTTACACGGAACCCCCAGTGTTTATTTCGCAAACATGCTTAATCCTTAGTTTGTCTACCCACTGAAAGGATGAAAGGCTGAGTCAACCTTGCCTAGACCGCCTAAGATTATACGCGTTTGTTAAAGGTGACTGGAGCACATAAAATATGTTCCTGTCACAAAGTTCTCCAAGTTCTCAAACGATACATCTGGGGATGGCAGTCCAACCCTGGGGATCTTCTTCTTGGTATCTATTGCAACGAAATTACGGGGACCCATCGGGGGTAATGTTACCGTCATCAGTAGCATACCTTAAGATACTCTTGCTCCCAGGGTGGTGATAAATGAGTAACAGGTTTTCAGCCTTTTTAAGGCAGGATAATGCCTGTGACGTCCGCTGCATTGGAAAAAATCCTTGCCCAGTCCATGGATGAAACCTCGGTTATTGGAACGAGAAGAGCTACCCCAATACCACTGTGCTCCACATGAATGATAAGACCTTAGACACGGAATATTCCTTAGACTATATATTCCTTAAACATGGAATGCAAAACAGCACATAACATGACTTCAAGTTACTGTCTTAGATATTCGGCCATTATAACGCTAAAATTTTGATTAGATTTAAAAAAAGTTCCATAATATTGCTTTTATAATATTTAATTTTGTATTTAATTAATTGAATTTTGCTTAAAAGTTATTTAAAATCTAATTGGAAAATTAAATGATTTCACCATGTACTAAAACGGCTACATTTTGTAAAATCGATCTATGCATTTCAGAAAATTACATATTTCAAACATGACTTCTTAAATACTATAACATAAGAGTGAATATACCGAAGAAAATGATTTAGGATTTATTAAACAGTTTGGCTTCCTAGAGATATGAATAAAATCAACATAAATATTACAAAACTAGGTTTCAAGAGAACACGAATCTGTTACCTACCTAGTTTATTTTAGGATTTTGATCAATATTCCATTCACGTTCAAAATGCTGCTTTCATATTTATAGAAAGTTAAGACTTGAGATTTCCAAGCATAGACCAGTTCGAATTCAGAACGAAAAGTTCTAAAACAACAGTAGACATTTATATGCATTTTATTTATTCATCTATTTATTTTGCTTTGTAAATAAATAGTATATTTAGCTTGTGTGATACGCATAGAACTAGCGTTTAGTTGGAAAAGTTAATGCATTTAGCAAAAGAAATTCTGTATAGAAGAATATAAATACTTCCATACAGTAATAAATTTTTCTTGGGTTATAGAAATAAGTATGCATAATCAGTGAGTATTAATACTGTCTGTATCTACAGTGATTTTTTTTAAATATGTTTTTCATTCATTCAGATATTGAAGCATTTTCAGATTACATAACTAAATAGAATATATTCCTGCACTACAACAATAAGATATAGCTCTACAAATTATTTTACTCTACAGCCGCATTTGTCTCTCAAATCATAAACTTTTAAATGCTGTACCTGCTTGAAATGTTAATACAAACCGCACGCTGTTAACATTCCACAGATTTCTCCTATCACAATTTACTCGAATTAAGTCTGTATAAATATTCATTTGGATTTTATTACGATATTATGTTCCCCGCTCTGAAAGGGAGTGAGTGTTCACGAGATTAGCCTATTCCCAATGAAAATGGCATAGTTACTAGAAATGGAGAGCGCATATTGTAATTGGCAATAATGTATAGCACGCACTCGTTTATGCTTTAATAAGTACTCTCTTAATCACGGTAATATTGCTTCCACATGAAATATCACGTTCCAGCTTCGTTTACATTTTCGAATTTAGTCGAAAGATTTCAGATAGAGGAAATTATTTTAAAATCTAAACAAACAACCACATAATTGTAAAGTATTTTAAAATAGTCTCCATTGTTCATTATGGTATTAATTTATCAAAATATTGTTATAGAATTAAAACTGTAAAATGCTATTATGATATTCTTTATCAAAACATTTTTACAAAAACTATCAGCCATCATTCGTCGAAATAAGGGTCGATTAGTAGGGAGCTGCTCTTCAGTAACGGAGTTCGAGAATTGTTGTTGTTGTTGTCTTACGCCACTTTGTTGTTGTCTTACTGTTGTGTTATGTATGTTTTATGTCAAACCAAGCACGATTGAGCAGGAGGCTACTTGTATTAAAGCAAGGGATGCGCCATTCGTTTTTAACGAGCTCTAAAAGGGTAAAAACAGGGACAAAGCAGAAAACCCATAGGCTTGGCCTGCCACATTGAGAACTTGGAGGACATTGTGACCAAGAATATATTTTATGTGACTCAGCACCTTTAACGAACACATCAGTTCTTAGTCCGGTTTGAACTTCTAACCCATAACTCTCCAGTTTCGAGAGCATTGTCTTTGCAGACTGAGCTACAGCTGCTCATTCGAGTATTCAAATCCCGCTTATATAAGCGGGATTTGAACACTCGAATGAGCCGATAATGGCATGGATTTCCGTAACCATTTGGAATTGGCTTTAAGTATTAAATACCGGTCTCTTTATCCTTCATATAGTATTCATACTAGACCGTAGCGATCTAATTCGAACCCTCAATGAATATTCATCAAATCTCTAAGCTTCTTACGGAAGTTCAAGAAATGAATCTTGTAAAAATTACATTTGTAGTTCAGTAATCAGGCCATTCAGATTGTATCGTGGTTAACTATTACAAAATAAATCAAAAGCTTTTAAGCTAAACCAGTTTTATTATATTATTCATCCTATAATGAATAATGCATTACAATGCAATAATTTCTATTAATTTTGAACTTAAAAAGAATGTCTTGAAATAAATATTAATATCCCTTTAGGTGAAATTCTTATTATTTTTTCCTATGGCACGTATTGGTAATTAATCCAAAAGCATCTAAAACTAAAGTTTCTTACAATTAATTAGTTTTAAAATAAAAAAGCTGGCAGTTCTATACACAAAAGAAATTTTATGAACATTTAGGCATGGTAAATGGCTTTATACATTATTACTATTGTTCTCGATTAGATTATTTTTAAGGACGCTTCTGATAATAACTTAATTTTATTAAAAATGGGAAAGTTTTCCTATTAATAATAACGGTAGTGCTAGATATAAAAGGGATATGTCTGAAACATTTTATCAAAAATAGTTTTTACATAACTAATATTTTTCGTTAACAGTATAAATATAACTTACTACATAAATTATGAAGAACATAGTGAATTCAAAGAACATGGCATAATAAAAAAATAAATTAGTATTATAAGTCTACTGTCTCTTGGAAGAATTTAAAACTCTTTAACAGCTACAAAATTCATCTTATTTTTTATTTATCTTATGTTATACATTTTCCGAAAGTTATTACATGAAATTTATATCATTTAAATTTATTAACAGTCTATTATTACGATAGTTAACCTCAATAAATAATTCTCATAATTTTTAATTGTAAAGTTCTTTCAAAGTAACAGTCTCATTATTTATATAATTAATCAATTTTCCGTTTACAAAAGAATTGAGCAATCTCTGGAGTACACTAACTTATTATGTTGTTACGAAGTTTATGTGTGGTAATATATTTAAACTGAAATAACTATGTTGAAATATACAGGTATACATTAATCAGAAATTTTTAATAAAATATTTTTATTTTACTAAAAAACATTAGGAATGTAATCATATATATATATTGACAGCACTGAAGGGTTTTATTTATTATTATAAGATAATTACTATAATGCGTAATATAAACAAGTCTGACATATATTCCTTATGAAAATGAAATTTATAACTTATCTAAAGAGAAAATGGTACTTTATCTCATCCTTCTTTTCATTTTTTAAAAGGCTACAATTTCTTTCTGTTTGTTCTGTTGTCTTCGTACTCCTTCAAATTCTTTTCTATAATGACTTTGTTGATTTCCGTTCTTCAGTAGTTAAATAATTCAGCTAACTTTCTTGCCGATTTGGCATTCTGATATTCAAGCAGATCTTCAATGCTCTGCTCGAGATTTATCATTTCGACATTGTTGCAACTCAGATCACTGACCAACTAATGAAATGAAACTTGTGTGAATGACGTTTTTGCTGACAGAGGTGCAATTCTTCCTTTACTGTACCTATTGGAAATCCAAACAAAGGCTCTAGGACACCTTCAACGCTTGATTGTCCAGTTCCTCAGTTTCTATGGATGGAGCAATAGGGATTCTCTATCTGAAGGGTGTAGGGAGAATACAAAAGAGATAACAGAGATCTATTTTTAATAGATCTTTCCTAGAAAAGGAGGGGGCGGGAATGGACTTCTCAAGTTATTCCTTTGTCTTATATCTGACAATAAACCTGACCTTGAGTTTTTCTGGCTCAAAATTAAAGCATGGAGCAAGTAGAATTTCCCGTAAAATGAAAGGGGCAATCCCACTCGGTGATCGTTTAGAGGGGATCGGGTGGTACCTGATACAGGTTATTTTACAATTAGGTCTATGAGTCCGTTTAGAAGTTTGGCCGCTATACAGGGATGGCAGCTCGGAGATGTTTCACTGAACCAAATTTCCTAGATACGGCGATTTGCAATAACAACAAAACACTGAACTATATAAAGGGAAAGTTGACATAAAATCAGAAAAATTGATAGTTTACCTTAAGACTATTAATATTTAAAGAGAAAATATAAAAGATAAAATATTATTAAATAAGTTTTTTGTGGAGCAATAAAACATTAAATGTGTTGTTATATGAAGGAAAAAAAAGGTTTCTATCCAAAAAATAAAATTAATCATTTATTATAAAAATATGAAAATGTGATTATATTTAAGATCTGAAGTGTACATACTTATGTAATGTGTATAACTATATAGTTTTTTAATGTCAACATTAAAAATTTTTATCTCTATACATGAATATTCATTTAACTTCGGCAATACATATATATTGTGTTATAATTTGATTTACAGCTAAACGAAAGTCGGAATGAATAGTGGTCCATGTATAAACTTCATTCATTTTCTAAAAATGTGCAAAGCCATTCGTGGTACGGATATTTTAGAAAATTATGGTGATTTGAGATGTATTTGCTTCTGTTTTAACAATTTGTTTTTTGATAAAATGACTTATATAAATAACATAATAAAATTATGTAAATGTTTTTTAATACTATGCAGCCATTCATAAATGAATTTAAGATATAAGTGGTTGAATTTTCTGTGATATAATAGTTAAAGTACTCATTCAGTTTAATAATCCATTTCTTAAAATACTGATATTTAAATATTAAACTATGTAATTCTAGACTAATCTAAGTAACTAAATTCTAAGTAACTAAATTTAGAGAAATAGATGAAATTTAATAGATGATAATTAAATAAATGAAAGAATTAACATTCTGAATTATACATTCTCCATCGTTATTCCCTGGTTAAAGTTTTAGAAACAAGTGAAATATTTCCGTTAATTCTGGCAACATTTTGTATACTCCACCGAAAGAATGAATAATTTGTATAAACACTTACAAGTTTTGAAATTTTAAATCTCGTGTTTCAGCATATTTAGATTAAGTATAGTGAAACGAGAGATTTAAATGCGTATTAGATTACACATTAAACAACTAATCTAGTTTCCTGCCATGTAATCTGAAATGAGAAGTGTTGCAATATCCATAAGATGCGCACATTAAAATCAGTGGGATATGCATTAGATCATTTTATTTACTTCCATCTAACTTTGAAAAGGATTTATGTTCATTCAAGTATATTTAGGAATTTAAAAGCATTTTATCCCCTCTTTTACTGAAACAGTACGATTTTGTAACCTCATTATTTTAGCTCACTTTAACTTATTTGTAGAAAAATTTCCAAGGTTATCATTTTATTTACAGCAAATATATATTGAATCTCCCATTATGCATATATGCTATTCCGTATGAGAATTACTGTTGGAAAACGATATTTGTTAATGAATGACGTTCACTAATAGTTCATGTACCTATAAATTTTCAAACTTTGAAATCTGGCAACGTCAGAAAAGATAAAATTTTAGTTGAAGACTTGTTTAGGAAGAGTTGTTTGGATTTGATTCTTAACTTTTCGTAATATTAAGGATGCATATTTTGAATAAATACTTTCGCTTTTTTAAGCTACGTTATTTTAGTGATCCAGTTCTAATTAATACGATACACGTTTTATTTTTTCTAGATTAGTGATATCATGAATGTAGATATCAGTTTCAACATTTTTTCAATGAAGTCTTCATACATTATAATGATTATCGTATGTAGCACAATTTGTAAATAAAGCGGATTATTGTCAGTATCATATAAAATATATTTAATAAATAAATGATTTTTTAAAAAAGATTTTTGGTAGAATCCCAGTTTGGGAGGGCCCCAGTTCATGGTGCATGCCAAATGTGGGCGATGACGGCAAATTCTGGAATCCCATGGCTGTAGGTCCGGGGCCGGTCGCCATGATTTTTATACAAGTAATCGCCAAATTGTCGCCAAGTTATATTTACAATTTATGCTTCATTTTGTTTTAAGTTTATACCCAATTTCAAACCATATTTTGAACAAAAAGTAATGAAATGAATGAAATGTGTCTTAAGACACAATTAGACACAATTTTGAATAAAAAAGTTCAAAAAACAATAAATTAAAAAATATAGATGTGAAATATAACATCACTTGTTTACCTTCTAAAAGTAAAAAAGCATAAAATATAAAATAAATAAATCACTTACCTAATTTAAGTATATTTGATTTAAAATATCTTAAAAAGGTTCCAGAGAATTTTCTTTCATTTTCCTCCACATAAATTCACTAAGGTATAAATCAAATTGATTCTCACATTTGCGAACTATGTTGAGGGATATCTTAATTGAGCTCCACAAGCTCTCAAATGTATTGGTGTGGGTTCCAGTATCAGGGTCTTTGAAAGTAACACACTGAGATGATCAAAAACCTCCTCTTAAAGTCAATAATAGGCTTTACAACAATCAGAAATGATTGTAGTACCCGGATGTCAATATTTTCGTATGACTGCTAATAAAATATCCCTGTCTCTACGTTCTACTACCTCAAAAATACATCTATTTGTACCCCTCTCGATTCCCCCGAGAACCCACTTACCATCAACCCATCTACCCCTATTAAATTTACGTTTCCCAAATTTACTTTCATCAATTTCAACAATGATCCTCTTCCCCCCCAATTTTAGAAGAAGAATTTAAAATAAAATCTATTCAAACTTCCATACAAAATCTGAACCAGTCAGTTACTGTGTTTTTTGAAATTTCTAAATACTCCATAGGTAATGTATACATACACATTTATGTTAACATTAAAATTTTGAAGAGACTCTAATGACTCATTTCAAACCAACTTCCTTTTCTCACAGATCTTTTCACCCAATGCTCATTCACTCCACCCTTGCGACATTCCCATATATATCCGTCAATTGAGTCTCTTTCTACAAGGCGCATGGGGGATATGCAAGTCGGGTATTCATAAATCCCGGCAAGCAAACCAAAACTCTTGCACCATTGTAGAATTGCCAAACTTCCCTAATTCCTTAAGTTCTTAAAAAACTCAGAGTTATACCTAAAAACGTGTGCAGAAGTCATCCTCAATTTACACATCAAGTTTGTGAAACACTTAAGAAATTAAATTTATAAAACGAAAAAAAATTACCCAAGAGCACGAGTTAAATGGATACGAAATGATTTAACTTCCAGAGTATGGCTGAAATGGACAAAGACTTGAAATGAACGATAAAAAATCTAAATTCAGCGGTCTTGGAGTATTGTTAGTTACAGGAACTAATAAGGGTTATATATTCAAATCACATATCATTTAGTGTTCAAGTTTCAAGTGTCATTCACGTGCCACGTGTCCAAAACACGTGTCTCTTGTTCACGTGTCACGCATCATGAAGAAGAGCAAGGTTTAACAGAAAACTGGGTACTAGAATTTGGCGACATCGCCCACGCTTGGCGTGCCCACTGAACTGGTTTGGTTTGGTTTGGTTTAGAGCGCTATGATCTACTGTTTTGCCCACGAGGTCTAATGAGACCGGGACCTACTGCTTAAAGCCGATTCCCAATGGTTACGAACACCCATGCCATAGTGGGATTCGAACCCACAAACTATGGTACCGATGATCAGCTCCTAACCAATCGGCCAGTGTTCGACCCACTGAACTGGAGCCCCCTAAACTGGGATTTGGCCGAATAAATCTTATACATGTATAAGGATAAAAGTTTAACACTAAAATGTTAGATTTTTAACTGTATAATCAGAAAAAGCTTTTGTTCCCTTAAATACGAAACATCCCGGTTTTACAGCTGATGTGTTATACATTTTTCACACATACATATGGTTAAATGCACATGATTTAGTTATTTCTATACTTGTGGTCGACATGGGATAGCACCTATTACTTGTGTATTATTAATATAATTATGCTTATTTAGACTATGGTATTCTATAATATTATCGTTATATCTGGGAGAAACTTTTAAAGGTTTTCTTGTAAACTTACATGATAAGTGAAAACAGAGTGACTTTAATTCTTCTAAATAAAATATCTTCGGTTTAGTTCGTTTTAGAGCACTACGGTCTGCTATTTTGCTACATGAGGACTAATGAAACTGTGACCTACTACTTAAAATCGATTACGAACAGCTACGAATATCCATGCAGTAGTGGGATTTCATCCCGCAGACTCTCGTACCAAAGAACAGTGTCCAAGCATCCGGCCATAGTCCGGATCTAATTAAAACATGAAGATAAATTTGATTTACCTTTGCCGTCATTTACTTGGAAAGAAAAGAAACTCTTAATTTACGCAAATTTAAAACATAAGCTAAATATATGGTGTATATCGGATGCCTTAAATGAATACTTTTAGTGATATTAAATAAATCCTTCTGTACAAATTTAAGTTTTTTAAGCAGTTTCCTTAATAAAAGAAATTTATATAGAGCTATAACAAGCCGAGATTTTTAATTTTATGTTTAATATTCTAGCACTAAATAAAAGGAAACCCGAAATTGGATTACTTACAATAAATCTAAATACTTCCGTTTGATACTCATAATTTGTTGTTTTATGTGTCCCTGCACTAGATGGAATAATCCAGCCCTTATATCTAATCTAGAGGGTAAATGCGTAATGACAAAATAAAAAGCATAAAAAACTACAATAGTGTAACTTTTAAAAGTACATAAGTAAATTAAGTATCAATATGTTTTATCACTGCTGTAATCTAATGAAGTGCGGAACATTATGAAATAATAATTGGATCGTACAATTGAACACACCTACAGACATATAATATGTACATATATACATATATGTAAAAAGAGGAAAATGTTCTCATTTCGCTTTAGTTCCTACATCTCTTACATTTTTTCTTTACTTTTTAAACGCAGCTTTTTAATACATAAAGTTAATACAGAATCCCTTCTATATGACTGGCAGAGTATTCTGGAAAATCTTTATCTTAACCTCAAGGAAAACTTTAGTAGATGGTTTAGAATGCAACATTTTCTTGGTGAAAGATTTTTATTAATAAGTTGTACCTGTAGACATTCCAAATGCATTCCGAAGCACTACATAGAACACTACATTCTTAATACATCTAAGTCCTCCAGAAAGATAACCCATCCTGTATTATTTACAACAGGAATCGTCAAGTTATACACAGAAAGTATTTTCCTGGGGCTTATTTCTCCTGGTTTTAATCGTCTAGAATTACAGCATTTTTCCATGGTTAGATCATAGTTATGCTTATACAGCTAATCAATAATATTGTATGCATCAGAATATATTGAATGTACTTTGTCTTCATTAAATTTTCTATTTAAAAACATATTTTTTCCAATGTATAATGCTTAGATAACCAGGCTTTCCAGACTTTTAGACTTAAAACCTTTAGTCAAAAATTTAGGATCTATGATGTTTCCTTAAGCAATGTATGATGTTTTATAAAATATTCTGCTATAATTTTATTTCTTTGAATCCATTCTATGAATTTTAAAGGATATATCAAAAGAAGTATTCTAAATTTCCGTTTTCACCAAGCAGTTTTTATAAGTATGGTTTGATTATAAGAAAACTAATATTTTAAAATTTTATCTTAATTTAACCTTATCTGTGATATCCAGTTTGTGGATGAAAATTCTTCAAGTGTTTTCTTATTAAACGATTGAAAATGTAAAAACCAATCAGAATTTACCTGAATAAATATATTTTTCCCATGCAATTCATCTTCTGTTTTTAAAAGGTTTGCTAACTTTTAACAGCTTCCAAATTACTTCCAAACATTCCTTCTTTTCAATTTGCATAACATATTTTACACTATTTTTGGCTTTTGATTATGAAACAAATTTATATCCAAAGGTAACCAAGTACATTCAGAAACGTTTATAGATTATGAGTCCTACATTTTATGAATCGTAGTTGATTTCTTACAACTCCAACTAATTTTAGAAGGTACTTAATAACTAGAGTAATTATCTCATGAATACTTACTCATACTCGAGAAATAATGATCTATTAATCCTTTTAAACAGTTTTATTTCTAAAAGAATGAACTTTACTATGGTTGTGGCCTCACATGCACCATCAAAATTGTTAAACAAAAATTTTTAAAATGTAAAAATTTCACTTGATGTTTTACTAAAAGTTATTTAATTGTTCGAAACATTGTACATTTATCCATAAAAATATATAAATTTGTTTCAGTCAAAATTATAAAATTGTGTCTAATTTATATATTAAGTAACTTCCATTGTATTTCAGTAGTATTTCAGTAGCTCAATTTATTGCTTAAAATTTTCAGTTTCTAAAAACAATCTTTAAAATCATTTTGTGAAAAGACATATACTATTCAGTTAATGCTTAATTCTTTCAAATAATTATTAAATATGCACTTAACAGATTGCACAAAAGCATTCAAATAAGTGGATTAATAATTTAAAGGCAATTATTGAAGTGTTAAAGAATTAAGGTACAGAATTAAAGGTAAAGAAAAATCAGCTTTGAGCTGAAGCTCAAAGTTGCCGATTACACTATTTCTGTAGTTCACTATATAACACATTGACTGCAGAGCCTATATTCGTCAACATGTACTATTGACAAAATAATTCAGTTTTGGATTCCTCTTCAAATAGAAAAATAGTCAGATTTCTCATATGACTGACACAAATTTTCAATTTATAGAAGGTCTTATGTCACCTTTATTATCATATGAGAGAAAAAAATTTTCAATTGATAAAATGTTTTATTACACTCTCAAAAAAAATAAATAAATTGGTTGATAACTTTTTGCTATAATTTGCAAAAAATTCGCATATTTAAGAAATAAACAGAAGAACATGTCTACTTCTTGTGTTACAGAAAAAAATCAACTACTTTACACTGATTCAGCTTGATGTGTGATAAAGTCTTTAATAGTTTAAACAATTTCCGTGTCTGTTGATTTTTCCACACATACATGTTAACGTACACTTTAATCAATGACATATTTATCAATTTTGTTTTAGTTAAAACTCATCAGTCATTTTTTAAAATTATTTATGGATACATACGCAGATGTAAGATAAATAGAAAATAGGCAGATCAAACTATTTTTGTAAATTTTTAAAGTAAATTTATTTTATGATTTCTTACATGTAAAATGCTTTTTGCTTGATTTTAATCTTTCCTTGTTGCATTTCATTTAGCTCCATTTTCATTCTAGGTGCACCTGCGTTTAATGGTTATTTTACTTGTTTTCTCATGTTTAAGGCTGTTTCTTCCTTTTACATTGTGAGAGAATAATCAGCTTTAACACAAAGCTATCCCTTTATGTAACCCGAAAAATATCACGACTTTGACACATATTAAACCTATTCACATTCATAATCCATTACGGTCCCACTAAAGCTTTCATATTTGAATATGTAATTTCATTTTCAAAATGCCACGCATTTTCTAGTACCCCGTCGGGTGATTTTAGGATATTCGACTCAATCCTTCTGTGTTGAATGTAGGAATAACTACGTCTTTTTCCATCTCAAAAACAAGTCCAAAATTGCAGGCTGTCACCGGTGATGTATGACGGACAGAATTATATAGTAGCACGGAAATGACGGTCACAGTTCGTCCGCATGTGGCAAAAAATGATGGCCCGAAGGAAAATCGAGCATGTAGGAGGTTAGTAATGACATGCCTCTATCGCGTGATCTTATTAGGGGGTGTTGATAAATGTTGCCACGACTCCACGCACTTCAATCTCAACCTGATATATTGCTTGGAAATTATTTAGATGAATGAAGGTTAAATTACAACTGGAGAAATGCATTATAATCACGTCAATCCTAAAGTAAAATGATTTTTTTTAAATATACATGGGTTCCGAATAGTAAATTAAATAGAACTGAATACTTTCCCTGTTCATTTGAGTTTACTGTATGCTATAAGACCATTATTTTTTTCGTATATTAGCTTTAATATCAATAGAAACTAAATAATCCTTTACTTAGACCTGAGGAATTATGTTAATTATACTGAATTATGTAAAACAAAATATTCATTTTTTTTACTGTTCTGACACATTGGTTGCCATGGTATTCACTGGAGACATCTGGTTATATACTCAGAGTGGGTGGGGTATCATAGGTGATTAGCAAAGTAGACTGATCTATGAACTGAAGTTCAAATATGCCGATCACGGTATCTTTATATTTCACTATATGACACATTAAAGCCCAGTGGCGTTCGGGTAGCGCTTCGCGTTCCCACGCCACAGGTCCGAGGTTCAATCTCCGGGCTGGGCACGGTTGACTCAGCTTTTCATCCCTTAAGTGGGTAGAGAAACTGAGGACCAAGCATACTTGGGAACATTACACTGGGGGTCCTGCGTATGGCTAACCACCTAACCAGAACATATGCTTCGCACCTCAGGGCCCTTGGTCTATAAAACGGAGATTGACACCGTAGGACCTGACCCCTTAGGGGCTGTTTCGCTGAGGAGAGATATGACACATAAACTGGAGAGCCTACTTTGAGAAAATCTGTTTAACATGAGCTAAATTATATCTGGTAGACAATTCAGAAAAGATAAAAAATAGTAACACACTTGAAACAATATGAGAAATTGGAAGATTAAAGAATTGCCACATATTTCAAGTTACACAATCACTGCTCTCGATAGATTGATACTACGCAAACACACTTTACCATAAAGGACACTGGGTTTATATGAGCTTCGGGCTATTTTCAAAAGTTTCCCCAGAATCTAGACTCTTGTTGGTCACCTGAAAGCATATCCAAGCTTTTATTTGTCTTTTAAATTTATAAACTACTAACCTTTTAAAGTTTGAAATGAAAATTAACAAAATATGAACGTAATATAAGTAAAATTAATATGCATGCACAATTGTCGATTAAAGCCAAGCTTGAAACTAATTTTAATAACTTTTAATATAATCAGTATGTTACATTAAACATTTAAAATTTTTATTAAAACATTTATTAAACATTTAAAATTAATTATATTCATAATATCTGTAAAACACAAGCAAATTGAAATAATATCAAATAGTTTAGTCTTGCCTACTGTTGCTACTTACAAGATTGCCTTTACTCAGGCTATGGTGCATGATGAAATATAAACTTTCTTCTTTGTCTTCTTGTATTATACGATTAGAAATTTCTTTATTTTTTACGCAATTATGTTTTGTTTGTGAGATGGTATAGACATTATAGCCACAGAATCGAAAAGGTATTCAAAAGAATAAAGGAAGGAATACGTAAGCACATTGCACTAAAACTATTTTAAAAACAATGCATTACCAATTACAATATGGTAATACAAAAAGAAGAAACATAATTTGAACTCAATTCACTACACACATTAGATAACTCGGAATTATATATACCGACACAATTTCCAACTCGACTGAAACTTAGTAACTTAACTTCTGTAATATTTCTCTACAGCATGCAAAATAGCAGATGTGCATATAAATATAAGTAGTGAAAATATTCTATTTAGTCTAGATTTTATTTTGGTCAGATATAGTTTCATTCCAAAAATATAAAGTCATGGTCTATGATGAAGTTTGTCTAATACTTCTTTTTATCACGCTAAAATTTAACTTCATCTAGCCAGAAAATCTTTCTAAGAAGACTCACTTTCCCATACAAATTCTCGATTTCAGGAATCCGTATTTTGTTAACGGGCACACGTAAGTCAAAATTCAAAATCAACGTTTAAGTTACGATTGAGTCACGGTTATTCCACAGTATTCCCCATGGACAATGAAGTAAAAAGCATTAAAATTATTTTCATGGAAAAACAGTATAATAACGGTATGGAATTAAATTTGAAAAATGATTTGGATACTTTGTGGTAACTTTAATGGTTTATAAATAAATACTATGAATAAATCTATTGAAGAATTACACCTATATGGAAAATAATCTTTATTTTACTTTTGAATGACCAAAGATTTCATGCAGCATCGTTTTACTTAAACATTGGTTAGTTAAAAAATATTTTTCTAAACTGTTATTTAACAGTTATGAAAATATATTATTAATTAAAGCAATATTAAATCAATCGCATTAAAAATTGCGTCCGTGCAGTTTAATGTTTTCTAAACTCTAATTTACTATAATTTTAAATATATATTAAGAACATATAAGGTAATTGCAGTCAATAATTAATTAGTAAACATTCATCAATAATTTGGATTGAAATAAAAAAGAATGCGTCCATGGTCAAATTATTATTTAAACTGTATTAATTCAAAATATGTAAACAAAATGCAGAAAAAATTAGGGGAGATTATGAATTTATATATTTAGTGAAATAAACGAATTCAGGCTGCTTTAGATTTTACAAGTGCGTTCATTTAAATAGAAAATGAAGCTTCCACTTTAAAAGATGCAGATAAGAAAAACAAACATTATATTGCTATGAGCTTTATTTTCTTTTTTGTACTTACCATAAAATGGAAAAGTAAAGGTAGAGTAGAAATAAAAAAAACAAAAAAAAAAAAAAAAAGAAACGAAAACGAAAAAGAAAGTAAGGATGTAAAGCAAAGATCTCCATCACGCCAAAATTTCACATATCCTGAGTAAAAATTTCAAGGGAATCAGGAGAATAAATTGAATTTTCATACTAAACAAAAAAAAATGTGTATAACTTTCTAGGGAATTTAGAGTTTGCTTAAAGTGCTTTGTGTCGGGTGGATTATTTTTTTAACTCTAACTGAGAATTGAATCCGTTGTGCATTGTTTTGCTGAGTTATTTTCTGAACACTTTCGATTTTGATCTCTTATCATCTTCTTTTATGTCAAACAAGGTGGGAGAAAATGTCTTTTCTTTTGTTTTAGCAAAAAAAAAAAAAACTGTAAATATAAATCCAGTAGTACGTACATTTTGTCAGCAGTATCTCGCTAAAATAGTGCTTTTCACAATAAGCACGACCAATAACTATATCTTTTAGAATACAGACACAGACGCAAACTCATAAATATGAGTATGTGCGGAGTATGCGTATTTTTATTAGAACAAATGACTACCATTGCGTTTAATCTTTAGTACATAAGAAAAAAAATTATCTTTTCCGAGGCACAGTATTCGAAAATTGTTTAATTAAACCTTTTATCTCTCGTGCAAATTTCCTGCTGTGCATTCTGTAGTGCAGACACTTGTTGAGCGATTTCTGTACCGAAATAATAAATGTTTCTTGAATTTTTTTATTGCAAAATTAGGGTTTAAATACGATTAGGCAGCACTCAGCAGAGATGTTTTAAGATTAAAAATTAAGTATTAGAGATTTATTTCCTATAGGATAGAAACTCTACGACATTTATAATTTTATCAAGATAGTAGCGTTTGCCATTTAACATTTCCAGGTGTTTAAGTATATATTTGTTCTTTTAAAAAATAAAACATTAACATTATTAGTTTATTACAAATTATTTTCCTAAAATACAATTATTCAAGTTAGTTGATAAAACAAACCAGTTAGTATTAGATAATCAAGTTAGTATATAGATTCCAACGCATAGTCATTTGTAATCCTATTCTAATCATTTTCCCTGTACATACATACATATATATATATATATATATATATATATATATATATATATATATATATATATATATATATATATATATATATATGTATATATATATATATATATATGTATATGTATATGTATATATATATATATATATATATATATATATATATATATATATATATATATATATATATATATATATATATATATATATATATATATATATATACATATACATATACATATATATATATATATATATATATATATATATATATATATATATATATATATATATATATATATATATATATATATATATATATATACATATATATACATACATACATACATACATACATACATACATACATACATATATACATATATATATATTTATTTATTTATATATATATATACATATCTATCTCTCTCTCTCTCTCTCTCTCTATATATATATATATATATATATATATATATATATATATATATATATATATATACATAGATAGATAGATAGATAGATAGATAATATAGGTATATGGATATATATGTAAGATACATTTGCATAACTTTATATAGTACATTATGTTTGTAAAATGTATCAAATTTTGTTGTCAAACGCAGGAACTCGAAATAAAAACTAATACTAAATTGAAATAAATTTAACAACTTTTTATATATATTTATATATAAATATATGCATTTTAAAAATATTTCTTTAAAATTGAAACGAAATGTGTCATCAAAAAAAGGTACAATTTCTATACTACTTCACTATATTCGCAAACTTCATCATTTCGTCTGAAATTGAAATTCATGATTTCTTTCGAAATCCCTAGTCCCTGGGTGGTACTGTGTCCGTACTAGAGCGCAGATTGTCATAAAACTCACTCTAGCAATTTCTTCCTTAAAATCTTCTTTTCGTTCAATTTTCTTCAGCAAATGGTGCTTCGAGATTATTTACTGTACAAGAATTTGGACATTTTACAATCTATTTTTAAGGGCAAAAATATAATCCTCCTCCCATATAAAGATTGGAGTATTTTCTTTTGATAAAAGTTAAATTAATTTTAAAATTGTAATTTCTCAACAACTCAAGTATTATTTTCTTTAGTTATATAGTAGCTTAACTATGTAACTACATGTTAACTACAATCCTTATAATATTCCTTTTCATTTATAAGCAAAAAAAAGGAAAATTTTAGCGACTTTTTTTAGTAGACATATGTAGATTGAAACGAGAAAAAATATCTGGACCTGGAATTGAATCTGCAGCTAAGGTTTTGAATGCTTATATACAATTTACTTGTATATACTTGTTGTGTTTCTTGTGAATGTGTATATATATATAATTTAGGAACGCACGCGCAGACGATTTAAGAACTAGGATGACAAAGATGTAAATCGGGTCTTGGCGAAGTTATATTTTAATATGTTTCTTAATGGTAGTAAAGCTTTAAGATGCAGGATCATTTATGGCATCTACGTTATGCCAGGAAGACTTGTTAAATTTTTGTACCTATTAGTTTAGTTGATATTTTGGTAATTTCGGAGAATCATAAAATATCAGAGTTGTTTATTTAATAAAAATTAGATATACTTATATAGACATGTATTCTACATTAACATAGCAATGTAACATACTTGACTGTATAGGAAATAATTATTTTGAATTAAATAATTATTTTGAAGATCACTTACGAACATTAAAAATTAAGAAATTAAAATACGTCTAACAAATATATACCAATATATTTAAAAATATTGTTTTACTCTGACTCATCCGAAGACATACAGCAGCAATTATTGATGACCGTGCATCAACACTGACCAAAAATGGCTACCAAGGCACCACCGACCTACTAGAGGCCCGTCATGGTCCGATTTTAATTAATCCAATCCGGTAAGTAAGTAAATTATACACCCGACCCAGCTTACGCCATACGGGGAGTGATAACTAATCGTCAGGACAGAAATCCTGTATAGTACTTAAGGAACACAAAGATCAATTTTAACAAAGAAAAAATTAAATTTAAATTGGAGAGAGTAATCACTGTTCTAATAACGCGGAAGTGTTCTGAAAGACTTAGAATTTTTTTTTTTCCTATTTTTTAAATTTTTTTTTTTGAACCGAGATAACAGCAAATTTACAATGAGAAGGCCACAAGAGAATGATGACAATAAGTACAGTTAAAAAGTACAGACAATAAGTACAGTAATATATAAAGATAATATAGAAAGTTATAACATATAAACTGATTATACTTTTGATATAAGTAATGACTTAAAATATAAAAAAATTTTATGGAATTAATAGAAAGAAAAGATAAATATAAATACAAATAATTAGGCTACTGATAAATTAACAAAATAATCCATTATTGAGCAGAGTCCAATACGAGATTTAGGGGAGTTACATAAATTATATAAATTTACAGTTAAATAATTTGAAGGAAAATATTTTAATCTGATATCTTGAACTAAATTACAATAATATATTAAATGTTCAATAGTACCTTCATTTTTTTGACACCAACAAATTCTAGGTTTTTTAAAAAATCTATTTTGATGGACAGGAATAGCCCCATGTCCAGTGAAAATTTGATTTAAATAGAAGTTTCCCTCTAACCTTTTAATGCTAACTTTGGGAAAGAAAGAAAAGACTCTTCTACCTTTATCGTCATCTTCCCATCGCAATTGCCAAACAAGTAAAGAATTCTCATGTATTTTACTTTTAAGTTGTTTGATAGACATACCTACAATGAAATCAGTTGTAATTTTTCTGGTGGCTTCTTTCGCCAAAATATCGACAGATTCATTATAGTATTCACCCGCATGAGCTTTGACCCATTGTAAAATAATTTTTGTATTACAATTTCTAATTTTTTCCCTTGTAATGTTAACTAAATCGTTGTGGCTTTCTTTATATAAAGCTTGAAGTGCAGACAATGAATCCGTGCGAATGTAAACAATGTTAAAATTATTATTAATAATATAATCAATGGCTTTTGAGATTGCTAAAAGTTCAGCTTGAAAAACCGTGCCAATTGAACCCATATTATAAATTTGCTCAAAAACAATAGAATTGTGAAAAACTACAAGAAAAGCAAAACCAAGATTCCCATTTAATTTTGATCCATCCATATATATCATAACATCGTGATTTATATAATCAGATCTACTCCACTCAATCCTAAAGGATTGCCAGGGAGGAGAAAGAATATTAATATTCCAATCAACGTCATTGTAATTTATAGTATTATTATTTAAAGTTAAAGGAAGTTTGTTAAACTTTAGATTATAATATTCTTTAGTAGACTTACAAGCAATATCTAAAGGAACAACTCCAGCCAGAATTTGCAAAGCTACAGTTGAAACAGTCCTGTATGCTTTTGTAATATGAAGAAGAATGAGTCGTTGAATGGAATTTAAAAGCCTATTAATTTTAA
>CM063505.1:149141406-149151406 GCA_032207245.1 Pardosa pseudoannulata
CCTGCTTCTAAATTACAATCACGCAATTAATGGCAAATCGTACTTTCATCCTAACGGTTATATATATATAATATATATATATACATATATATATATATGTATATATATGTATATATATAATATATATATATATATATGTTACTGTGAATGCCCGAAATTGGAGAATGTCGACATTCACCGGTGAATGTCGACATACACCAAATACCTCGGTGAAAGACAGAATGTTTGATTATATTCTTACATATTCGGACTATCACCGGTGTATGTCGACAATCCGTATGCATTGATGGTGAATGTTGAAAAATAATTTTTTTTAACGTTTTTAAATCATACTTTATTATTAAAACATATATATATTTAAAATAGCAATTACCATGAAGGAATACTCCAAAGTTTCTGCATCCATTCCAAAGGAAAATACAGAAGAGCTTCAACCTATTACACCTTCTATCAAGCCATGATTAAATAGCAGAAGTTTATTTCTATTAAAAAAGCGGCCGCAAAAGATAATCTAATGCATGCAACTAAAATGTTTCAGACATCAAAAAGAAAATTTCCTTCTGTTCAAATTGGTGACACTGTACGAATACAAGTCTCTGATGTCGACCGTGGTCATACAGATGCTCGAATTGTGTTGGCCGTTGTTGTTGGAATAGAAGACTCTGACTTTTATAAATACGTAAACAAAAATGGTTTCGCTCAAGCAGCTTTATACCAATAACCAGTTTATATTTTTGTAAAGAAAAGTTACTCTCCATAGATGAGATTTCTTCTCAAGAAATATCGCACTGAGAGAAGCCGCTGAAGCTAATTTGGGACGTGGAGGGCATGGCTATAAACGCTGTCATTGCAAAAAGAAATGTTTAGTTACTAAATGCCATTAATAAATGTAAGGGACTCTTGTGCAATTCAAATTGCTATAGTAGTATAAATAGTTGCAACAAATAAGATAATATAACGTCAATCACATAATTAAGTTAATTATTGGTATTATTTTCTGTTCTAAGAGTGTTCGGTTTGTTTTATGTTCAACAGTTACATGTGCTATTACTATAAATTTGACTGTATTATGAAGAAGAAAATATAAATATCCGACATGTTCGACATTCACCATTAGTGCATGGTGAATGTCGACATTTACCAGTGTAAGTCAGAAATAAGGGTATTTAGCAAATATTTCGGACATACACCAAACGACTACGTGAATGTTGACATTCACCGGTGAAAGTCGACATTCTCCAGATTTCGGTCTTTCACAGTAACATATATATATATATATATATATATATATATATATATATATAATATATATATATATATATATATATATATATATATATATATATATATAAATATATATATATATATATATATATATATATATATATATATATATATATATATATATATATATATTATATATATATATATATATATATATATATATTTATATATATAATGTATATATATATATATATATATATATATATATATGCAGAGAAGGTGAGATATGTGGGAATATATAAGAGATATATAGGAATGTAAAACTTAATGTACATATTTCATCAAAATTTATTAAACTTACAAGAATTATTACAATTTAAGATATTATTAATAAAACTTAAATCATATGTAATTATCGTGATTTCTTCATTATATTACAGAGTTTGTATTAATTTTAATATATTATAATCAAGAAATATAGATCTAAATAATAAATGTTTTTATATAAAAATTTGAAAAAATTAGCACTAAAGTATATCTACAGTTAATTTAATATTAATACATGTATTATTATGTTTTATAGGATTTTGATAATTTTAGAACATCTAATTAGTTTTAATATGCATATTTAAGTCTGTGTGTAAATATTAATTATAAAGGTGTTTTCAATAGATACTGCTGAAATACGTTAAATGCATTAAACTGTGACTAAATTTCTTTAATTATTTTAATTTTAAAGTTATTTAAAAAAACTTGAAAAAACTCGCATTTTCTATACCGTTTCCAACAATGTATATTATACTTAACTATGGATTCTGTAGTAAGAAAATATATCTCAAAGTAAAGTTCATTTTTTTAAGGCGTTTGAAAGATGAATTGAGAGAAAATATTATATTATGAACTACTTACCTTTTATGATAATTTTTATACGAAATATCTTATAAAGAAATTTTCGTTTTCATGATAAATACTGTTTGCCTGAAGTTTCGTTACATCAAAAAATATCTCCTTCAAAGATTTTTAATTAAAATATATCAAAACAGAAACCTGAATTTCTATTCATCCAGATATTTATGTTAGTAGAAGAAAGAAATTTTAGAAATTTTAATTAGTTTTTATGTGTTTAAGGAAGTAAAATAAATGATTGTGAGATATTTTTATTCATTAGTTTCTTACCGATACGTACTTAATTAAAATTTTTATGTAGTGAAAAGCAAAAACTATATCTGCTTTAAATTTTAAGTACATTATATGCATATTTTAAGAAAACAGTAATTGATAATGTAATGTGAAGCTTCTGCAAACACCGTGCTTTGAAAAAATTTATATGAGACCTGCAATATATCAACAGTGAAAAAAGTAAATCAAGAATATATAGTGTTTAAAGTTTCAAAGAACTTCAAAGTTTTCACTGTTTTACTATTCTGCAGATTTAATTTCTTTTAACATTTTAAGTACAAGTTACAAGAAATCTGAAGTTGCAAGGCTTGTTTTAGTTTCGTTTCTTTTTTTTCTATACTGGTGAAATGTGTATACGTTGTTTGCCTTTAGAGTGTTTATTCCTTTTCTGATGACGATTCTTTGTACTATTACAAAAAGAAAAGCAAGAAAATTCACACGCATTTTAATTATAATGTTTCTGTGATAATTTTTTGTCCTTCTTAAAATACTTAAAAACAGTATTCAGATGTTATTTAATAAAATAAATCTATTTATGTCGAATAAATATTTATTATTATAATAACCCAGATATATACGTGTAAAACTAAGGAGATGCATTTTCTTCGGTAAAAATTAATCAATTGGTGTTTTTATAATCTAATATTTGCTGCACTGAAATTACGCTCTCTTTATAAAAGATATGCTACAGTAAAAATGATGTAACACTTGTAGTTAAAGTAAGATATATCAAAAATAAGTCATGCTTGCTACTCCAACGCAGTTATTTAGTTATTAAAATTTTGAATATGTTATAATTATCAAAATAATATTTTTAAAATACTTTAACTGATCAGAAGCTATGGAAACTGTCCATTTTATTAAAAAATAAATCTTTTTGAGAACATGAAAGTTGACTTCTTAATCATAAATGTTTTTGAATTGGATAATTAACAAAAACATAAATACAAATAATAGATTATTAGAAAAACGATAAAATTCTTAAATAGCCAAACAGGTTTGGAGCAATGTTTTGGTAGCGGAGTTTGGACATCCGTAGCTATTGAAAATTATTTTGAGTAGTTGGTATCGGTGAAATTAGCCTTAAAAATAGAAATGGTTTTATGTATACGAAACCTCCTAGTAAATTTGAGGTTCTTTGTAGAAATTTGTAGAGCTGTTTACAGCATTTAGTACTAGAAAAGTTGTCTGTAAAGAAAAATAATATCACCAAAAATATGATGAGCAACTTAATTTAACATTTTTAATGCTTTTTGATAAGTAAGATATCAAAATATATTTAATTATATTATACATTCCAGTAAAATATGTCAAGAAACAGATCAAGTATATGAATTTTATATTGCAATCAAATAATATTTTATTCTACCTAGACAAGTTTTAAAGCTTTGCATGATGTAAGTATAATTAAAATTTATGAGTATACTATCTAAAAATGTGCCGCTTGTCTTAAAATTGGCTTAGTCTGAAACAATCTGATATTGATAAAGCAATCCCTGCTCTTTATTTTTGTAGACTGTTATTGGACTGTTAATTGATTATGTTTTTCCAAGGTTTAAAAATTACATTAATCTGTACTGTTGCTTTATATGTGATATCTGAAAAAAACTTGATTTCCATTCCTTAGTTCAAAAGATAAAACATTTATAGTCAGACTAATGATTTTATATTTATATTTTAATTTATATTTAAAATATACATGACATAGATGTGAGTATGTAATTTAAAATAATTATGGTCTGCTAATAATGAAACAATTTAGAGTTTTAAAACTTTAACCTATCTTCTAAGTTACACAAGTATTGTCTTATTTTGTATAATTAAATTATCTCCAGTTGTCCTAGTTGTCAATTTTAATTTACTTTCAACTAGTTTCCACATAGGTTAATGATTTTGCATTTCTCCTATGCAAAAATCATTCACTGTGGTTGATGATTTTTGCAGAATGGTTTAATAATTACGTTTTTCTGTACCTTTACTTTATATATGATATCTGAAGAAAACTTGATTTTCAGTCTTTAGATTAAAAAAGAAAATATTTATAGTCAGACTAATGATTTTATATTTATATTTTAATTTATATTTTAAATATTGTGTGAAATAGATGTAAGTATGTACTTTAAAATAATTATGGTATGCTAATAATGAAATATTTTATAGTTTTAGAAATTAAACCTATGTTCTAGGTTAAACAATATTGTCTTATTTTGTATAGTTAAATTATACCCAGTTGTAAATTTTAATTTACTTTCAACTATTTTCCACATAGGTGAATGATTTTGCATTTCTCCTATGCAAAAATCATTCCCCTGTGGTTGATGATTTTTGCAGAAGGGTTTTAAAAATTACATATATTTGTACCCTTGCTTTATATATGATATCTGAAGAAAACTTGATTTTCAGTCTTTAGATTAAAAAAGAAAATATTTATAGTCAGACTAATGATTTTATATTTATATTTTAATTTATATTTAAAATAGGCATGTCATAGATGTAAGTAAGTACTTTAAAATAATTATGGTATGTTAATAATGAAAATTTTTATAGTTTTAGAAATTAAACTTATGTTCTAGGTTAAACAATATTGTCTTATTTTGTATAGTTAAATTATACCCAGTTGCAAATTTTAATTTACTTTCAACTATTTTCCACATAGGTGAATGACTTTACATTTTTCCTATGCAAAAATCCTTCACCTGTGGTTGATGACTTTTGCAGAATGGTTTTAAAAATTACATTTATTTGTACCCTTGCTTTATATATGATATCTGAAGAAAACTTGATTTTTATTCTTTATCTTAAAAGACTGAATTTTTATAGTCAAACTAATGATTTTATTGTTATATTTTAATTTATATTTAAAATATGCATGACGTAAATGTAAGTATGTACTTTAAAATAATTATGGTATGTTAATAATGAAAATTTTATAGTTTTAGAAATTAAACTTATGTTCTAGGTTAAACAATATTGTCTTATTTTGTATAGTTAAATTATCTCCAGTTGTCAATTTTAATATACTTTCAACTAGTTTCGCAATAGGTTAATGATTTTACATTTATCCCACGCAAAAATCACTCCCCTCTGGTTGATGATTTTTGCAGAATGGTTTTAAAAATTACATTTATTTGTACCCTTGCTTTATATATGATATCTGAAGAAAACTTGAATTTCATTCTTTATTTTAAAAGCCGAAATATTTTTAGTCAAACTAATGATTTTATTTTAACTTTTAATTTATATTTAAAATATGCATGACGTAAATGTAAGTATGTACTTTAAAATAATTATTGTATGTTAATACTGAAATATTTTATAGTTTTAGAAATTAAACCTATGTTCTAGGTTAAACAATACTTTTTTTATTTTGTATAGTTAAAATATTTCCAGTTGTCAATTTTAATTTACTTTCAACTAGTTTCCATATAGGTGAATGATTTTGCATTTCTCCTATGCAAAAATCCTTCACCTGTGGTTGATGACTTTTGTAGAATGGTTTTAAAAAATACATTTCTTTGTACCCTTGCTTTATATATGATATCTGAAGAAAACTTGATTTTCCTTATTTATCTTAAAAGAGAAAATATTTATAGTCAACCTAATGACTTTATATTTATATTTTTAATTTATATTTAAAATATGCATGACGTAGATGTAAGTATGTACTTTAAAATAATTATGGTATGTTAATAATGAAAATTTTATAGTTTTAGAAATTAAACTTATGTTCTAGGTTAAACAATATTGTCTTATTTTGTATAGTTAAATTATCCCCAGTTGCAAATTTTAATTTACTTTCAACTTGTTTCCACATAGGTGAATAATGTTTCATGCAAGCTGCAGGAAGATACTGAGAATGCCTAGTCAGTTATGATTCAGAGAGGTAAAGATACTTAGGGCAGGAATGTCAGTCGGCAAAACATCACATATTTTAATCCCTCTCTTACTAAGCTTTCTTAACAAAAGGATTATTCAACAAAATTTGACTGAAGATAAAAAATAACTGTTTTCGTTTCTATTTCTCAGACAGTTTTATTTTGAGTTAATTTACAAAGACATTAGGAAATATGAATGTTTATTTTATAAAAGTAAAAAGTTCAACCCAACTTCGTTTAATTTATCTTTCTGTAGTAATTTCTTTAGGGAATAAAAACGCAAATTCTTTTAAGTGTCATTCAATTTCAAGCATAGGGGTAAAATAAAGTACTTCTAAAGAAATATGAGATATTCAAGGAAATTCTTCAGTTACTTTGTCTCTTGTTGAATATAAAAAAACGTGAAACAATAAACTAAAACAAATGAATTCTCAAAAGTAAGAACTTTTAATAATAGTAAGAATTCAGGATTTTAAAATTTACTTATTCTTTTTTTAAATATATTGAGGAATTTCTAACACAGAGTTTTTTAAAACAATTGATTCCGAATAAAACAATAAAAAATTATTATTGGGTTTTTGAAACTTTTCATATGAGTTTATAATGCATTTAATAATATTTCGTGTATTACATAAAATTTTTATCTGTTGGAAATTAATTTTAATAATAATAAAACTTATTAAATTATGCCTGTGTTCATAATTTTTTGTTAGCACTATTTTGGTATTCTTGGAAGACACCTGACGAGAATTGTTCAACCAAATAGGTAATTGATAACTAGTTGCTCGAAAACGCAGAAATTCTTCTTTGTTGGGAGCCCTTGTAAGTAAACTGCCTTTTGGAGATATACTTCTTTATAGATCATCCAGAAAGTAAGTTTATTTATTTAAAAGAAACAAAGAACCTATACTTTCACGGACATATTTATTGGCAACAAATACAGCAATGTTTCAGATATTTTTCAACATAGCCATCACCAGAACTGAGACACTTGTCGTATTGTGGGATTAACTTTTGTATACCTCTGTCGTAGAACTTTGCAGCCTGTGAATCAGCCTTACTGTCCCAGAACACCGTACACACCTCTTTCCGTACCGATCGCGTCTGTTTGAATTTGGTCCTGACCGAAGTTCCACTATTATGCTAATGCATTGACTGCTCCTATTTTTCCGTGGTAAAGTGCGAAATCCAAGTCTCATTGTCGTGAAGATCCTGTCGAGTGACTCATGGCCGTCATCGTGATACCGTAGCAGAAATGTCAGTGCTGCTCCTAAGCATAGAATTTTGTGTTCGGGTGTCAGTATTGCCTCATACACATGACAGGGTTGACGATGAATTTCAATTGGCGTAATGATTTGCAAATTCAAGATCACCGGCCGAATCTTGCAGGAGGCGGGAGAAGGAATTAGAATTTCCATTTCTGACCACTTCTAATCCGCTACTGGCTGGAATCGAAACTTGTCCAGCTGGCATATGAATAATATGTCATAGATCTCTTACGCACGTGCAATTGACATGGATAATTGTATTTACTTTAAAGGGGAAAACATCGCGAAACTTACTTTCTGGATGAGCTTCTTATTTTATCGTCAAATGCAGTCCAATAGCTAAATATGTTTTGATTAATTTCTTTTAGTTAAGGTGTAGTGGTACAAACAGTTTGATTCTGATCACTGCAGTCGACTTCTTTAACAACACCAGATATAGTTAATGGAATTCTAAAGATCAAATCTAACTCTAAACGGGAAATAACATTCATTAAATAAGCCCATTGATTTGAGCCCAGTGATTTTGGTACTGAAGAGTAGTACCCTATTCATTTCACCGTCTCTCGGCCATTATGACATAGGAAGAAAATGTTAAACTTCATTGCAATACAGAGATAATTATGTATGATAAATTCGATGAAAACTAAAAGTATTATTTTTTTGGAACTTAATAAAAAATCTAAGGCTAGTAAAGATACTAGTAATACGTGATTTAACATTTAGATCTACAACAAAATTATAAATGTTTGTAAAAACAATCTTCTCTTAAATGATTTCACAATTTGGATCGTTATATGCAATAGTCTGAAATTAAAAATTATACTTTCAGTAGACTGAATCTGTATAACAGAACTGTTGATAAAATGTTACATATATATTTTTATAGAATGGGGCTATTTTATTTCAGATTATAACTAAAATTCTAAGATTTTTCCCAAAATAGAAATATTTAAAAAAATATCTGTTATTTTACTATTATAGATATTCTAAACTTAAACAAATAAATGCTTCATCTATTTTGGTAACAGACTACGTTGAAAACACTGATTTTTGACCTCTTGGTCGGTTTTTTTATTAGTGTGTCTGAGAGCTTGAATTGTTTTCTTTCCAAAACTGTTTTTCTTTTCTTTTTACGTGATTTAGAAAAAAAGTTACAGCCTTTATAATATATGATGTCTCCAACAAAATGAAACCGGAAGTAGTTGCTCCAAACCGGAATTTGATTTGTAATTGCAGTACTTTACTCATTTTCAGCCCTAAAGCTAATTATTTTTGTAATTTAAAGTTATTCTAATGTTTTTACAATATTCCGAAATGTTTTTACCAATTATATTATTTGTTTATTAATGGAAAACTGGCGAGAAATCAGTTCAAGTGTTCGTTTGGTTACATCATCACTCTGATAGTTCTCTCTCTTTGCTTTTGCCTTTCTTAATATAAAATACTGTTTTTGTCTCAAAATCCTCTTTAGTTTTACCAAAAACATCATAATAAATGGGTTACCTAATAATTATTGCCTTTTCTCTATTTTTCCCTTAAATTACTCAATTTTTCAAAATATGCACTATATATGGATAAAATTTCAAGTTGATTATACTTAAAATTTTATAGTGTAACAAGAAAGAGTATAAGATGAGAAGAAATTGATTTTTTTCAAAAACTTTGTCACCTTAAACGATTTTATAATGGATTTTATAATGTGTTATATGCAGTCATCTGAAATTAGAAAATATACTTTCAGTTGACTGAGTCTGCATAACAGAATTGTTGATACTAGAAAATGTTACATATATAATTTGATAGAATGGGGTTATTTTATTTCAGATTATAACAAAAATTCTAAGATTTTTCTCAAAATAGAAATATTTCAAAAAATATCTGTTATTATACTATTATAGATTTACTATTATATATTCTAAACTTAAAAACAAATAAATGCTTCGTCTATTTTCGTACATATGTATTTTTCCATTGCGAAAAGAAAATATAATTTCATCTAAACCAATTGCTGAGAGAACAATAGAAAATGTTTTCCTATCTTTGAAAAATTTCCTCATTCTCAGGATATATAGACAAAGAAGGGTTGCGTTTCTAAAAGATACACATACATAAGAACATATATAAAACATATATCTTTTGTATATTATACTCACAAAAATATATTTGTTATTTTTGAGAAAGGTTAAAACAAAAAATGGTAGTAAATTTAACTTTGTAAAAACTATCGTGTGCAAAGTATTACCTTTCTTTTAATCGCCATTTTTTAATCTTTTAATTGTGTCCATAACTTCTGTCATTAAATCAATTTTTTATGAAATTTTCAATGGTGAATAATTCCACGAATTCTTGCAAATAGAAAATTTTTGTATGATAATTAAAGTAATTAGAATACGCCTTGAACATAATTTCTATGCACAGACTGCCTTTAAAATAAACTAATTTAAAATGATTGTA
>CM063505.1:149156406-149196406 GCA_032207245.1 Pardosa pseudoannulata
ATCGCTGCAATCCAAAATTTAAGGTATCGTTAAATTTGGATTCTACACACTTATGTGTTACATGTATATATGCATAGTATTAATCTAATATATATATATATATATATATATATATATATATATATATATATATATATATATACTTAATAGATTAATAAATTTTATTCTAAATTTCTAATTTATAGACTTTTCCAAAGCAAGTTCTCTCAATCCTACTAAGAAGCAACTACCACCAGCCAGTACTGTTACTTGGATTAAAATACACTATAAAGTTATAAATAAACCTCAAGCAAGATTCACTTACAGCTAAAAAACTTTCGTGAATTACTTTACCCACCGATTAGCTAGGTTCTAGCTCTAAAGGCATGGGAGATCACTACAGAGGGTTTTTCAAAATCTTTATGATCAATGAAGCTATGTAACGGACCATCCAGTTAGAAAATATAAAAATATGTATTAAGAACCTACCAAAACCTGAGGACTAATTAAGTGAGAAATCATCAGTTCGCTGAAGATATTTGTAGGATTAACAAATTTTTCAGATGAAGAAAATTAGTTCTATTAAATATGCCTAATGCATCTGACACACTATTTCCTACATCTTGGGATATTATATTTATATACATACACAAAAATATAAGTATGTGATAAATAGATAGTATTTTTAAAGTTTTTAAGTGTTATTATAAAGTATTTCATGTTTATTATTTACTAAAAAATGTATACAAAAAGAACATTATGTTTAATAGTATTCAACCTATAAAAAATAGACATTAAATCATTATTCCTTTTAACTGTATATTACATGAAAGAGTTCAATAGGTGTTCAGATTTCACTATTAGATACCGACATACTTTCATTACAATAAAAATTAATTTATTTTACATAATATTGAACTGTAATAATTTAGATTACATGTATTTAAAATTTGAGATAATTTTAGTAAATATGTGTGCCATGTAATATTAAAGAATAGTTGTAGTTATTCATGATGGGAATTTATCAGTTGGAAAAGCATACATGCGTTATATCTTACCATTCCTTCAGAGAAAATTAAATTGAAAAATGCTATTAGCGGGTATATTTGAGAATGAAAATATGTTATTTAAATTTAAATGTTATTCTTACAAATAAGCAGAGAATATACACATTTTATTTATTTGTGCCTCTGATATTTCTCATAGAAAAAAAAACCACCAATAGTCATAAAAGAAAATAGTCACAAGACGAACAATTTAAAAATTTAATCTAAATTAAAGCTTTATAATTTAAAGAATGAACAAAATTTGACTCTGAGAACCATACTACTTAGATACAAAGTTTTCATTAGTCAATAAAATGAATTTCAAGGAAATAATTCGTGTTTTTAAATTTAATTGCATTCGACTCTAGCTGTGAGACTATTATACATGTAAAATGCTTTAGGACAAAGTTTCAACAATCTATAATAAAACGTATCGAATAAATTGCTTTTCTAAAAAATATTTTCACTGTAAAATGCGGTGAAACATTAAATTTCTCTTGATATCCTTGCCTAAAACCGTAGTTTAGGAAACATTTATGTAATGGACAAAATATACAAAAGTTGGAAAATATTTCCCCCTTTAAATATATACCAGAAAAGCTTCAAGATCTCACAAAAATGTGTTAGTGAAAACTTTCAATTCGGATCCCAAACACATTTTCTCGACTACATTCAACAGCACAAGCTAGAGTGTAAATGCTGAAAATCCCTAAAATTTAATTTTATTTTCTGTCGGACAACTCTCTTTCGCGGGAGATTTCACTTAGCTCTTTATATGCAATTCCTAAATCCTTCTAAGAAGGAACTGAGTTTTTTTTTATCTATCTAACACATTCTCTCTCTAAATATATATGTATAGCCGATCAGTGGTCGAATGGTGGGGCACTGCTCTTCAGTGCCGAAGTTCATGGTTTCTAATTCAGCCGCTGGCATCAAAAACAGTAGAACGTAACTCTTTGAACCAAACCAATCCTTTTTCCCTGTATATATATAAATATATATATATATATATATATATATATATATAATATAAATATAAATATATATATATATATTATAAATTATATATATATATATATCATATAATATAATATATAATATATATTATATATATATATAAATATAGTATATATATATATATAAATATATATATATATATACATATATATATACATATATATTTACATATATATACATATATATACATATATATATATATATATATATATATATATATATATATATACATATATATACATATATATACATAAATATATATAGATGTAAATTTTATCTCTATTTAACAGGTTTTCCAGCTATCACCGGCAAATCAGTCCGCGGTTTTGCTGATTTTAACGGTTTAATTCTTTTTCCTTCGGAAAATTCTTTCTGTCTTCACTCTTGGGTGCACCTCTGTTCGAGCAGAGTGATTTTTGTCTCTCTCTCTCTCTTGTCTGCCGTTGACTAGTAAATATATCCGTTTCTAACAGATCCAAAATAAAGTTTTAGTTACACTTGTGCCGTTCTCTTCATTGTGGGTCGACTACATATTTATATATATATATATATATATATGTATATATATGTATATATATATATATATATATATATATATATATATATATATATATATATATATATATATATATATGTATATATATATATATATATATATATATATATATATATATATATATATATATATATATACATATATATATATATATATGTGTGTGTTTATATATATATATATATATATATATATATATATATATATATATATATATATAATATATCAAAATCATTTAACTTTGATGTTTCCTTAAAAACCTCCTCCCTCCCATTCTAATTCCTTTTCCCAGAATCTAAATGTCTTAATCAAATAAGGAGTGTCATCAACTTAAAATTCTTTCGATACATTTCCCAAAGCTTTCTGTCCTATAGATGTAAATTTTATCTCTATTTAACAGGTTTTCCAGCTATCACCGGCAAATCAGTCCGCGGTTTTGCTGATTTTAACGGTTTAATTCTTTTTCCTTCGGAAAATTCTTTCTGTCTTCACTCTTGGGTGCACCTCTGTTCGAGCAGAGTGATTTTTGTCTCTCTCTCTCTCTTGTCTGCCGTTGACTAGTAAATATATCCGTTTCTAACAGATCCAAAATAAAGTTTTAGTTACACTTGTGCCGTTCTCTTCATTGTGGGTCGACTACATATTAATGCGTCCAGCAATAAAACTACACGGGTTAATTGCTTTAACTGTGGTAAATTAGGCCACAAAAGTTTTGAGCGTCGGTTAAAAAATAATATGTCTAAACATCTGTTTCAACCTAAAATATTTTAAATTTTAAAATTAGGAAATGTGACACGTGCTGTTCAGGATTTACCACCCAACCCATGCAAATTCTGCGAACAAGTGGGTATTATGAATGATTTTCATTGGGGTTATTCTTGTATAAACAGACCATATGTGTCTCAAAACTCAGAGCCCAAACAACAAATTGATAGATTACAATTAATTGTATCCGAATACATCGAAAATAAAAAGTACGCAAAACAAAAAACCTCCAACACTAAGAAAACTAATATTGTTAAACACAGATGCAGGATCCACGGTGAATATAATTCCGAGTAAAATTGCGGAAAGTTTAAATGTTCATATTGAGGAAAGGGAAAACATACAAATAAAACAAACTAAGGGACTAATAAATCTTAACAAAACATAGAATGTTCATCTTAAAGTGGGCAACATAGTTAAACAGGCAGAGTTTTTTGTACTTGACACCGATTTACCATACACCCTTCTAGGTTTAAAAAGTTGCATTGATTTTGTTGCATAAATTGTGCAAATCGAGTTGTTGTGCAGAAAAAGAAAAGCTTGATCGTCTTTTCGAAATCTGATTATAGAAATTTCTGTTGCATATTATGCCTGAAAAGCCTGTTGAGCCAAATGATAGTCACTTAGAAAAAATAAATATAATAAGTCAAAGAAAATTTATAAAAGAAAGTGTTAAGGGAAAAGAAAGTAATATTAAGATACAGGTAAACAAAGGAGAAATTGTTAAAAAAGAAAGTGGAAAGAAAAGTAAATATGATAAAAAGAAAGGTAAAAATCCTGAATGTCTGAGTTTTTCTGATGCGGATCTTGTTGATGGGTGCACACATTGTCAAAATCATGTTGCGGAAAGCTATGAAATTTCAGACATTAAGACACAAGGCGAGTTAAAAGAAGTATTAGGAAATTACAAAGATATTTTTGCTACCAGCAAATATGATGTAGGAAAAATTACGATAGAACAGCAACGCGTAAGGTTAAGGTCGGACTTGCCAATTTCATTAAGACCGTATAAGACCTCTCCAAAACAGCAGGAGGAAATAGAAAATCCCATTAAAGAACTATTAAATGCTAATATAATTAAAGAAAGTTCATCATCTTATTACGCCCCAGTTACATTAGTTTTCAAAAAAGATGAAAATAAGAAAAATACATTGTGTATAGATTTCACAAAGTTGAATCAAATTACAAAATCAGATGCAGAGCTATTGCCCATCATTGAAACCCTAATAGACAAGTTGGTTCAAAGTCAATATTTTTCAAAATTAAACATGGGCTCAGGTTATTGGCATATACCGATCCATCCAGATGATACAGAAAAGCTTGCGTTCGGGACTCATAACAGCGGTCTGTATGAGTAGCAACGTCTACCTTTCCGTTTTAAAAACACCACTAGCATCTTTTAAAGAAACATCCGTAGAATTCTAACAAAACATAAGATTAACTTTTTTTCTAATTATTTCGATGACAGAATCATATTTTCAGAAAGTTATAGTAAACGTTTAGAACAACTTCAAGAAATTTTCGAAATTTACAGGAAAGAAAACATTAAATTAAAATCATCTAAATGTTCATTTTTGCAAACTAAAATTAACTTCTTGGGATATGAGATTTCCAATGGGAGTGTCTCTCCAGATAATCACAATTTTAATGTGATAAAAAATTTAAAACCACCTACCAATATTAAAGCTTTTCAACGTTTGTTTTAGTTTCAGTTAATGTATAACATAAATTTATTAACCAGTATGGAAACATTCGTACTCCATTAAATAACTTGTTGAAGAAAGAAACTCCATGACAACGGACTGAAGAATGCCAGAATGCTTTTGTTAATTTGAAAAATTTATTAATTTGTAAACCACTTTTGAAAATTTTTTATCCTAAAAAGAAAATTCATCTCTTTGTTGATGCAAGTATAAATGGTGTATCAGGAGTTTTGAAACAACCCGATATTTCTGGTGTCTTACATCCGATAGGTTTTCATTCCCGCTCTTTAAAAGATTATGAAAGAAATTATGCCATTACTGAGCTTTAATATCGTGGATACCTTAAATAAGTTTCACCATTATCTTTTCGGACAAAAATTTACGATACCTACAGATCATGCGGCATTTATGTGGCTCAAAAAATGTAAAAAAAATATAAAAGGTCGTTTGTTCCGCTGGTCCTTGCACTTAAGTATGTATGAGTGTGATATTAAATACCAGAAAGGTACCACAAATGTCGAGGCTGATATATTATCTAAAGATGTAGTTGAAACTGATGTTAAAAGCAGTAAAAGTAATCTAAATTACGTTTCGCACCTTTTAGCATTAAATGGAATTCAAGAAGCTCAAACGAAAGACAATTTAGTAAGAAATTATACTGAAATTAATAATATTATATTTCTTCGTAAAAAAAGGCTTTACTAAGGTAGTTGTTCCTTTTTCGTTACGATTGAAGCTTCTCCAAATCACGCATGAAAAATTCGGCCATCCTGGTATACACAAAGCTATTAATCTACCTACTTCTGTCTATTATTGGCGAAATATTACATCAGACATTTCTAACTATCTTAAACATTGTCATACGTGTCAAATTAATAAGAAAAAAAGACAGAAAAGGTTTGGATTGCTGCAAGAGGTTCCTCCGACAGAACAGCCTTTTGAGTGCTTAAGTCTAGACACCGTAGGAGGGTTTAACTATTACAATTCAACTAAAAAGTACTTACATTTAGTTATTGACCATGCTACACATTATATTTGGGCTTTTCCATCCAAAAATGTCACATAGGAAACGTATACTTATTGTCTAAAACAGATCTTCCAAGTTCAAACCCCTAGGAAAATATTAACGGATAAAAATGCATCTTTTATTTCATCAAGATTTAGAAGATTTTTAGAACACAATAATGTTAAGCAGTTGCTCACATCTTCTCATTACCCTGAAACAAATGAAAAACTTGAGAGAGTAAACCAAACAATAGTAAGTAGATTAAAATGCAAAATGAACCATTCCTTAAGTAAAACTCCTTGGACTACCTTATTAAATAAAGTAATAAATGAATACAATCATACCCCTTCACTCTGTGACTCAGTTTAAGCCGAAATTTGTTATACATATATATTTATATATAACAAAGAAACAAATATGCCCCTGAAATTTTATTTTAATCACTTTTCTACTTTCTCTTTGAAAAATTTGAAATTTGTTATTATTGAAAGCTGTTGTAACTTAAAGCATTCAAACAGAAAACCATTTCACTTATATCTAAATATATTACAAAACTTTAACATATTATTCTTTAACAGTTTTTGTGGGAATGCTTTTAGCTTATAGTGTAATTAAAATATATTTTTAAATATAATCTTAAATAAAATTTTATTAAGATAATCTGTATATGGAAAATTATTTTTACTTAAACGACAACTCAACATGCCTTTACAACATTTTCCTAAACTGGAATATAAACTAAATAGCTTTCTTTCCCTAACATATTAATGGTATTTTTAGAAAAAAATATAACATATATTTAAAAATATTTAATATTTGTCATTGAAATTCTTGCCCAAAATCATGATTTTCACCATGCTTTTAATACAATCAGGTTAAATTTATGTAAGCAAAATTTCTCATGTAAGAGCAAAATCTATTCTAGGAAGATATTTCTACCTCTAAATATATTTTAGAAATGCCTAACCTATCAAAAAACTCTAAGCGAAAATTCAAAGTTTATTTTTATTTCGATGCCCCTATACATTTTTTTTTCGACCACGCGAGCAAAAGTGTAAATGGTCGAAATCCCTGAAATTAAATTTCCATACAGAACGAGACATCTTTCTACTGTGGGGGACATCGAACATTGTGTTAAGCTCTGCGTGTAACACGCAATTTCCGGGTTCTTTTAAGTGGGAACTTCGCTCTTATATATATTTTTTCACACGTGAAACGTAGCCAGAGAAACAGATTTTCGGTTTAGAGAATTCCTTCTGTCATGTATGTTCACTTAAGTTCTCTTGAAATGAAACAGTATTTGATGCTTGTTCAGAAATAATTCTTATAACCTTTTAGATATTAATATGATTTTTTTATTTTTTAAAATATTTTTTTACTTCAAATACACATATGGTTAGGTAAACATTTTACTACTTTGTTAATATTAAGATATATTAGTGGTATGTTTTGTGATATACGGAAAACAAAATGTATAGTAATATTTGTACAACACATTATTACATTATTTTATATATTAATTTCTCAGATTTATTGAACACATTGCTACTGAAAACATTGTTTCTACTAAAGTGATTTTAAAAATTTATCTTTGTTGCATATATTTACTTATATTACCTAAATTGGGATTTATATGTGATTGACAATATTTGCTATATATATATATATATATATATATATATATATATATATATATATATATATATATATTATATATATATATATATATATATATAATATATATATATATATATATATATACATATATATATATATATATATATATATACATATATATATATCATATATATATATATATATACATATATATATATATATATATATATATATATATATATATATATATATATATTATATATATATATATATATATACAGATTAAAATGATATATCCTAATGTAAAAAATTAAAAGAAAATATAATATTAATACGTTATTGAATCTTTAAATGCGCTATGCAGCAATTAAAAACATCCAAAGGTATAAATGACTATAAAAGTAGATATAATAGAAAAAAAAATAGAAAATATAGAACCTCATATATGGACCGTAAACAACTAGTGATATGATGTTCCGAAACATCATATCAATGGTTGTTTATGGTCCACATATTTTATCTATTTTTATATTTTATTTATATATTTTACCTATTTATATATTTATTTTATCTATTTTTATACTCATTTATATATATATATATATATATATATATATATATATATATATATATATATATATATATATATATAGGTGTGTGTGTGTATGTGTGTTATAACCACTTATAATCCAACCTTTTGTCTACGTACATTTGGTTCTAAAAAAAAAAGATTATATTTATTTCAAAATCCGAATTATTTTACATATTCATTTACAATTGCAAGTGAATCAAGCATGTCATTATTATAGACAAAATAATCACAATTTGTTTCCTGTTCTTCTATAATACATATTTCCTAATTTATGCTGTTAAATAACCGCTGTCGAAATCAGTTAAGTGCGGTGACTTTCGTCTAATGTTAAAATCTATGTATCATTATCGAGTCATTAATTAAGTAAACATGCAGTGGTGACTTTTTTATATTAGGGGTATTTTTGAATTTATTTCTAGAAATAATGAGGGATGTAACTTGAATAGAATGTAAAATTTCAATATAGATGCTTTTATAATTTGAAGATCTACAAAGTTAAAGTTTTTCCTTAATACATTATTTTTTAATTTATAGATTATAAAATTAACTTTCTATGCAATTAGTACTCGGTTAACAATGTTTGACTAGACGATAAAAATTTGGTTATACCAAAATATTGCTATGGTGGTCCTATATTACATTTAAATAAGTTGTATGTTTATCAAATATACTTTATGATACTGTTTTCTGAAACATAATAAATATTCCTTAATGTGTTATTCGTTTTACAAAACAGAAGTTACTTACAATCAAATTGTAGCACTTAAGTCATTCGGTTTGGTTTTGATTCAATAGACTTTTTGATTCTTATAAAATTAAGGATAACAACTTTTAACTATTCAGTACTAAGCTATTATTTGATTTTGTATTCCCACTCTTCTACGTGCTTTCGTTACATGTTATATATGCATATTTTTTTGTTGGCGTAGTAATAGCGAGAATAGTCTTGTGCCCCTATTTCCTATTACTATCATTGACTTCTTTCATACATATTTTTCTCTGAATACATAATTTTACTTTAGAAAATTAAAGGATCAAACACAAGTGTAATTTATTCCTTTTTAAACTAATGTAAAATGAATAAATTTAAAATATATTGGTAAAATATATCATACCATTAACATATTTTGCATGTTGTATTGTATTTAAAGATTTACAGAGCATTTCTGAGGTAAAAGTATATAAGGTAAATATATCATATATATTTTTATCCGGATGCATAATTTCCCTTTAGAAAACTAAAGGATGATACACAAATGTAATTTCTTAATTTTTTAATTAATGTAAGATAAATGCATTTAACATATATTATTAAAATATAGCATACAATTAACTTATTCCACGTGTTGTATTGTATTAGACGATTTAAAGGGAATTTCTGAGGTAAAGGCATATAAGGCAAATATATCATTTATTTTTCTCAGAATAAATAATTTTACTTTAGAAAATTAAAGGATCGTACACAGTGTTATTGTTTCTTTTTAAATTAATGTAAAATAAATGCATTTAACATATATTGGTAAAATATATCATACAATTAACATATTTTACATGCTGTATTCTATTTGATGATTTAATGTTAATTTTTGAAGTAAATGTTTATGCTAGATGTTTTATATAAATAGAGAATAAATTACTTACTTGATATTGCTTAATGAATATATAATTTTACCTGTAATACAGGAATATACAACTGCATAAAATGGTATATTGAAAAATTTAAGAAAATTATTGCATTACAAATGTCTATAAATTATTGCAAATATTTAATAACAGTAATGGAAAAAACTGCATAGATTATTTATGATATACCTTATTGTGTGCTACATTTTATCAGAATACTAAAGTTAATAAAATGTCTAATATGAACTTTAAAAGTAAGTTTAAACTTTAAGGCATGAATTGGTAAATGGAACACTTTGTGCAAAGCATTCGACCTTTTAGAACTAAAAACATGAAAGTCTTAATGCTATATTTATTATATAAAAATGCTTTTTTCAAAATAAATATTTTAGTTTGACCGTGTACTATATTAAAAGAATCACGCTTTCCATGGAAATAAAATCGATAAAGATATTAACCAATCCACACGGAATGAATATTTTCTATACAGAGGTGATTTATAAGATAAAATGGAACTAGAGATTCCAAATCTTCACGGCAGTGTGATATTACAATATTTGAAGGTAAAGATTAATTTTAAAAAGAAGAGTTCATTTTAAAGAGTTTTATTGAAAAAAACTTCGAAAAACTCGGATGATGAACGAACCGCTGAATATATGCGTTTTAATGGATACTTTACCGATGAAGCTCATACGAGTTATCATGATAAAGTAAAAGAAATAAAAGAGGTATCACGCGATCTTTAGAATGATGAATCTAGGACTGTGAGCGAAGATACCATACGCATTGTCAAAAACAACCTCCTCGATTCCGAAAAATGATAAATTCTTTATCAATTTTCGAAATGGAGTTTATAACAGATCGTTGCTTCTCATTGAAACTCAAGAAACTTTAGGAAAAATTCGAGTTTAACACATTCATTACTCAACATAGAGTTGTTCTTAAAACCAAAGGAATTTATGCATAAAATTTGAAAAATTATTAAGCATTAAAGAACGTATAATTGATTATTCTGTAATAGTGAGTCTGAAATTTTATGTAAAGGAATACGGTTTTAGAACTATTGGAACGAACTACTTTATTTATTTATAAAGAACTTAAAATATAAAATTCTAAAATATTGAGCGACACATAGGTGTTTTATTTACCGAGAGTTTTGATTAATGACAGATAGTTTGAAAAAAAATATGGTATGATTAGAGAGAAATCAAAAATGCAGTTTTCCTTTTTAAATTAAAATATTAAAATTTCCTACATCAGTGTAATTTGCATCCCTGTTTTTGTAAATATTTTATTAAAATTATCGATTATAATATTTTAAATCTTGACATATTAGTAACAATCATTGAATGTTACTAATATGTCAAAAGATTTAATGGCAAATCTACTTCTCTTGTCACTGATAGTAACCCAGCAGACTAGCTTGTTTATATTAATATAGGATTACTTTTATATCAAATAGGATACTTGTTTATATTATTTTGCACTGTCACAACTTTTGTGGAAAGAAATCCGAATACGATCTACATTTAGGAAGTTAATTTAAAAGACATTTGACACCTTGGGGTTTGGTGGGACTAAAGTAACCTTTAACTTAGGATCTAAAAACCATTAATTCTAAAAATTCTTTTACCACTTTCGCAATGATTTCCAAACCAAAATTCCATTAAATTGAACTCTAAGTCTAACTTTTAACTAAGCCCAAGTAGGAACCTAGGTTTTATCTTTGTCTCCAACTTTCATCAGATTATAAATATTTTCGTCACTTTTTTATTACAGGTTTAATTTATATTATAAATCGCCCACAAATGCAACACACTTTCGTTCACAGTTTTGTTAGATATAATCTAAAATTATTAAGTAGAAATATAAAGAACCACTGTTAACTAAAATACCGGAAAAAAGAATTAAATTAGGAAATAAAGTTTGACAAATAAGTTGCAAGCAGGCAAGGGATAAAAATAAGATTGTAAGAGATATAAAAATAAAACGGAGGTTGCTATCTTCTAATACTTTAACACAAAAATGGGATACAATGACATGCTTTTACTTGAGATATATTTAATATTAAAATATATATTTTATATTTAAATAACTTAATATTCAATAACGTTTATATTTAAAAAGCATTTGTAATTAATTATAAAAATTATTAATTGACCTTTGTGACCGAACCATTCTCAGCAAGTGTAGTTTCTGAAAACATTTTTCGAAGACATTAACCTCTGGTAAATAGATATGTGTAGACTAACATTATAAAATGAAAATAAATTATAAGTGATTATCGTAGAAATAAATGGTTTACTTTATCTGATTTAAAAATCTCTGTAGTATTTGGTTTCTTTTTAATAAGTAAATGAAGAAAATTTTTCAAGTCTGAATCCATTTTCAATAGTTTCAGTCTTACGTCTCTACGTACTTTAAGTATCCATTTGGCCTTCCTTGAATACATTTTGACCAGTTCTTCGTATGTACAAATGTACTTATCGCGAAAAACAAAACGAGACATCAATGAACAAGAACTATTTCTATTAGGACTGCTGTAACAGTTTTTTGTGCACTTATAACTTTTAATTGTAATGTATAAAACAAAAAACCTCAATATCAAAAATAATAAAACTATCGTAAACCACCAGAGGCATTACTTGAGCTGGTTATGAAAATAATATTTTATACTTAAATAACGTTATATTCATTAACGTAATATTTAAAAAACATTTAGAATTAATTATACTAATTATTAATTGACCTTTGTGACCAAGTTACAGTCAGCAAGTGTAGTTTCTGAAAGCATTTTTCAAAGACATTAACACCTGGTAAATAGATATGTGTAGACAAACATTATAAAATCGAAATAAACTATAAGTGATTATCGTAAAAAAAATGGTTTACTTTATCTGATTTATAAATATCTGTAGTATTTTGATTAATAAATAAATAAAGAAAACTTTTCAATTCTGAATCCATTTTCAATAGTTTCAGTTATACGTCTGTAGTACTTTAAGTATCCATTTGGCTTTCCTTGAATACATTTTGACCAGTTCTTCGACTGTACGAATGTACTTATAACGAAAAAACAAAACGAAAAATCAATGAACACGAACTATTTGCATTAGGACTGCTGTAGCAGTTTTTTGTGCACTTATAACTTTTAATTGTAATGTATAAAACAAAAAACCCCAATATCAAAAATATTAAAACTCTATCGTAAACCACTAGAGGCAGTACTTGAGCTGGTTATGAAAATGATATTTTATATTTAAATAACGTTATATTCATTAACGTAATATTTAAAAAAACATTTAGAATTAATTATACTAATTATTAATTGACCTTTGTGACCAAGTTACAGTCAGCAAGTGTAGTTTCTGAAAGCATTTTTCAAAGACATTAACACCTGGTAAATAGATATGTGTAGACAAACATTATAAAATCGAAATAAACTATAAGTGATTATCGTAGAAAAAAATGATTTACTTTATCTGATTTATAAATATCTGTAGTATTTTGCTTCTTTTTAATAAATAAATGAAGAAAATTTTTCAATCCCTTTTCAATTGTTTTAGTCTTAAATCTGTACGTACTTTAAGTATCCATTTGGCCTTATTTGAATACATTTTGACCAGTTCTTCGACTGTAAGATCTTATCATGAAAAACAAAACGAATAATCATAGAATAGGAAATATTTGTATTTAGTACTCTTGTAACAGCTTTTTTGTGCACTTATAACTTTTAATTGTAATGTATAAAACAAAAAACCTCAATATGAAAAATATTAAAACTCTATCGTCCACCACCAGAGGCAGTACTTGAGCTGTACTAGTTATGAAAATAATGTATACTACTCACTAAATCTCTACTTATTATAGAATTAATAAAACTTGTACATTATTAAAAACTAATATTTTAGCAATTATGCTAATTGTTCTTTATATTAAAGGATTAAAGGATTTTATTTAAATAAAATAAGTTTAAATGAAGTGCAAGAATAATGTGGATAATTAAATCGGTGAACATGAAAGTAATATTATGAAAAATTTAAGTTTAATAAAATAAAAAAGCGATATTATTCAAGATATGTGCCAAACTCTTTTAAGTAAATACTAAGCTGTGTTCTTCGGTAAAATTCGTCCTCTCCAATGCAGTCAGTGAACGAAGCAATGGACGGTAAAATCCGTAACGCAGGGTTCGCTAAGATATATGAGAAATGCCCAGATTCCCCGACATTGGGAAAACAAAAGTTTTGAATTTAGAGGCCCAAACTCTTATTTTAAGTTTGGGAAGAAAGAGATTATCCCAGTATTCTCAACTGGAGAGTGGGCGGGTGTAGAGAGCAATCTAAAAAATCTAGCACTTTTGATGCGAATATGATTTTACCGTTTCCAGTTTATCCGGAGATCATTTACACTAGAAAAAACTGTTATTTTTGTGTGCTTTTCCTTTCTTTTGTTGGTTTAAACAAACTTTCAGGGTTTTCTTTTAAATAGGAATTAATGCTATTTAGGACACATTATTTTATTTATATTAGGACATCATGAAAGAAACCCATATCCAATAAAAAAAAACATTAAACATAATATATGTTATAATTTGCTTAAATTTTCAAGTTGGGACGGAATTTGGACATTTGCATTCTCTTTGCACACGTAACTATGGAACTGTAATCTACTTTTTAATCATATCGAATAAAAAAAAGCAATTATAGTAAGTGTTATATCAGTAATATTTAAGATAGTTGGTAATTTAAATATATACTGTCGTGTCTCTAAACATTCTAAACTAGGGGACTGCTATTTTAGAACTATGAAAAACCATTAAAATCATTCGGCGGAACAAGACAGACTTGAAGTGGTATATTTTAAATAGTTAAATTATATGGTTATTTTATAGTTAATTTTTTTGTAATTTAATTCAATATAAAAAGTCTTATTTTTTGTATGCTTTTCCTTTCTTTTGTTGGTTTAAACAAACTTTCAGGGTTTTTTTTTAAATAGGAATTATTGCTATTTAGGACACATTATTTTATTTATATTAGGACATCATGAAAGAAACCCATATCTAATAAAAAAAAACATTAAACATAATATATGTTATAATTTGCTTAAATTTTCAAGTTGGGACGGAATTTGGACATTTGCATTCTCTTTGCACTCGTAACTATGGAACTGTAATCTAGTTTTTAATCATATCGAATAAAAAAAGCAATTATAGTAAGTGTTATATCACTAATATTTAAGATAGTTGGTAATTTAAATATATACTGTCGTGTCTCTAAACATTCTAAACTAGGGGACTGCTATTTTAGAACTATGAAAAACCATTAAAATCATTCGGCGGAACAAGACAGACTTGAAGTGGTATATTTTAAATAGTTAAATTATATGGTTATTTTATAGTTAATTTTTTTGTAATTTAATTCAATATAAAAAGTCTTATTTTTTGTATGCTTTTCCTTTCTTTTGTTGGTTTAAACAAACTTTCAGGGTTTTTTAAATAGGAATTATTGCTATTTAAGACACATCATTTTAAGTTTGGACATCATGAAAGAAAACTGTATCTAATAAAAAAATATTAAATATAATATATGTTATGATTTACTTAAATTTTCAAGTTGGGACGGAATTTGGACATTTGCATTCTCTTTGCATTCGTAACTATGGAACTGTAATCTAGTTTTTAATCATATAGAATAAAAAAAGCTATTATAGTAAGTGTTATATCACTAATATTTAAGATAGTTGGTAATTTAAATATATACTGTCGTGTCTCTAAACATTCTAAACTAGGGGACTGCTATTTTAGAACTGTGAAAAACCATCAACATCATTCGGCGGAACAAGACAGACTTGAAGTGGTATATTTTAAATAGTTAAATTATATGGTTATTTTATAGTTAATTTTTTTGTAATTTAATTCAATATAAAAAGTCTTATTTTTTGTATGCTTTTCCTTTCTTTTGTTGGTTTAAACAAACTTTCAGGGTTTTTTAAATAGGAATTATTGCTATTTAAGACACATCATTTTAAGTTTGGACATCATGAAAGAAAACTGTATCTAATAAAAAAAACCATTAAACATAATATATGTTATAATTTACTTAAATTTTCAAGTTGGGACGGAATTTGGACATTTGCATTCTCTTTGCATTCGTAACTATGGAACTGTAATCTAGTTTTTAATCATATCGAATAAAAAAAGCAATTATAGTAAGTGTTATATCACTAATATTTAAGATAGTTGGTAATTTGAATATATACTGTCATGTCTCTAAACATTCTAAACTAGTAGACTGCTATTTTAGAACTGTGAAAAACCATCAACATCATTCGGCGGAACAAGACAGACTTGAAGTGGTATATTTTAAATAGTTAAATTAGATGATTATTTTATAGTTAATTTTTTTGTAATTTAATTCAAAATAAAAAGTTTTTTAGTATATGATATATTTACATTCATATCATATGCATTCTTGTTAATAATTATGAAAAATATTTAATGATTTTATTATAGGACGATTAAAATATGTGAAATGGGAAGAATGCAATATTTTATTATGGTACATGATTTCACTAAATTAACTTCGTAAATTAGTATTGTTAGAAGACATACATCAGTTAAAAATGATCTATGTTTATATTTTACATATTTCATATTAGAAAATATCTTTTAACATAGGTGTGTACCTAAATATTAATTTAAATTCTATTGAAAACGAATGTTAATTATTTTCAGTATTATCGCCTTATTTATCCCCAGAAAAAAATTAAGTCTATTTCTTTAAGCTTTGTTTTTAGTTTATCATTATTTTGCAAATCTATCACAAATAACTGAAGGTTTCACTGAAAAGTTTTAATTTTACAGTGAAATAGATCATAAAATATTGAATTACATGTTTTGCATATCGATCAACGTTGTAACTGAATTTCAAGAGGAGAAATAACTTCATTGAATCAACAACAACTAGTTGCATTCATTTTTCAAATTTCAGATCGAATAATATTGGCTGCACCCTCTAATTTGATAACACCAAAGTGAGAAGTGACGGATTATATCTATGTACTTTAGTTTATCGGCCTTTGCTCTACCTAATAACTGTACCGCAAAGGTAAGATGTAAAACAGAATATATATAGAGAAAACTTAGTCTATTACAAAAAAAATTAATATATATTTTTAAAATCTGTCATAAAATACTTACTAACGTGAACTTTAAATATTCTTTAGATATGATATTAAAGATTAATAATGTATTTTTAAAAGAGATTACATAAACAGTAATCCAATATATATAGAGTTAAGTAAATACAAATACACCGTAAAATCGTACGGTATGCTGTTATACCAGATGAGATAATATAATACAAAATGTATTAAATAATAGAAACAAGCATAATATTTTAAAAATTTTTATCATGTTATTATTAAAGAATGTCTATTGGAAAAAAAACCTATAATATTTAATCTTCACATATTAGCTGAATATTTAAGTTAATATGATGAAGTATTATAACTATTGTGTAATTTACAATTCTAATATGTATTTATCCATACTATGTGTAAAATAATTACAATGGAATCATTTTCTGGATGGCCTGTATTTTGAGTGTAGGGTGTTTACACATTTTATGCGTTTGAAAATTTTACTATCCAATTTAGCTGATTTGCACTTGTTTCAAGTCATTTGACACACAATTTCGTTTTCGTTACACAACTTTCCTAACGTAAGTGAGCCTAAAATGACGCACTTTTATACATATATCGGGTTGCGTATGGTATATATCCCTCATTCTTATCTATCTCTTTATATATACCGGATGGCACAGTCCAGATAAAATAGAGATATATAATAGAGTATCTGTTGATTTGTGACATGGCGTAAAGTGGAATGGATAGTCACTAGCTGAATTGCCATGACTTAAGCAGCGATTCTACTGTTTTCTGTAAAAAATATCCATAGCGGTTCAAATGCATACAACGACAACACAAAATTTTCCAATCAAGGAAATGATTGCAAATTTTTTGAGGTAATTGGTATTTATTTCATAAAAGGAATTGGATGTCTTCAAGTCATCATAATTGTCATTTTGTGCTTTCGGGCCCATAAGACCTTAAAACTATATCTGTACAGTCCAGTGCATCTTATTAGCCAAAGAGCCAAATATGAACATTACAACAATTAAAAAAAAATTTGGTGCCAAATCTGCTTGTTCAGTAAACATTTATTACACTAAATAAGTTGTACACTAGATAAAACTAAATTTCATACTTAATAAATATTTATTAATGCGAACAATAGGCTTGCATCTTCTTCGAAAGTTTGAGTAACAAAGGTTTGTATGTTGTTATTTTTAATTTTAGGCATGATTCTAAGTTCTCGTCAATAAGAAGACTTCTCAGTTTACTCTTGATAATGTTGATACTTGAAAAAGATTGTTCGCATACATATGTAGAACCGGAAAGGGAAAGAACAGCAACCGTGAACTTTTTCAGCTGATCTTAAGAGTCAGGAATACTGTTCCACTATTCCAAGCGTTGAAAATAATCCTGTCTTCCTTCTCCAGGACATTCCAAGCATGCCACTTATGTTGTGTATTAAGATCACATTTTTACAACAATATAAACTTTTAATTATCTATCTATCTTTTAACTTAAACAAAAAATTATACAAGTTCTTGATTTATAGAAAAATTTTAATTTATCAAAATAAGATGTAATTCTTTCTTACTAAGTTTTTCTTTTTAAATGATAATATTATTCACCTTCCGTGGATATTTGCGCCACAGCAGCAATTAAAGAGCCAAAGAGCCACATGCAGCTCTGAAGCCGCACTTTGCCAACCACTATCCTAGCCCAACCATCCAGCCTCAGCCCTTTCTTTATCCACCATGCGCGGCCAGGTTTGAGATTTGAGGACCCATGCTTCGTCTTTCCCTCAAGGTCCCAAGTCAATGGAGCCGGACGATGGCCCGAATGGTTAGGGTGTTAATCTTCGGAACCGGAGTTCGTGGGTTCGAATCCTACTATGGCATGGATGTTCGTAGCCATTCGGAATCTGCTTTAAGCAGTAGGTCCCTATCTCATTAGCATTCGTGTTGCAAAAAGTAGGCCGTAGCTCTCCCAAACCAAACCAAGTCACTGGAACTCTAGGTATATTGTTGTCACCCTGTAACGTGAGTTACACTGTTGACGAGGGACAAGGGCGATGTCACTGACCCCCCCCCCTTCGACCCCATTGGACAGGAGGAGTGCGTGACGCGGGTCAGTGGTATCTGGCCTTGGCAAAAAGAGTTTTTTCGTATACTTCCCTAGGCAGATTGGAACCCCACTCAGAGAAAAATAGGAAGCGAACGGAGAACTTGAGTAGAAGAAGAAAAATTTCAACTCTTGCATCTGAAAAAAGCGTCATCAGAGTTAGTTGCTTTGATAAGTGAATCAGGTTCTTCATCTCCACAAATAGTAAGTTGTAAATGTCTTGTAGTCATTCTCGTTACTTTCGGACCTTTGCTATCTTTTCCAGCCAATTCTAATACCTCAGCACTTCAATACTCCAAAATTGCAGCACTTTAAACTGTGGCTGTAACACCAACAATTTTTCCCTATTCCATCCACTTCATATTAAGATTGCATAGATTTTATGTTCTTCACCAGATTGTGAATAAATAAAGATATAATTAAAAAAGTCTGCAAAACGGTAAGTCTCATATGTATCCGGTATCTTAACTTTTTGTATTATATCAACCTGGCCCGGTATAATTCATTGGTACGTAATACACCCATTCTCATAACGTTCTCTTTTTTTATCTGTATTTAATTTCTTTTTCTAATTTATTGGATTTAGTGAATGACTTCATCTGCAACAAAGGCAAGTCTGCAATTAGCACTTATTCTCACTTTCGTGTTGAAAAGTGTGGGAGGAGAGCAATATCAAAGAATCAAATCCTTGATCACCAGTCGAGTAGTTGGTGAAGTTAAGTCTAGACAAAAACATATATCGGAAAAGTTTAAAAAAGTTTAAAGCTATTAATGTTTCATAAATTACGCCTACCCACATAAGCATGTACGTAAATACGTACATATAAGGATACATGATTTTTTAATTCAGTAAACTCAATGTATTTCTTTGAAGTATATCTTAAAAGTATAAAAAATAAAATACTGAATTAAAGGTATTTTTTTTTGTTTTATATCTTGCAAATATAAACTATCTTCGAAATACGTATGGAAACGAGTAAACATTTTTTAAACTTTATTAGAGATGCAAATATTGATATGTTAAAGGTAAGGTTTTGAAAATAATCTAGACTAATATTACGAAACATTTCTTGGATAATATTTTCTTAGATTTCCTAGAATGTCAACAATCTTCAGTGATTTCATTTCAATCTCTCCTATTTACTTTCTGGAGATACCTTTCTTTTATAAGCACAAAATATCGAGAACTTTGCATTCTTTTTATGATGTTTTGGATAAATAACAGGTAACATTCTTCATGGGAAACTTTTATTTTTATGTTGTAGAATATTAACAGAAAAAAACGTCTTGGTATAAAATATACAAATATTAAAAGGGAATTTTGAAAGCTATTTACGATATACGTATCTTTACAAGCTTAATATATAAAATATGTTTTTGGGAAAGGTTATTTAGCTTAAAACTTTTATAGATAATTAAATTTATCTTTTCTTTGTTTTATCGACTCACTGTAAACTTTTTATTTTTTAGTTGCATTTTAATGAAAATAGATCTAACATCTTTAAAAGTAATAAATTAAAAAATACTTTAAAGTGACAATATATATTTGTTCTTATGTTATTTATAATATTATTCATGGAAATTAAGTCTGCAGAAGGTTGTGTTTTGATTTAAAACAAGTTAGCGTCTTAAATATATTTGCTAAAGTAAAAAGTAAATTTAAAATTAAATTACTATTATTATCTATAAAATCCTCAATATTATCTTTCAAAATTACATACCATGTTATTTATTTACTTTTATTTAAAGTTAAGTTTTTCCCTTCAGGGACTTTGCAAAAGAACCATCGTTCAGAGAACTTAGCTACGATGTCTTTCGTCCGGCAATAGATTCAACTCTTCTGAAAAACCTTCTGCCTTTACAGCAACTTTTCCTGTCGGGTTTACGATGGCTAGCAGCGCCATCTGACGGTGGACGTGACCGGATCCTTCGGATCGCGGAAGCGGATCATTTCTCACTTCGTGCTCCGCGACGGAAGGATGGGAAGCAAAGTTAGTTGCGCAGGGATGCTTCGTCTTAAGCTCCAGTAAGCGATTTTGCACACTCAGGTAAACCCGCTTGAATATTCTTAAGAACTTTTAAGGGCTGGCTAGAACGGGGAGTCCCAGGGAAACTTACTTTAGCGTCACGAGGGAAATATTATTTCCTTTAAATAGCTTTTTCAGATACTTTATTTTCCTTAAAATAACTTGCGAACAAAAAAGTATAACTAAGCAGGTTCTGACATACATTTTATTTTGAAACTCTTATTTTTTAATTTTTATAAAAGAAATTTGCAGTTATTTTAATCTCGATGAAATTATGTTTCCTTTATTGTACATTTAAGTAAAGAGAAATGTAATACGTCACTCACGGATTTACTTTCTTTGAAAATTTTGCACTTGGGACTAAATCATGTCCACGTTACTAAGTATTACTGCAATTTATAAATTTAAAACAAATCTGCATTTTATTTTAAGAAATTTATTAACTGTTATACACCTTTTAACTCATTTATTTTTTTAATATGTTTTTTTAAGCACTTTTTTTTGTATACGCATTTTCATGCGCAACCAGTAAATGACCGTATTTAACCAAGAAGACAAAATTTCAAACAAATATATTTTTTAAGATTAAGAATATTTTTGATTAATGTTTTAATAATATAAATGGGTTTTGTACTCTTCTAAAATACTTTCTTAATATTTTCTTTCAAGTAAAGCAATTGAAAAGAATTTTAAGTTTGATGAAACGCTATAAAAGAAATTTAAAAATAGTTTTGAATATTTTCTGGAATTTTTGTTTAGTTTTCAAAGATTTTGCAATTTTTAATAAATTTTAAATGGTTAGTAAAGTTATATTCAAGACATAGTTAAGAATACAAAATAACGAGCTATATCCAGGAACAGGGATCATATTTATTGTACATGAATAAAAGATTATATTATATGTGTATATTGTAGAAAGGAAACATCCAGTATAAAATATAGCGCTTGAATTAAATCAATTGATAAATTAGATTTATCAATATTTAAAAGTTAATATATTTTCTACAATTTCTTACGATGTACATTTAATTATAACTGTTATACTTACAATTATTAATTCTAAACTTCTTTCTTTTTAAAAAAAAATATGTGTATTTCTAAAGTATTTTATGTATACATATATATGCACAACCAAAAAATGAGAATGTATAACATAATAGATGTAAATTTCTCCAACCCATTGTACTTTCTTAATATCAAGAATATATTTTATTTAGATTTTAAATGATATTACTATTTTAGCACTCTCTATGTATTTATTAAAAACATTTTACTGTATTCATGTAGTTGAATGTAAAATGTTCCAGTAATATTCATTTGCAATCTTTAGTAGGAATTACCATCAAAATTGCAGAATTCCAAAATTTATTCAATTTTTCGTATTTTATAAACATTAGCACAGGTGAACATTTTTATAATCAATTGCTTTTCTTTCAATAGATTAGTTATTTTAGATTATTTTTTCATAGTACAACATATATATTACTTTTATATAAGAATCTTTTCACAAAGGTCTGTTATAAAACTATAAACAAATGTGTTGTCCAAAAAAGTATATATATTATATGCTGATATAAATGTAATTCGGTGAAAAAATATTATTTTTAGTAAATATCAGTTGCGTTTGGTTTTTATTGTATATTCTGTAAATATATGTTATTATTTTGTAGAGACTACGAAATGTAAATCATAATTTTCACCAATTTTTATAAAAATTATGAATCAAATTTAATTTACGTACATGGAAAAATTGAAAAAAAATTGCTTCAATCTGCACAGCATTTATTAATTTTCCGCAGTTTGATAAATTTTTATTATTTGTAACCCAAAATTATTCTGAACTGTTTAAAGATACATATCCTGTTTCATGTGAAAGTGTTAAGGAACAATATTAAGTGTTAAGGTTTTCTATAATGTTTTATTCAAATAATTATTTTTTTAATTTTTTTTACTAATTATACGAATGAGGAGGGGTATGCGAGATTAATTTCTACTTACTCGGAAGGTATCGCCGAGGTATGAAAGTATACAACTAGCTTAAACTATTTTTCTTCTCAATTGTTTGTTAATGCTTAAAATGACTTTTCTCAGTATAATGTTTTTATTCCTTCACTCACATGCCTCTAGACTTCTTTTAGATTTCAAGTTAATCCGAATAATTCGGATTTTTCTCTTTCAAATCTCCAGATATTGTTCCTTAACACATTTCACGAGAAACTGGATATGCATTTTTAAACCGTTCAGAAAAATTTCGGGTTACAAATAAGAAAAATTTATCAAACTTGGGAAAAATTAATAATTGCTGTGCAGATTGAAGAAATTTTTTTTCATTTTTATTTCATTTATGCAAATTAAATTTAATTAAAATTTTTTATAAAACTTGATGAAAATTATAATTTAAATTTCAAAGTCTCTATAAAATAGTAATATATATATATAAGAAATATAACATTCTTTAGTATTGTAATAAAAGTTTCTGTAATACAGAAAAAATAAGATTATTATTTATAAATAGTCTGACGGTCATTAAAATAATATTTTTAGCTAACTTCATTTTTACTAAAATGATGTTCGGTTAAAACGTTTTTGTGTCAATTTCTCAAAAAGGCTTCATTAAAAATAATTACTAGAAAGATTTTCCTTAAATAATTTTATTATTTCTAACTCTAAATATGCATATTCTTAAACGTTAAACTAAAAAATTGTATTTAAGGGTTCTAAGTTTTTTATAATGTTGAAACATTAAAAATATTATACTTAATTACTTTTCTGCAATTTTTTTATATCATATTAACAATTCACTTACATCATTTAAAAATATATGTGTCACTTACGGAACTTTACGTATATATATATATATATATATATATATATATATATATATTTGCATTTCTAATATTTTTGATTGGTTGTTGACTTTATATTATGCAATAGTTCATTTTCAAAAATATATTTTAATATGGCATATTAAATATTGTATCATTAGATTTATTATTTTTTACAATATTCCTATTTCATTAGATATTTTTTAATATTTAATGACCTTTTTAAATGAAAGATGTCAAAATTTGTGGTTTTACGAAACCAATTCGCCAAATATAAAAAATGTGCAATGTACAATAATATATTCTATACCTTTAAGTTTAATTTCTAGAAGGCATAATGAAAACGAACTGAAATAATATTTTTTAATATTTTTTTTTTCAAATTTCAAAGCCTTTACAACCTTTTAAAAATCTGAACCGATTTATACAACTGTGTTCAAGACATAGGTAAGAATATTAATAACAAAATACATTTATGGTCAAGAATTATAATTTTTAAAATGACAAAGAAATAATATCGAATAAAACGGAATAATTTTCACCCCTTTTGCTGTTAGAATAGTTTCAATATTTGTTTACATATTGAATTCGCTCTCTCCTTAAAAATATGGATTGAAATTTTTTTCGAAATAATGAATTTGATTATTGCTATAGATAAAAAGTGAATACAATTTTTGTCTTTAGTTTTCACTATTATGCGAATGAATAGCACTTCGTAAATCATAAATGATACAAGAAAACTTAATTTTTAAAAAACCTTAGTGAAAAAAAACTGTTCCAACTACATTCTAAGTTTATTGAAAAATTGTACTAATTAGTAAAAGAACAGACGTGTCAAATAAAATCCTTAGCAATTCATTAACGGTTGAAATACGAAAGATATTTGTGCCCCATATACTACATTTTCAGCTGGTTTCCAATTTTATGCACAACTAAAAAAATGATAAAAACTACATAACATGCATGAGTTATAAAATCAACTCGAATATCTTGAATTATTCTCTGTGTATTACTTTATTCATTATATCAGTTTAATTCATTTAATTAGCAGTAACACACATATTTATAATTTTTTTTCCGGTATCTTATACATGTTTATATATATATATATATATATATATATATATATATATATATATATATATATATATATATATATATATATATATATATATAAGTATATACATATATATAAGTATATACATATAAGTATATATATATATATATATATATAAGTATATACATAAGTATATATATATATATATATATATATATACATATATATATGTGTGTGTGTGTGTAAAATTATATAAAATTACAGTATAACGTAGTTCTTGTATGTTATCCATTCTTGTAGTAAATGATAATATATATTACCCTAGAAAATTATATTGGAATATGAGGCATTATATCATTCAGAAAACAGGGGTGACATTAAATTTGTGAGTTTTCTAGCACTCTTGGGAATGTGTAACATATTATATTTTCACAACGATGTTATTAAATTTAAATCCTATGTGTCTCAAAGAGTATAAATGTGAAACGGTAATGATGTTTCTAAAGTTTTATGCCCGTATATACATTCTTTATGATTATTATATACACAAAGTATGAAATCTTAAAATACGTCGTATAATAATATGCTCTTTATCTCTGTAATATGTGAATGATGTCGTAACATGAGCGTAACATTTAAAGTAATGCTACTATTTTTAACAAATATTTAAAATATTAAACACGTTATAATAGTTCAGTATAAAATGAAAAGTAATTGGAAGTGAGAAAAACTCTATTTTTTATGATTAGATTCTGTAGAACGAGAATTTAAGTGCTATGATTTTACTTTCATATCGATTTTGTCTAGTGCAATTATATAATTCTGTGAGGTATTCTAAAGGAGAACAAACTTTCTTTGTTTTTATTGCTAAATAAAGAGTAAATTAAAAGTTTTAATTTTCTCTATATATCTTTCTATTCTATTGATTTATCAATACTGTATGTAATGCATTACCTGTGTGTCTAAATTAAAAAAAGACCACTTGAATAAGTTAAAACATTTTTACATAAGATATCAACAACTTTTAAACCGAACGATAGCCGAATACATAGGGAGATAATTTTCTATGTCGGAGTTCGTAGGTTAGAATCCCAATGCGGCATGATGTTCGTAGGTATTTGGAATTGGCTTTAAGCAGTGGCATCTTAAGAAACCTGACACATCCAAGGAACACTGGGCAGAGAGCCTAATCAAAAACCCGGTACTGATAAAGAAGGCCAGGAGCCTGGTTGACTGGCTAACCGCTAATAAAGGCGCCATGTGGCGGCCAAGAAGAGTTTAACCTAAAACCACACCACAAGAGTCGAAGTACCCTTTCACTAATGGCCATTACAACTGCCCTGTGCAGTTATTGCTTCCCTCACCAACACCTGCTCTCATGTTAGAAAGCTCCATGTAGCATACCGGGTCAACCGGACTTTTAACCTGGGCAGGAGTTCTGCGAAATATCCCCCGCACTTTCGGAAATTGCATTGGTTGTACTTATTTGTCTAGATTTTCTCTTTCTTTTGTTATTTTAAATTTAATAGGCGGAATACTGACTTGGCCCCTGCGTAACGCAATGTTGCCCGACGGTCAGACCGAACCAGCAATTCAACACCCTACGACCTACTTTGGGTGGGTGGCTGGTTACAGGTAGTACATGGCTTTAATCAGTAAGTCCCAGTTTCGTTAGCCCTCGTGTTACAAAACTGCGTTAACGTTCCAAACTAAAAACTTTTAATTACAGTGAAATAGTTTTTAAAGTGTAATGTTGTTATTACAGCAAAATTTAAATATGGTTATAACCTAATTTTGTTGTACAACTTATAAATTGCTTTACTATTCTAATGTTTAATGTGGCTTATTTGTTGAACTACCTACACATATAAAACACAGTTACTGTGTTTCTTACAATATAACTTGTCGTTAACGAAAAGGATACATCGATTAGACTCAAGAAATGTTACATTTCAGATCTATGAAGGATAAAAAAGAATATTAAGTTTTTATACCTAAGATACGTGTACTGAAATTATATTCTTGTTATATAATGTCCTTGGTAAACGTTCAGCGTGTATATTTAACTTCTTATCTCTCTTTTTCTTCCTCAACAATTCGTCATAGATATATACTTCCAGTTAAAAAAAGAAACTCAAATAAGGTTAACATTCATTTTATGTTACGTATAAATTTAAAAATTAAATTTTGCAAAAATTAAAAAATTAAAATTTTTAAAGGTTTTTCTGTTTTCTATATTTAGTAACATTTGTAACCCGTCCTAAAAATCTAGACCGAAAATCTGAACTTCTCTCGGAGAAATGTGACCGAGATATTTAAACACAAAATTTCAAAGTTTTTCCATTTAACAGATTAATTACCGTAGAAAAACGAGGTAAAAAAGGTTTATAATGGTTATCTTATAGTTAAGTAGAGGGATGTTCTCTCATTTTAAGGTGGGTTTATGTATTTTATGCATATATACATCACATTTTCCATTAAAATTATCTGTTAATCAAATGTACTCATTTTGCCGCTAAAGGTATGTTACAACTTGATTTCATCTTTGAATTATATTAATAAATCTTTTAATTAACTTTCTAAAGGAGAAAGATAAAGGAAATTTAAACATTCAAATTTTTAAGGGAATGTTGCGAAATTTCGGAATTGGGAATATTAAGAAGATTAGAGTAAGTTTACACCTACAAGTAGAGTCATGGTTTTTAATTACAATTCTATAATATATGTTTCTTGCTATTTGAAATGGATAATACGCAGTAAATACTTATCTTCTTGATTAGAGTTACATTCCATTTTTTGGCTAAACCAAATGAAGAAGAATGATAAAATTTAGCTCTTCAGTATTAAAACTATTTTATATCTGTCTGTAAATTTGGCCTCAAGACATCTACCGTAAGAGGTAATATGAAGTATTTCGAAATTTGGATTTGTTATGACTGTAGTATCTTTAAAAGCCACAGTTATTATCGTGCTTACCTACTACATTCGGTTACATATCACATAGGCACTTTTATTTTTCAACAAGCGGTTGAGTATAAATTTCGTTTGTTTTAATATGATGATCTTTGAAGAAGATCTATGTAATAATGTAAGAAAAAAGTTGATTTAGTGCACTTTTGATTAAGGGAAATTTAAAAATGTGGAAACAGTCATTTTACTAGTATATAGAATGAACTCAAGTATTTTACAAATCAAACACCAACCTTACACATTTAAAAGAGTGTATTATTTCACTCTATTTGTTTGTATGTCAATCTAGAAATATTTCAAATTTTTCCTGCGATGTATTTATCTTTCAGCTTAAGCAGAATGCTACGACGTATTCAGATAGTTTAAAAGCAATAAGCAGGGTAACAATTTTATCCTCACTTATGGAGCGATGATTTTCTTAGTATTATTAGTATGACTAGATTTAAATGTTATTTCAAAATGATGTTTTTATAATGATTCATTTGCTATATCTATGACTTTATAGTCTTGAAAATATACATTAATCCCTTTAAATAAACAAATTACCCTATGTACATTATGGAATGCAATGATTCAGTAAGGGCTGCATAAATGTAAACTCTTTATAATCATGCTTATTTAACCAATTAATTATATACAGTAGCTGTTATATCATTTATTAATACCAATTGTACTAAACACACTAGAAACGAAAGAATTAAAATGTTTAATAATCTTCTGGATGGCTAATTATTTTATTTTGAATTAATTAAAGGCTCTATTACGGTCTAGACGTACCGATTTTCCTTCTGTCATTAAAATGAAAATCCACATTATGTCTTTCCCTTCGGGTTTCAACGAGACAATTTAACATCAAAACAAACGCATGCATTTCAAAGAAATAACAGCAAATGACTCGTCTATTTTTAGCCTTCTCAACATACGGTACTTATTAAATATTGATAAAGTGTCCGAACCATTTCTCTTTACAGCGAAATAATTATTTCGAAACACATTGTAGAAATAGTCAAAACACAAAGAAATATATCCTGCAGGATTCAGAAATATACAGTCAATAACATTTTATTGTAATCTTTACCAGCTGTTGCGGTACTTTTTGCCAGCTGGATGGGTTTCTAATCGTTATCGATACAGAATGTAAATATTTATTATGTTTCACCACGACAATGCAGAAATAAAGATCGATCCACTGCTAAAAATTTAACCATATTTAGCATATAATGTCTTTTATGTTCGCTTTTATCAGAAAGGAATAACTCTCATTGACACTATGTTGAAAGTGAAGGTATTTAAATTATGAATTGTAAAAAGGAATGTATGAAACTTGAAACCAATAATCTCACAAAAGAAACTTTATGTTCTGTTTCAGGTTGTAAGCTGGAAAATGTTCACACAGGAAATTATGTTTCAGGAACTCTATGTTTAATTCTTTTTCTGGTTACGGAATTGCGTGAGAAAAGAATGATTGAAAAACTGGTAGTAGAAGGAAAATTCCAACAGAAATATTTTTTTAAACTGGCAATCAATGAAGAAGTAGCATTTAGTTTCAAGTTTTGACTATCTATTTGCATACTATTAATTTCTCCTACAATGACGTTATGCATGATTTTTATTTTACTAAAAATATTTATAATTTTGAGTCATTTTTAAGATTTACAAATCTCTACTTACAATCTTAATTCTTCGCCTTTTAAGGAGTGTGCACCCTATATATATATATTTTTTTCGTTTATTCCAGTTTTTTACTATATTTATCTTTTCTAATTTATTTATTTATATTTATTTTCTTTAGAAACACCTTTTTTCTATCCTTTTGTTTTTTTAGTTTTCCCTCAGCTGTTTTTTTTTCGCTGAATCTTTCTTCGACGTCCATGTTTTTCCTCCCTTATTCACTTATCTATTTTATTTGTTCTGCTATATTTTTTTACCCTTATCTATATTCTTGTTTTCTTTTCCTCCTCTTGATTTTGATTACATTCTTTGACAGAGATTTACCTCTTTCTGCAGTATTCTGCTAAGAGATTGACAATGGTGTCTATCCATAACAGGTCGAATTTTTTGTAAAACGTATCAATTCCTCTTTTAAGTAATTTTAGATGTAAAAATTTATAAAATTTATTCTATTTCCAATAGCCTTTTTCATTACTTGAATATATGGTAAAAAATAGTAATACATTCAAAAACGATAAAAATATATTGTTTCTAGTGTGATTACTTTAAAATTAAATTTAAAAAGTTTAGTTTTAATTATTTTTTACCTTTTAATATTTTTACAAAACACCCTCGATAAATTGCATATTTATATAAACGTCATTTTGTTTAAATTAGTGAAATATTTGCAATAAATGTGTCTAAGATTTGTTTCATCTGTTTGCTATATTTCTGTTATTTTATAGTAGATAAAATTTGGCTTTAAATTCTAGTGTGTGTGTGCATTTAATATAATAAACATTATACTAAACAGTAACTAACTCATTGTCCTCACGTTTAATTTGAGATTATGGTAAAATAGAGCTTCAAATGAGATACCTTAGTGATACATTTTGAATTTTAGGAGTGAAAGAACATATTTCCGATCTGTTGAATTTTCTGAGCCCATACAGATTCTAAACAAATATAACTACTTATGAGAAGTGGCACCATATTTGCCCTTTGATGACATGGTTCTACATTTCTTTCACAAATCTGTTGATGGCTTATGAGATTTTTGGATTAAGGAAATAAATGCACTCTTCTAGAATTTCTGGCTACGACTACTTTTCGAGTTTTGTGTGTGAATTTAATGTTTGAAACTGAAAAATATACCTGGTATATCTCCAGTAAACCAAATAAGTTTTCCTTATTTTTCGCTCAATTGCATATCTAAATTTTCGTCTTGTAAAATATACGCTTTTTTTTTTCTCATTTCCGATTTAAAAGATCAGCTTCAGACTTACCATATATTCTGCAGTTTTATTGTTGGATCATAAAATCTATGCCAATGCCAATCAAATTTGCCAAAATGCCATTTAAATGTATGCGTATAATCAAATAATATTTTATTCACTATATATATTTAGTCCCAATGCGATTTTGAGATGATTCCCATGCTACAAATAGTTGGACAAAGACATTACTGTAGAATATAACAACATTTCTAAATAAAATCTAGAAAGTTATTTGTTCTAAAATTAGCAAATACGGGTGTTTTGTTACACCCCCCCCCAAAAAAAAAACCATGGCGGACGGGGTCGGCGTCTATACTGCGTCTGTTCCATAACAGGATGTCCATATACAACTGTGGCTTTGAAACTGAAGATAGTTCTTCTGTACAATTAAATTTGAACGAAACACACATAACAAACTGTAACAATATTAAAAGTTACGAAAAATTTGATTTTTGATATCATTGAACATAACTTGAAACAATGATTTCTTGACTATTGCCAGTCACTTAGAACATGATTTTATACAACTACATTAGTATACAAAACACTGAGAAGGAAACTAGTTGGACTTATCGAAATGTCCTACAGTACCATTGAGTATTACTGGTTTTCCAGTAGCCAGGCAGAAGTGCACGACTATCTTTCCGGAGAACTTGTTGATGCTTATAATTTCTGTTCCTCGATGCTTGGAAATCGTATTAGAGTGCTAAAAATGTATCTTTTAGTTTAGCAAGCAATGGAGCACGTAATCTCTCTCTGAATCATGTTTTAAGCAAAGACTTCTACTATAACAAGTTAAAAAGGAAAAAATGCCCCTCGTCTGATAATAAAAATTTTGGAAAACTTCTGACATGGAATCCTGAACGTAATAAACCCATTAGTGTACATGGTTCATTGTAACTGTAAAAATACTATATACTTTCTCAGAAGCAAATATAGTCTTTGATTTGTATAGTACGAGTGAATTAGAAAATATCTCTGGACATATAAATTAACCCTTTGCAAAGCAAACGTTCATATATTTTAAACTGAGCAAAGATATTTGCTGCATACTACTTACAATATTCCAAAATAATTATTTTACATGGAGCGTGCTGTTTCATTAAGTAGCTACAAAATATCTCGAAAAGTTTAAAAAATAAATTTCTAAGTAACTGGGCAATAGCATAATTAATTACACAATGTTAAGAAAAAAAACCTTTGCCACGTCAATATTGTCCAAAACTATTTTTATTCTACTTTAAAATAAATACGAAGTGTGTAACTGAAACTAAAATTTAAAGATAATTTAATTCACAGAATAAGTATAGTAAAGTTCATTTTTGTAACAAAATTGACTCGTGAACTTAACAAATCACTATGCTGAGGACAAATATCTCTTTTGAAATGATACTTCAATCCACTTAAAAAATCGTAAAACAAATATAATTATATATTAGATTTCATTTTAAATTGAGTCACTGCTATGTCAACAGCAACATTCTTTTGTTTCAATTTAAACGTAATCTAATTTCAAATACTTCTGTGGTATTAAAATAACTCAAAATATGTTATCAACATAACTGTAAAAATATCCTTCAGAAAATAAAAGTTATGTGGTACATAAATTTAATTAGCTCTAATCCTTTCGTATGACTAAATTACAAATACGTTAAAAACAAGTAAATTAATCAAACTCAATTTGTTTGCGGACTCTGTTTCTAATTCTAAATTCACTTGAATAATCCGAAGAAAATATGTTTTTATATATTTTGAATGTCATTAAAAATACTTAAAAATACTAGATAATTTTCAAGGTATAATTTAAGGACTTAAGATATTTTGTTCCGTTTCGAAAAGAAGTGAAACAATAATTAAAATATCCTTACAGAATGTTTAATGGGGTATAGTACTTTTTTATTTAGTATTATAAACTTTTTTTTATTTAGTTTTAATTCCCGGCCTTTGATTCACTATAAGTTAAATAGTTCTTCTGTACTTAAAATAATATTTTCCTAGATTATTGGAAATATATAATGACATATTTCCTATATATATATATATATATATATATATATATATATATATATATATATATATATAAGTATATGTGTATATGTATTTATATACATGTATGTATATATATATATATATATATATATATATATATATATAAATATATATAATGTAAATATATATATATGTATGGATTTATATATATATATATAAGTATATGTGTATGTGTATATATACATGTATGTATATATATATATATATATATATATATATATGGTATATATATATATGTTGTGTGTATTTATATACATATTATATATATATATATATAGATATATATATATATATATACTCCTAAATTTATCAGTTTCATTGTTAAAATTTAACTGAGACAAAATATGCATAATAGAAAATAATAGTAAAAATATTAAAATGTTAAAAATTCTTATAAGCTCTTTATAACAACAAAAGGTTCTTATTAAGCAAGTTCTATTCTTTGAAACTTCTTAAAACCTCAGATGTTGTTTTTATGTTAGCAGGCTTTTAATCCTGCATTATTTGTGTTTGATTTCATTACTTCTTATTTAGAGCCTTTTTTCATATTTGCAAAATGAAGAATGTAAAAAAAAATCAAAGTATTATTGCTGATTCTTTTGCTTATTATTCTTGAAGAATAATTTTTTTTTCAAATTAATCGTACTTATTTTTAGCATTCTCTCAGCCTTAATGCTCTTGAGAAACGAATGTCTCACTGCATACTGAGAATTTCTTAAATATGATTATGTGAAGTATCGAATGTTATAAAAATCAAGTACTTGAATACACTTACAGTGATCTTAATTTTTTTAGATTAATTCGTTTTCCATTAACAATTTTTTCGGGGAATAATAGTTTCCACTCGAACTCTTTTTCGATCCTTTTATAAGTATCCTTCGATAAGTGTCGGGATTATGTAATTTTTTAGAAATATTTATCTATTATATAATAATTTAGAAACTAACATTAAGTTGATTTTTAATTCATAACTAGGAATTCCAAACTGCAATTTCTCATAGATTTAAAAATACTAGTGTGAAAAGGTTTAACATATTAAATTTTCCATAAATTTCTAAATATTTTTATATACGTTTTACTTCTTATGTAAACAATTTGTATTTTCCAATAAAGCTAGATACTATTAATATAAATTTAATCTATTTGCTACTAAAGACTATAAAAATTTAATCCTGTTGGAGGAAAGTGTTTTTATCCTGTCCTAGCTTAAGAAGCAATTTAAAAAAATCTTCTGAAAATAATAATATGATTAGAAATATTAATAAATATAACTATGATAGTATCATATCTCTTAGTTAATGTTTCATTATCATATTACTTCTATAACAAATGTAATTTTAATTCCATATCGATAGCAATGATGAATCTTCTTAGTTTATGATTTATATACATTTTCTTTGTTTAAAATAACTATATACACAATACTAGATGTATTGTTTCATATATACTTTCTAGATTTTTCTAGATATATTTGGTTTACTGTACATACATTCTTGATTTTCTGTATTTTATGGATAACAACAGTGGAAGATAAGGTTAAATCAAGCTCTTCAACATTGAAAATTTAGAGATCTTAGCGAAATGGTTAGATACATGTATATCATTTCAGAATATACGTATGTAACTAATATACGATATGATGATAAACGTATGTCTTTATTCTATTTTTAATGTTTTACACAGTTAAATACTATTCAGAGTACACTGTCAGACTGTAATATAGTTAAATAAACATTTTAGTTAGTTATAGAAAACCAAAAATACACTGACAGAATTGGCAATGTTGATATTTGGTTATTGAAAGTTTCAGTGACTATTTCTACAGCAAAATAAAATTTTATGACACTACGCTTATTGCGAAATTGACTATGTGGAGAAGGTAGTGAATGGACATAAAGCATAAATATCCGTGGTAGTGCTCTCTGAACTGCAGTTTAATGAAGTAATAATTCATATAATTAAAAGTATGATGATATTTCTCAAAATTAAATATTCTTGAAAGTCCATTGTGTGATGAAAAAAATCATAATTGACAAATACGGTTGAACTAAAGGAACATTTTAGTTAATTTTAGAAAGCTAGATAAGCATTATCATAAATATTAAGATTTGATTATTATGTTCAAAAGATAATCTTGATTGTCTCCGATACAAGTTTTAGTGGTGCGTATTTCTACAACAAAATAAATTTCTTTTGTAGTATGCTTAATGGAAAAGCTAAAATTCATGATTATTCACTCAGAAGCTAGCGAATGAAGCTTCTTTTGTGGTATACTTAATGGAAAAGCTAAAATCCATGATAATTCACTCAGAAGCTAGCGAATGAAGTTTCTTTTGTGGTATACTTAATGGAAAAGCTAAAATTAACGATCATTCACTTAGAAGCTAGCGAATGGTAATAAAACGTATAAAAATGCGATTATGTACTATAATATATAGTGTAATGAAGTAATAACTTTTATAATAAATATTCTTCAGTATTCTCATGTTACAAAAATAAAGCAAAGTAGAGAACTACTTTTGAGCGTCAGAAACATTTTAATTAGCAATAGAAATCTGGAAATTCGCAGGAAGACAAGTCAGAGACGAAATATCCTTATTGATCTAGAGAGATAAACGCGAATGCTTCATATAAAAGACTTTGAATGACAATCTTTTTCTACAACAAAATGAAATCCCTTTGGTATCACGTTTATTATGAAACACAATACTTGGAGAATGACAATGAATATCGATGAATCTCTTTTCCAAACCGCGGCATAATAAAGTAATAATTCACACAATTAACTATTCTTCAAAGTAAGTGATAAAGTATTGTAATCGCATGCATGTCGGCGAGCAGCGATAAATCTCCGAAAATGGAGATGTTTAAGATGTCTGTCATCTGAATCAATGCTTCGGCTGAATAGATCGGCCCTGTAGGTAACTGAAATCAATGAAGTCGAAATAAATTATTCTGCAGTGGCAGCTGTTGCAGCGAGTCGGGTGAAAGTTCGTTTCGTCGGCCATCCCCTCCAATCCAATAACTCCAGTTATCGACAAGAGTTGGGAAAAAGTTTTACGGTTGTACTGGCCGAAAAGTTTCTCTCTCTCTCCTGATAGCGGAATGGGTAAAATATTCCGAAATATTTGTTAAACTTATATGTCTCTCCAAAGAGAAATAAAGCTGGGGAAGCTCTGCTGGGAAATTAATTGTAAACTGTTTTAGAGATATTTACAGGTAGGATTCGCCCAATTCGGAAAAGTATTTCATGATTTTTTTACTGATAATGTATTAAATAATATAGAAATAAATATTTAATAAAATTTATTTCTTTAAATAAAATGGTTAGAAGAAATATGTTTATAGAAATTATTTTATTTATGGAAGTTTAATAAAATCTGCGATAGAGGTATTTTCATGAAGTGTTTGAAATTTCCAAAACGTATTTGTCGTATTAAAAATCTATTTGTGTCACGAAAGTGAAATAAAACCGAGTGACTGAACTGGAAGATTAATTGAATGAAATTTAGAACTATCCACAAGAATATTAGCTCAATATCTAAAATTATTTCGTTTGATATAGCCCATAAAATGTTTACTACTTAATAATATTTCAAAGATGTCAATTATTTTAATAAAATAATTTCAAACATTCTAACACAAGAAATACGTTGACAGGATCATTTAAGAAAATTTAATCAGAATATTTTAAAGCTTTTATAATAAGTAATTGTCAATTCAAAAGCCAACTAGCTTTTGAAATTATATATTATAAGAAAGGGTATTATACACAAAGTAGGGAGACAGGCCTGTAAGGTTAATTGAAAAAAGTAATCAGGGATATTTACAGGCAGTGTTCGATCAATAAAAAATGCTATTTCATAAGTTGTTTTGATATATTTTATGTGGAATAATTATTCGAAAAAAGTTATTTTATTAAATAAATGGATTAATTCTATAATTACTTTCGTTTTATAAAGCTCCAAAAAGGAGAAATAAGTATTGGGAATACATATGCAATATTAATAAAAAATATTTTAAAGAAATATTTATGAAATAATCAGTAATTCTAAAAACAAATTGGTGTTTAAAACGTCTATATTTTTGTAAAAAGAAAATACATTTGGGCTGTGTTTAATGGTAGATTGATTGAAAATGCTTTAGAAAAATTTACCAGTAGAGTTCACCTAGTTGGGAAAATATTTTCATGCGTTGTTGTCTGTAATATATTACATTATACTAGGATAGCCGTTACAAATATTATTTTTTTCAATATAGATTTATTCATTCAAATTTTTGAAACAAGAAATACTTTGATAGTACTATTTAAGAAAATATAATGAAATATATTTTAAAGATAAAAGATCAATACAAAATTCTATTTCATAAATTGTTTTTTATATATTTTATGCAGAATAATTATTCGAAAAAAGTTATTTTATTAAATAAATGGATTAATTCCATAATTACTTTCGTTATATAAAGCTCCAATAGGAGAAATACATGTCGGGAATACATATGCAATGTTAATAAAAATATTTCAAAGAAATATTTATGAAATAATCAGCAATTCCAAAAACAAATTGGTGTTTAAAACGTCTATACGTTTGTAAAAAGAAAATAAATTTGGGCTGTCTCTAATGGTAGATAGATGAAAATGTTTTAGAAAAATTTATTGGTAGTTTTCTCCCAATTCGGAAAATATTTTCGTGTGTTGTTGTCTGTGACATATTACATAATACTAGGATAGCTGTTACAAATATTATTTTTTTTTTCAATATAGATTTCGTCATTAAAATTTTTGATACAAGGAATACTTTGATAGTACCATTTAAGAAAATATAATGAAAAATATTTTAAAGATAAAAGATCAATACAAAATGCTATTTCATAAATTGTTTCTTATATATTTTATGCAGAATAATTATTCAAAAAAAGTTATTTTATTAAATAAATGGATTAATTCAATAATTACATTAGTTATATAAAGCTCCAAAAGAAGAAATAAGTGTTGAGAACACATATGCAATGTTAATAAAAATATTTTAAAGAAATACTTATGAAATAATCAGCAATTCCGAAAACAAATTAGTGTATAAAACGTCTATATGTTTGTAAAAAGAAAATAAATTTGGGTTGCCTCTAATGATAGAATGATTGAAAACATTTTAGAAAAAAATACCGGTAGTGTTCGCTAAATTCGGAAATTATTTTCATGTGTTGTTGTCCGTAATATATTACGTTATAATAGGATGGCTGTTACAAATATTTTTTTCAATATAGATTTCCTCTTTTAAATTTTTGAAACAAGAAATACTTTGATAGTACCATTTAAGAAAATATAATAAAAAATATTGTAAAGGTGTTAACATGAAGTATTTGCTCATTTCATAAGTTACTTACAAGCATTTTTCTTAATAATTATTACACTAGATGGAGTATATATACATAAAACATGTAAATGATCACATAAATATAAATATTAAAAAGAAAAGGCATTTAAAAGCTGATTTCTTCACATAATTGTCTGAAAATAAAATTAAAGTTAGAAAACTTTTTTCAGGACATAATTTGGAAGTATTTAAGGCAAATTTACAAGTAGTATTCGGTCAGTTCAGAAATGTTTATCACGCATTTATATTTAATTAATATCTTATAAATAGTATCAATAAAGATTGCAGTATAACACAAAGAATGTTTGAAAACGCTAGCTCATCAGGTAAGAGAATTTATTTAAGAAAGTCTTCCTTTCTAAAAATGTCTGAAAGTAATATTTTACAAAGTAGGAAATCTATATCATGCACTTTAACTATAAATCCTATAACCTATTAATGAAAGATTGTAAAAAAAGAGAACGGATGGAATAAATAATAAATTCGAAATCTTAGGTTGTTATTAAAATGTATGAAACTCGAATATTTTTTTGAGAAGATATTTTTAGAAACTAATTAAAATAATTTAAAGGTATTTATTTGCATGTAGTATATGCTAAATTTTAAAAATAATTGGATTCATTTTTTTTAATGAGATACTACAGTTGAATAAACATTTGAAAACAGTAGCAGATCGAAATAAAATTAAAAATTGTTTTCTAAAAAGTAAAAGTAATTTTCTATCTTCTTCGGTTATAAATATATTCTAATCTTAAGCAAGAATATGGTGTTGGAATGCTGCTAAGTTTTTATATTTGTGTTATGAGTTAAATTTAATATTTAAATCTGTACAAGAGAAAGAAATCTGCATAAAAACTATGGATTTAAGAGTTAAAAGTTTTAAGGATATTTTTTCATTCATTTCGACCGTTTATAGACAATTATGTGTTCAATTTTCTGAATAGAATTTAAGTTTAATTTATTATTCATTATATTTAGGTGATCTTTCATACACGCAAGAGATCAATATATTTTCCTATATTATAGTTTGATTTTTTTCTATTTAAAATTAAGTTCTATTTTTAATTAAGTTCTATTTAAATGTTCAATTAATAATTTACGCTAAGAAACATTACTATAATAATCCATGGAATTTTTATTAAGTATTTCAATGCAAGATGTCTATTGGTAGGAATATATTCTCACAGGAAAGCAATGAGCATAGGCTGCATTTATGATTTATAGGATTATAGTCACTATTTATGATCTATAAATTACAATGTCTTACATCTTTTGCCAATAGATTTCCATTTTTAGATCAATTTACTTCAACGAAATATCTTAGTTTAGATGTAAGTGTATATATATATTCACTTTCCAAACTGATAACATTCATAATCATGTGCAAATATACTTAGTGCCATTACTAATTTTCTAAAAGATAGAAAATTTTTACCATTATTCATTAAGTGTTTTGAAAGTGGTTATATCCTATGTTTCATCGGATAAAAGTGGGATAAATGAATAAGCCATAATTATTTTCCAATATAAAGATAACATATACAACGAATAAAATGAAATAGTCTATTTAGCCGTATCTGTTATGATACATGTATGTAACACATAATAATTATATGT